>OX638303.1:34102466-34373666 GCA_951812265.1 Taphrorychus bicolor | reverse complement strand
CTCGGAGTAAAAGGTCTTTTTGTGCTTCGCCCAGTTGCAGGCCTCAGCTTCGCTTCGGCCCTCAATCTCTGGGCTCAGCACAAAAAGACCCACTTTTACTCCTAGTGACATAATCTACTATTTGGTGAATGAATATCGTTTATATATGCGCCACCATGACACTAGCGGTGACTTTTGACTTTACTTTTACTGCCTAGGACTTTTTTGCTACTTTTTTGGTCTCAGGATTTGAAAGCCCACTTTAGGTGTTCGTATGGAGAAAACAAATGACGTACTTTTAGTCCGCTTGACAAAAAGAAAATTTGTTTTACGTGTTAGTGAATGTTTTTTATTAAATTTGTCAAATGCCCAAGTATGTTATTCAAGATAGGTTTTTTTAAATTCTTGTTGAAAAAGTTACATTGTGCGAATGGGCAACTACCTACCTAGTTGGATGCATCAACACTTCGAGCACCTAAAATGATTAAGTTTCAATAATTCTTTCGTGAATTCGGATGAAACAATCGGAAAAGAACAAATACCCATGTATAATAGTAACCTTAAATTGATTATTTAAAAAATATTGAAACTTGTTTTATTTGCTTTGCCAATCATCACTGTTCTAAACATAATAATACACCTAATGTAGGTAGATAATTCGCGCTGAAATGTTTGAAATTTCCGGAATATCCGATAAATTTCGTTTGTCCGGACAGACACGATTCGAGAACACGACCATCGATCCATTGCGCAGAGTGTTTACTATTATTCACTCCACATCAGAAATATACAGAACAATCTAGACCTTGAAACGATATTGCATAGGGTGTCCCAAAAGTAACTTGTTTGTTAATCATGAGAACTTAAGTATCGATTGCAGTTCTCGCTACATAGGTATTACTTTTTAAGATAAATAATCATTTAAAGCCATAAAACACCGACTCACATAAAAGGAAACAAAAGAAAAAAAGTTATAACAAAACATTTACCTACGTAAACCGACCTGAAAAGTACCAAAGAGACTGTCGAATTGGATTCTCAACTTCAGCAGTCTGCGTGCTAACAGTAGCAGTATTAATTTCAGATTTGAATGCTGAATGCTAAAAAAGAGTAAATTAAGGAAGGTTGTGTTGAACTATACGATGTAGGGAAAATCAGCGGAATTGGGACAAAGCAGCAAAAATGCAACTACCTCTTCGTCGACGTTTCGTTTAATTGTGCTTAAACATCATCAGGACTTTGAGCACAGTAAAAATGAACAGTGGAAAACACAGCTGGTGAATAATGGAAAACAAATCGCCACAATCTCGAGGTTTGTATGTATTTCACTGGATGTATTTTCCATTGTTTATGTTTATTTTTACCCACAGTCTTGATAAAGTAGTATTTTTGCTGTTTTGTCCCAATTCCGCCGATTTTTCCTACAACATAGCTAAGGAGTAGGTACTTAATCCCGCGGCTTAACATACATGTTGGTTCCAATATTGACGCTAACGCAGTGCGTCCAATGTGTATCCAAACAATGTGGGCAACAACGTTGGTCCAGGTTTTGGTCACCTCCAGAAGTCCTTTTTTCTTTTTGGCAAAATACTAAAGGAATTTGGTGCAAATGTGAAGCCACTGGCTCACATCTTAATTACTTACTCAGTTGATTTGTGGTGTCAGTTGCGCTTGTATAAGTGGACAGCCGCACAAGAAGAGATTAGTGCTTGCGTAAAAATTTTAAAATTATTTAATTACTTGATCCACAACGCAACAGCATTATCCCATTTCCACTCATTTAAAAGAATAATTCTGTATATGATATTCTGTTCTATACCTTATTTTGTCCAATTTAGATCATTATTCTTTGGCTCTCCCTGTACCAACGGCTAGCGATCGATACACAGCCGCCGCACTTGATTCCATTTCATTCGGATGTTTCTAGATAGTTCGGAACTCGTCGGGAGTCCTCGGCCCCGAGTATATAAGCGCCTCGGCCCGGCGGTCTTTTCAAATAGTTCGAATCAGTGATACGAACAAGAAAGCGAAAGCAAGCAAACAAGCGAATTTAAAAGCGAGTTTTTCAGTGTTTTAAACCAAGTGTTTTTGTGTAGTGAAGTTATATCGAGAATCAACAGCAATGGTGAAGAAAGCTCCAGCAGTTGGTATTGACTTGGGCACCACATACTCCTGTGTGGGAGTGTGGCAGCACGGGAAAGTTGAGATCATCGCCAATGACCAAGGTAACCGAACCACCCCCAGTTATGTGGCGTTCACCGACACCGAGCGCCTTATTGGAGACGCCGCCAAGAACCAAGTGGCCATGAATCCATCCAACACCGTCTTCGATGCCAAACGACTTATTGGACGCAAGTTTGACGACCCCAAAATCCAGGCAGACATCAAACACTGGCCTTTCAGAGTCGTCAACGATGGAGGCAAGCCTAAAATTCAAGTAGAATACAAAGGAGAAATTAAGAAATTCGCACCTGAAGAGGTCAGCTCCATGGTTTTAACTAAGATGAAAGAAACCGCTGAGGCCTATTTGGGACAAACAATTAAGGACGCAGTTATTACAGTTCCAGCCTATTTCAACGACTCCCAGAGGCAGGCAACTAAAGATGCAGGTGTCATTGCTGGTCTCAATGTTTTGAGGATCATCAATGAACCCACTGCAGCTGCTTTGGCATATGGTTTGGACAAGAATCTAAAAGGAGAAAGAAATGTATTGATTTTTGACTTGGGTGGTGGTACCTTTGACGTTTCCATCCTTACCATCGACGAAGGGTCATTGTTTGAAGTACGATCCACAGCTGGTGACACTCATCTTGGAGGTGAAGACTTTGACAACCGATTGGTCAATCACTTATCTGACGAATTCAAAAGGAAATTCAAGAAGGACCTCCGTTCAAATCCAAGAGCTCTAAGACGATTGAGGACCGCCGCAGAACGTGCCAAGAGAACCCTGTCATCCAGTACCGAGGCTACCATAGAAATAGATGCTCTGTTTGAGGGCATCGACTTCTACACTAAAGTTACTCGAGCTAGATTTGAAGAGCTGAATGCAGATTTGTTTAGAGGAACCCTTCAGCCAGTTGAGAAAGCTCTTGCTGACGCCAAGATGGACAAGGGCTCTATCCACGATATTGTGCTAGTTGGAGGATCTACAAGAATTCCCAAAATCCAACAACTCTTGCAGAACTTCTTCAATGGCAAACAATTAAACTTAAGCATCAATCCCGACGAGGCTGTTGCATACGGAGCTGCTGTTCAGGCTGCAGTTCTCAGTGGAGAGACCGACAATAAGATCCAAGACGTTCTCTTGGTAGATGTAACACCTCTCTCCCTTGGCATTGAAACAGCGGGAGGAGTGATGACGAAGATTATTGAGCGTAACGCGAGAATCCCATGCAAACAAACCCAAACATTCACAACTTACTCCGACAACCAGCCAGCAGTAACCATTGAAGTATTCGAAGGAGAAAGGGCTATGACCAAGGACAACAATACCCTTGGAAACTTCGACTTGACAGGCATTCCTCCAGCGCCACGTGGGGTTCCTAAAATTGACGTCACCTTTGATTTGGACGCCAATGGTATTCTGAACGTTTCAGCTAAAGATACTAGCTCGGGCAAAGAAAGGAACATCACCATCAAGAACGATAAGGGCCGTCTATCTCAAGCCGACATCGACAGAATGCTCTCCGAGGCTGAAAGGTACAAGGAAGAAGATGAGAAACAAAGAGAGAAGGTAGCAGCCCGTAATTCCCTTGAAGCCTACATCTTCCAACTTAAACAGGCGGTGCAAGATTGTGGTGACAAACTTAGCCCTGATGATAAGGCGACTGTGGAAAGGGAATGTGAGCAGGCTCTAAAATGGTTAGACAGCAACACTTTAGCCGAAAAGGAAGAATTTGAGGACAGACAGAAGCAGCTGACCTCTGTGTGCAGCTCGATAATGGCCAAATTATACGGCGGAGGTCCTCAGAACAACAACAGCTTTGGTGGCGGAATGCCTGGAGGAAGCTGTGGACAACAAGCTGGCGGCTTTGGTGGTGCACGGTCAGGACCAACCATCGAAGAAGTTGACTAAATTAATCAATTTTGTTAAAAAAATAACTCGTTAGTAGAGTTTTATAAGACTGATTTTGTTTATATTCATTATTTATTTATTTAAAATGATTATGTGAACTAGCATATTGTTAGTAATAGCTGTGATATTTCTGATTTCAATAAACAATTAAAAAAAAAAAAGTGTGTTTTGTTTATTTGAAAATTTTATGCCTTACAGTGCATTCGCCAAAACATTCAGAAGTAAAACTTTAAAAAGTTTGTTTCCATTGAATTGAATAATTTCGTTCGCAAAGCTCTCAAGGAGTTTCTTGCTCTTTAAAAATAATGTAATAATATGCTATCACGACTGGGAAAATGAACAGAAGGTACGAGAATATCAAGTGATAGTACGGACTTTTGCAAACAAAAATTTCAGAACTAACCACAATGCTTTTGCCTGTTTTATTGCCATCATCAACGAGCTAATAATGTCTTCGAAGTAAGGTAATCACTTATATCAACATGTCCCCTGAACTAAGAAGAGGGGACATAAATTTAAGATCTTTTTAATACTTTGAAAAGATTATATACGGGTCATTATAAAACTTCGTCTAGCAGGCTATGAAATTTTGACAGAAAAAGATGACATAATCAAAATAAATGGACTTTTGTTTCTCCATCCTTTTCTTTTGACATTTCACAGCCAACTAGCTGAAGTTTTATAATGAACACCCCGTACTTCATCCCATTATCATGTCTGCTTCTGAATGTTTTGGTGATTGCCACATTAGAGAAAGCATGGTTCCTAACAATAATGTTTTTGTTTCTTCAAACCATATTTTTTTATAAATTTAGATCAAGTACTTAAATACTTTAAAATTTTTTCCCATAAGAACTGAAATCCAATATATCTTCGCCAGTTATGTCGAACTACATAACCATGATTTTTGTACGTTTATTAAGAATTTATTTTTCAGAAATTTTACGACTTTTGGTATATAGGTAGGTTTGGTTACATCAACTCAAAATGACCTATTCTATCACCTCCTAAAATTATTTTAACGACTTTTAAGTCAGGCTTTATATTTGAGGTGTTTTATAATAAAAAAATACTTTGACAACGACGTACGTACGAAATTCTTTAGTTTTAGGAGCGTCTACACGTTTTTACTTCTATTTTGCGTCTCTATTTTGGTACAAATGTAGAAATTCGTCGTTCATAAATATTAATTAAAATCAGAACAAAAAATATGATTTGAAGAACAAAAACATTATTGGGGTGGAAAATTCTTGGGGTACGATCCTCTGTGATGATGAGGAGGGATGGACAAACAAAAACGACCTCTGTTGATCCCCTCATTTCCGGTTTTCCCCGTGGTACCACTGTCCCGGTTGACAAATAATGTATTATTGACCAGAAAAAAAAATAATAAAAAGAAATTGCAAACATCACGTGGAAGTAACGATATTGGCCAGTTTTCCTGATTATTATAAGTGTTTTGTGGTAAGTCGCCTTTATTGTGTTTCGCCTGAATCATACAAATATTATAATCGTTTTAGAATCTATTTCACCAGTTTCTTTGTGTTGTATCTCATTATACCCAATAATACACCCTTTATATGTTTGTGCTTAGTGTGCTTAGAGTTACGGAGATTGTGCTAATTCGTATGTTTTGTAGTCACTACTGAGGAAGATGCCAATCTGCATCGAAACGTTAATTGACAAAAAAAATTATAACTGAGAGGATCAACAGAGGTCGTTTTTGTTTGTCCATCTCTCCTCATCATCATAGGATCGTACCCCAAGAATTTCTCACCCCAATGTAACATAGGTCCACGAACGAAGCAACGTATAAACGTAGCAATTAAAAAAACATTATTCTCCAAAGGTTATCGGGAACAGGACAAGAGAAAATTTCCACAAACTAAGCAGAAACTGCCGACGTTTCGGCGTTTATTGACGTCTTTATCAAGGCTAAAAAACAAAAGCAGCATTGTATAGGATATAGGTGACAAACGCAATTAAACAGTACACTTAACTTGATATTAAAAAACGTTATTTGAAACGTCGGCAGTTTCTGCTTAATTTGTGGAAATTTTCTCTTGTCCTGTTCCCGATAACTTTTGGAGTATACTTTTGAGGACGCTACATCTAGCAACTATGTCAAAAACATTATTGTTAGGAATCATGCTTCCTGTAATGTTCCATTCACCAAAACATTCAGAACCAGACGTGATATTGGGACGAATGTCCTTTCAACTGAAATAAATAATTGAAAAAAAATTTTTTTTGGTTGTTAGAGAACTGATCACTTTCTCGGCGACTAGCCAAAACACACAGTTCACACTATTGATTTTTAAGTAAAGTGAAGTGTCTATTTTTGTGCTACACCCTTTTATCACTGATGCAGAGGAACACAAAGTTTTGTACGATGTTAGAACCATTAACAATAATTAAACAAATTTTTTTTTTATGATAAGGGAAGAGATCTCAAAAACTAGCAGTTAAGAAGTGGCTTAAGTAAGGAAAGAATTGCACGTTTAGGATATCAATCCAAAGCCATTTCCACATTTTTGAAAAATTTCATCACTCGCTTGACAAAATCCAAATTTTGACTTTTTTCAAAGTCAGTGTACATCAGTTATTATCGGTTCTAATAAAATGGTGTAGATTCAAAAGTTCAGTTCAAATAATTTCAACCTGATTAAGTTGAACCACTTTTTGTTAAAATAAAGACATAAAAAGTAAGTTATTTAATAACGTCTTTTTGTTTGCTTAAAATTGATGCCAATAAGAGGACGGTAGTGTTTTAAAATGGCGGATTCAACATTCATTTTTGTTTACAGGTTATATCATATTTTAAAGATGCTGTCAGAAAAAAACTGATCGGATCTTGAGAGAATAATTGCCGTAAGTCGGCCATTTTAAAAAGCATAAGCACTCATTCAAAATTTTGACATGACCAGCTGGTTCAGAGTAAAGTTATCTACAACTTTTGTTGTTACATCATTTTTTTAGAAACATTGAATGACAGCTAGAGTAATTTAAAGAAATCGTGTAAAAATTTGGTTTTTGGCATTTTATGACTAAGAAGTCATAAAATTTTCCAAAAATATGGAAATGGTTTTGATCTCCAAAAGCTGCAAAAGCACTTCGTAATGCTGTTGTTTTTTGAGATCTTATTCACTAATAATCGAAAAAACTTCACCCTGTGTACACAGAGTGTTTGCTTTTTATGATCAGGACTTTGGGAGTATATAAAAAAGCCCATTTTTAAATATGTTTTTCATAAAACTAGATGTCCTGATTTTTTTTTCGTCTCTGAAATCTGGGGTCGTAAAATTAAAAAAAAAATATTTTTTCTATTTAGAAATTTTCTATTAAGGGACGACTTAAGCCAAATTTAAATACTTAAATTTCTTGTCATAAGGTAGGTAACATATTATTTAGCTATTACATCCACTTATTTGGGATGATATGGGCATTGAGTAGTTTTAAATCGAAAATCCGTTTTGATAGACCTTCAACATCCGATTTTTAGGCTGCATTTGGAAACGGTTGTTTTCAAGAGCTTGGTGCAAATGACTTAAAACTGACAGCAGAATCAAAATTTGCATCAAAATTCGGTGGTCTTAATTGAGAAAACAAAGTGTATTGTTGGTTAAATCAAACAATAGCTTTTAGTGCTTTCAACTACTTTTAAGTATCATTTTATTAGCAAGGACAAGCAATAACTAGTCGCCCTATGCTGGTGGGTACACAAACAACAACAACAAAACCACTATTGCCAACTTACAAGTCCTAAAACTAAAGCTAACAGCTGTCGTAAGAAAACTAGGGATGTCTTAAACTAACTAACATTATAAAACAAAATTACTCCAAATACACTAGTAATTCAATATACGGGGTGTTCATTATAAAACTTCATCTAGCAGGCTATGAAATTTTGACAGAAAAGGATGTCATAATCAAAATAAATGGACTTTTGTTTCTCCATTCTTTTCTTTTGACATTTCACAGCCAAATAAATGAAGTTTTATAATGAACACCCTGTACAACACAAAGATAGCATTGGCTTCCAATACTGTTTTTTTTTCGGTCTTGGCTCTATTCCTTTTCCTTGCTGTTGCTATGAAACTCGCTGTATCTCCCATGTACTCGAGTGCAATTTGCATTTCCACTTACTTCATGTCTTTTTTTCTAAGTTTTTTATTCATCATAATGTTCAGTAATTTTCTTACTTCGGTTGAATTTGGCTGCAATGTCTTTTCCACCGGTTTTTCACGGAAACCTCTCGGAGTATTTAAGTTGTTTTGCCCAATATCCACAATTGTTGCCACCTTAGAGCTTTTAGAGTTGCCTAAAACTTTGATAATTCTGGTCCTGGTTAATTGCTTTTGATTTGATTTGACACTACCAGATCTATATCAAAAGTACCCGCTCAAGATTAAAGCATTTTTCTTTTGAATAAATGTATAGAATTTGAAGAAATGGTCAACTCAGGTTAGTACGGCAGATTGTTACACATTACACTATTACACTGTGTTAAACAACAAAAACATGTTGTCGTTAACAGATTTTTTCTTAATAAGTAAAATTGTTTTACGTTTTAGTGAAGGTTTTAAGTGAAGGTTTTAAGTGAAGGGTTATTAAATTTGTCAAAATGCCCAAGTATGTTATGATAGGTCTTTTTAAATTCTGGGTGAAAAGGGTTACATTTTGCGAATGGGCAAATACCTAGTTGGGTGCATCAACACTTCTAGTACCTAAAATGGTTAAGAATTCTTTCATGAATTCGGATGAAACAATCGGAATAGAACAAATTATTGAAATTTGTTTTATTTGCTTTGCCAATCATTACGGTTCTAAACATAATAATAGACATAGTGTAGGTAGATAAATGGCGCTGAAATGTTTGAAATTTCCCGAACATCCGATAAAATTCGTTTCTCCGGACAGACACGATTCGAGAATATGACCATCGATCGATAGCGCAGCGTCTACACTGTTATTCACTCCACATGAGAAATATACAGAACAATCTAGACCTTGAAACGGTATTGCATAGGGTGTCCCAAAAGTAACGTGTTTCTTAATCATAAAAACTTAAATATCGGTTACAGTTTACAGTTCTCGCTACACTTAATACTTTAAGATAAATAATCAATTAAAGGCATAAAACACACACTCACATAAAAAAAAAACAAAAAAAAAAGTTATAACAAAACATTCACGTAAATTGACCAGAAAAGTACCAAGGAGACTGTCGAATTGGATACACAACTTATTCAGCAGTCTCCGTGCTAATAGCAGCAGTATTCATCTCATATTTCAATGTAAAGAGTAAATGAATGAAGATTGTGTCCCAGAATAAACCTTCGTTGTAGGGAAAATTTGCGGAATTGGGAGCAAAAATACAACTACCTCTTCGTCGACGTTTCGTTTAATTGTGTTTAAACATTATCAGGACTATGAGTACAGTAAACATGAAGAATGGAAAAACACAGCCATCGAACAGTCACTAAGACGTCCAATTGACGATCCAAAAAAAGGCTTTAGGACATAATATGTTACCTGAGAAGCCGCCAGTAATTAGTAATCGTTTGCTTTACATTGAGGAGTAGGTTAGTAGCAAAGCCCTTAAGTGTTGAAAAAATGTCACAGAGCTAAAAATTCAAATATAGAGTTTTTGAAAAAATTTAGTATAAAATTAGGGCTAAAAACGATTAAAAATTACCCACTTCGTAAATTCGAAACCCAATTCGAAATGTAAATTTTGATGTTTTTGGAGAAATGTAATTTTAGAACTAATAATCAGGCAAAATTAATTGAAACAGAAGGTAAACTTACATTTTTTACTCAAAATAAGTAAATATTGACTTAAAATCCCTGCAAAAACCAAATTTGGCATTTTATGAGAAAGTCAGGCTAGGAATTTGATCCAAAATGGGGGAAAAATTACTCAAAGCCTGTAAAAATAGAAATTAGGATTGTTTGGGGAAATCATGTTAAGATTATGGCCAAAACCGGTTAAAACTGACTCAAAGCGTCTAAAAATGAATATAAATATTTTCTTAAAAATCTAAACCAAGATTTGAGTCAAAATAGGTTATAAATGATTCAGAGCGTTTGAAAATGAGAGCAAGAAAAAACTTAAAAAACTTCTCGAACGACGAGAAAATGGAAATGTAAAGCTATTGGAGAAATTGAGGTTATAATGAGCGCCAAAACGTTGTCAACGCACATCGTCTAATAATGCAAGTTTTGATGTTTTTAGGAAAATTCAATTTTGGGACACAATTAGACAAAATTAGTTAAAATCTTCTAAGTGTCTAAAATTTTACAAAAATACCTCAAAATCAAAGGTGATTCCCGAGAAAGTTAGTTAGTTAGTTGCAAAATTTTAGGCGCTGATTTAACATGTTTTAAGACACTTTTTGGTTAAACTGACGTCCATATCACGTCATATTTAAGACAATAAAGTCCACATTTCGTCTTTATATAAAGCCATGTGACGTCTTCAATATGACGTCTTCTGGATGTGTCTTACTTTCGTCACTAAGACGTTAAGTTGACCGCCAAGATGATGTCTTTGGGACTAAAAGATGTCGTCTAAAAGACGTTTCAATGACGTAATATGTTACCTGGGCAATGGAACATACGTCCCCACAATCTCGAGGTTTGTTCTTCACCGGATGTGTTTTCTATTGTTCATGTTTACTTTTACCTACAGCCCTGATAAAATCCTGATATGGTAGTTGTATTTTTGTATTTTTGCTGCTTTGTCCCAATTCTGCCGATTTTTGGCTTAACGTACATATTGCTTCCAATATTGGCGCTAATGCAGTGCGTCCAATGTGTATCCAAACAATGTGGGAACCAACGTTAATTGGTCCAGGTTTTGGTGACCTCCAGATGATTTCATTACTTGATCCACAACGCAACAGCATTATCCCATTTCCACTCATTTAACAGAATCATTTTGTATATGATATTCTGTTGCATACCTTCTTTTGTCCAATTTAGATCATTATTCTTTGGCTCTCCCTGTACCAACGGCCGGCGATCCATACACAGCCGCCGCACTTGATTCCATTTCATTCGGATGTTTCTAGATAGTTCGGTACTCGTCGGGAGTCCTCGACCCCGAGTATATAAGCGCCTCGGCCCGGCGGTCTTTTCAAATAGTTCGAATCAGTGATACGAACAAGAAAGCGAAAGCAAGCAAACAAGCGAATTTAAAAGCGAGTTTTTCAGTGTGTTAAACCAAGTGTTTTTGTGTAGTGAAGTTATATCGAGAATCGACAGCAATGGTGAAGAAAGCTCCAGCAGTTGGTATTGACTTGGGCACCACATACTCCTGCGTGGGAGTGTGGCAGCACGGGAAAGTTGAGATCATCGCCAATGACCAAGGTAACCGAACCACCCCCAGTTATGTGGCGTTCACCGACACCGAGCGCCTTATTGGAGACGCCGCCAAGAACCAAGTGGCCATGAATCCATCCAACACCGTCTTCGATGCCAAACGACTTATTGGACGCAAGTTTGACGACCCCAAAATCCAGGCAGACATCAAACACTGGCCTTTCAGAGTCGTCAACGATGGAGGCAAGCCTAAAATTCAAGTAGAATACAAAGGAGAAATTAAGAAATTCGCTCCTGAAGAGGTCAGCTCCATGGTTTTAACTAAGATGAAGGAAACAGCTGAAGCCTATTTGGGACAAACAATTAAGGACGCAGTTATTACAGTACCAGCCTATTTTAACGACTCCCAGAGGCAGGCCACTAAGGATGCAGGTGTGATTGCTGGTCTGAATGTTTTGAGGATCATCAATGAACCCACTGCAGCTGCTTTGGCGTATGGTTTGGACAAAAATCTAAAAGGAGAAAGAAATGTCTTGATTTTTGACTTGGGTGGTGGTACCTTCGACGTTTCCATCCTTACCATCGACGAAGGGTCATTGTTTGAAGTAAGATCCACAGCTGGTGACACTCATCTTGGAGGTGAAGACTTTGACAACCGATTGGTCAACCACTTATCTGACGAATTCAAGAGGAAATTCAAGAAGGACCTCCGTTCAAATCCAAGAGCTCTAAGACGATTGAGGACAGCTGCAGAACGTGCCAAGAGAACCTTGTCATCCAGTACCGAGGCTACCATAGAAATTGATGCTCTGTTTGAGGGCATCGACTTCTACACTAAAGTTACTCGAGCTAGATTTGAGGAGTTGAATGCAGATTTGTTTAGAGGAACCCTTCAGCCAGTTGAGAAAGCTCTTGCTGACGCCAAGATGGACAAGGGCTCTATCCACGATATTGTGCTAGTTGGAGGATCTACAAGAATTCCCAAAATTCAACAACTCCTGCAGAACTTCTTCAATGGAAAACAATTAAACTTAAGCATCAATCCCGACGAGGCTGTTGCATACGGTGCTGCTGTTCAGGCTGCAGTTCTCAGTGGAGAGACCGACAATAAGATCCAAGACGTTCTCTTGGTAGATGTAACACCTCTCTCCCTTGGCATTGAAACAGCGGGAGGAGTGATGACGAAGATTATTGAGCGTAACGCGAGAATCCCATGCAAACAATCCCAAACATTCACAACTTACTCCGACAACCAGCCAGCAGTAACCATTCAAGTATTCGAAGGAGAAAGGGCTATGACCAAGGACAACAATACCCTTGGAAACTTTGACTTGACTGGCATTCCCCCAGCGCCACGTGGGGTTCCTAAAATTGACGTCACCTTTGATTTGGACGCCAATGGTATTCTGAACGTTTCAGCTAAAGATACTAGCTCGGGCAAAGAAAGGAACATCACCATCAAGAACGATAAGGGCCGTCTATCTCAAGCCGACATCGACAGAATGCTCTCCGAGGCTGAAAGGTACAAGGAAGAAGATGAGAAACAAAGAGAGAAGGTAGCAGCCCGTAATTCCCTTGAAGCCTACATCTTCCAACTTAAACAGGCGGTGCAAGATTGTGGTGACAAACTTAGCCCTGATGATAAGGCAACTGTGGAAAGGGAATGTGAGCAGGCTCTAAAATGGTTAGACAGCAACTCTCTAGCCGAAAAGGAAGAATTTGAGGACAGACAGAAGCAGCTGACCTCTGTGTGCAGCTCGATAATGGCCAAATTATACGGCGGAGGTCCTCAGAACAACAACAGCTTTGGTGGCGGAATGCCTGGAGGAAGCTGTGGACAACAAGCTGGCGGCTTTGGTGGTGCACGGTCAGGACCAACAATTGAAGAAGTTGACTAAATTATAAATTTTGTTGAAATGTACAAATTGCGCAGTTAGTAGCATATTATAAGACTGATTTTTTTTTTAAATTAACAATCTAATGCTTATTCACATAATCATTTTAAGTTAGTAATAGCTGTGATATTTGTTTTCAATAAAGTTTTTTACAAAAATTTGCTTTTTTTTATTTGAAAAGTTAGGCAACAACAAAAAACCTGCACTAACGTGTAATTAGAGAAAAACTGGACTAACCAAAGCAAAACAGAAGTAAAGTAACCTAACGAAAGGGAAAGTGAATCTGAACTAACCTAACCTAACCATCAATGCCCACACTTAAGTGTAGCAATCGACAAGCCCCGTAGTTGGGCCTTTAGGGCAGTTTTTTAAAATAAAATATTAATTAAAAAAACTGAATCAAATTTTTAAATTCAATTGCAGGCTTATAAGTAGTAGTATGCAGTAACCGTTCACCAAAACGGGCAGAATTTTACATCTTGGTAGAAGGACTTCTCAGGGGCATGTAAGGTATTTGTATATCTATCACATAGAAATCAACGTCACATCGATAGAGGGCAATTGATACATTATAAGCTTTAAACAATATATTATCAGGAAAAATCTTAAAATCACTAAAAATGTTCATTGAAAACTTTATTACCCTAGGAATTGAACTTCCAGAGTCATTACTCCCTATTAAAGTTTTTATTATTAAGTTCAACTTGAATTAAAAAAAAGAGTTATAAACTAGTACTAACACCGGTCAGTACAACAATTTTTCTTTTATAAATCCTCTAAATATGTCCTTTTTTCCACTAGGTTCACAATAAGTCTACCTGGACTTACAGTTGCTCGTTGTGTTTCCATCTCCGTTCGCGCATAGTTAATCATAAAAATCAGTTTCTTTATTTGTAGGGATGAAATATTCTAGTGAGTGATTCTTACATCGTAGCATGAAGGGGGTGGCGCAAGGGGAACATGGCTCATTAAATGTCTCCAATGTCTCCCTGCACACAAATAGCAGAAAACTGAATACTTATATTTTTATAATTTAACGTTTAAAAAAGCTATACAACTAAGTTTAAAGAATAGTGTATATTCCTCGGGACTAAATGACCCTTTTTATCCCTCAGCGGTTTCAGCTTGCCCTAAACTTCGCCTCGGGATAAGAAGGCATACTTTAGAGTTTAGACCCTTGGTATGTAAATAGATAACTATTTTATTCTTAGGTATCTAATAACGGTACTGCTAAACTACCCCCTATAATACAGGCTGCTTGCTTAGAGAGAGTGCCGCATTGCTTATGCTTATACATACTAACCGTATTAGGTTTCTAAATTTATAAACATAGACTTACATAGAGGTTTTAATCGTAAAACTCTAAGCCATTCAGTTATTATTGTCATCAAGTAGGCGTTGGAAAATTGACTTTGACGTTTTTATCGTATCTTCTCAACATGTGCTAAAAGGAAATGGGTATAAAAAAATGAGGGTTTCAAAGGTAAGTAAATGATAAAAATAAGTGAATGGATAATAAAAACTAAAATCTGTAACTTCACTAATCTCAGTGCATTTTCTTCCTTCACCATCCATTCAGGAATCCTTAATTTCGTCAGCTCAGAATTTCTTGGCCTGTAGGCTGTATCAAGATTTATCTAAAAATATGATAAAACATTTCGGTGTATCATTTTTTTTTAATTAATTTAAAAATGCTTTCCAGAAAAAGTTTTATAGAGTTTGGGGATTTTCCTGACTTTAAAGTTGCTTAAGTATAATCACATCTAGGCTCTGCTCAGAGTCCTGCTTTAGTTTTTTTTTTGTATAGCTGAGGCAAATACTGCTGCTTTCTGAAATTCCGAAGTAAAAACCAAACAAATCAAAACCAAAAACTTCATTAAAGAATCCTAATTGAAAATAACCTGATTATTCTCTCTTTAAGTCTCTGCTTATTATTGTAAAGGGTGTTCATAAAAAAAACTCGCAGCAAACCATGGAATTAAACTCTTGTCTGAGATAAGTTCATAAAACAAATTAAAATCGGAAAATTTTTTGACATTTCTATTTTTTTTTGTTATCTCAGACCTACAGTTCTAGTTCCATGGTCTACCTACTTGAAGTTTTTTTTTAATGAACGCATGATGTAATGTAAATGATTTTTAGGGTTCAATTAATGGCGTCAAATATTATTTTTATATTTAAAAGAAAAACGACAAAATTTAATAATCAATTTTATTTCGGCTTAGATGGCGAAGGAATAGAGTATGCCTTTTCCGTGTTTATGTTTTAAATGAAAATAATTCAATGACATTAATTTTAAAATTGTTTTTTTTTAATAATTTAAAAAAAATACAAATTCTTTAAGTAAAAATTGAAGTCTTACTGCAAGCTCGAAAAGGAAATGTAAATCGGTATGGATCGGATTGCAGTCTTCTTATATTATTAAAACTGTTCATTTAAAAAACAATTAAATGAACAGATTTTTTACTGAAGAACAGATATTAAACTGGCTGTGTAATGTCAAAAAAGAATGAAGTAACAATACATATATCCGGTATATCACATACTAAATTTACTAATGTAAGAACCAGCTCCAATCTACACTAATAGAATATTAGAAACATTTTTATTTTTTATTTTCGTATTAAAAACGGAGGTTTAAAAATAAAAATCTCCTTTAGACGTTCTAGAAATTTGGCGCCTTTGTTCAATGTTTGGATTGCCAGTTGCCTACATAGAACGTAGCGCACGATTCTAGAAACTTGGCGATCGATGCAGAGTTCCGACCGAATTTCGCACAGTGGGACAAATATTCTTAATTTTATATTTGTATAACACATTCACTTATTTTTGCCGTCTGGTTACCTACCTTTAAGATTTTTATTTCCACTAATTTAACTAAATTCCGACTTTGAACTCGGAATTTAGCTAAATTCCGACTTAGAATTCGGAATTTAACTTAATTCCAACTTTAAGCTCGGAATTTAACTAAATTCCGACTTTGAACTCGGAATTTAACAAAATTTTGATTTGAACTTGGAATTTAACTAAATTCCGACTTCAAACTCGGAATTAAACTAAATTCTACTTTAAACTAGGAATTTAACTAAATTCCGCCTTTGAACTCGGAATTTCATTGAACTCCAATTTTAAACTCGGAATTTAACTAAATTCCGACTTTGAACTCGGAATTTTAAAAAAAATCCTTTAACTTTAAACTCGTAATTTAACTAAATTTCTACTTTGAACTCGCAATTTAACTAAATTCCGACTTTAAACTCGGAATTTAATTAAATTCTGACTTTGAAGTAGGAGTTTGACTAAATTCCTAGTTTAAAGTGGGAGTTTAAGAAAAAAATCTTCTTGGCTGTTCTACGCCTTCGAAAAATTCCGACTTTTACTCGCAATTTAACTAAATTCCGACTTTGACTCGGAATTTAACTAAATTTCTACTTTGAACTCGGAATTTATCTAAATTCCGACTTTAAACTCGCTATTTAAGAAAAAAAAATCTTGTTGGTCCTTCTCCGCGTCATCTCTCGCGCAATCAGTTTTCAAAAAGTTGGAATTTAGTTAAATTCCGGGTTCAAAGTCGGAATTTAGTTAAATTCAGAGTTTAAAGTTGGAATTTAGTTAAATCCTTAGTTCAAAAGTTCCGAGTTTAAAGTCGGAATTTAGTTAAATTCCGAGTTCAAATCAGAATTTGGTTAAATTCAGAGTTCCAAGTTGGAATTTGGTTAAATTCCGAGTTTTAAGTTGGAATTAAGTTAAATTCCCAGTTCTAAGTCGGAATATAGTTAAATTACGAGTTTAAAGTTGGATTTTTTTTTTAAATTCCGAGTTTAAAGTCAAAATTTAACCAAATTCTGATTTGAACTAACTGAATTTAGTTACATTTCGAAATCCAAGTCGGAATTCCGACTTTGATCTCGGAATTTAATTAAATTCCAATTTTAAACTCGGAATTTAACTAAATTCCGACTTTGAACTAAGAATTTAACTTCCGACTTTGAAGTCGGAATTTAAGAAAAAAAAATTTTTTTGGTTGGAAAAAAGTTTGAATTTTACTAAATTCCAACTTTAAACTTGGAATGTAACTAAATTTCGGCTTTTTACTCGGAATTTAATTAAATTCTGACTTTGAAGTAGGAGTTTGACTAAATTCCTAGTTTAAAGTGGGAGTTTAAGAAAAAAATCTTCTTGGCTGTTCTACGCCTTCGAAAAATTCCGACTTTTACTCGCAATTTAACTAAATTCCGACTTTGACTCGGAATTTAACTAAATTTCTACTTTGAACTCGGAATTTATCTAAATTCCGACTTTAAACTCGCTATTTAAGAAAAAAAAATCTTGTTGGTCCTTCTCCGCGTCATCTCTCGCGCAATCAGTTTTCAAAAAGTTGGAATTTAGTTAAATTCCGGGTTCAAAGTCGGAATTTAGTTAAATTCAGAGTTTAAAGTTGGAATTTAGTTAAATCCTTAGTTCAAAAGTTCCGAGTTTAAAGTCGGAATTTAGTTAAATTCCGAGTTCAAATCAGAATTTGGTTAAATTCAGAGTTCCAAGTCGGAATTTGGTTAAATTCCGAGTTTTAAGTTGGAATTAAGTTAAATTCCCAGTTCTAAGTCGGAATATAGTTAAATTACGAGTTTAAAGTTGGATTTTTTTTTTAAATTCCGAGTTTAAAGTCAAAATTTAACCAAATTCTGATTTGAACTAACTGAATTTAGTTACATTTCGAAATCCAAGTCGGAATTCCGACTTTGAGCTCGGAATTTAATTAAATTCCAATTTTAAACTCGGAATTTAACTAAATTCCGACTTTGAACTAAGAATTTAACTTCCGACTTTGAAGTCGGAATTTAAGAAAAAAAAATTTTTTTGGTTGGAAAAAAGTTTGAATTTTACTAAATTCCAACTTTAAACTTGGAATGTAACTAAATTTCGGCTTTTTACTCGGAATTTAACTAAATTCCAACTTTATACTCGGAGTTTAACTAAATTTCGACTTTGAACTAGGCTATATAGCCAAGTAGATTTAGATATCATATACGGGGGCGTTCTTGAGAAATTTAGATTTCAGTGAAGAGTTCAGTTCTAACGCTATGACGGTTTGCTTTTGGGACACCCTTTATTCCGTACAATGAGGCTAATTGCTGAGTACAATGAGGCCATTGAGTTTTTCTATCTTTAAAACGTTAACTGTAGAGTGGAGTGTGGAGTAATAAATATTTTTTGTTTCACATGTCGCAAAATAAATTAATCACTAAGTGTGTTACATTAGTAAAGCGAAAAAGTACGATTTCTCGTTGGGAGAGGTGACTCTTCTTTACTCTATTTACTATCATTTTGCCATTGGTATTAGCTGTGTGTTATTATTACTCAATACCAAAAATGTGTTCGTCAATAAATCAATCGTCAATGAAGCTTAAGAAATAAGTTTTACAGTTTGAACATACGGGATGTTCATTATAAAACTTCATCTAGCAGGTTATGAAATGTTGACAGAAAAGGATGACATAATCAAAATAAATGGACGTTTTTTTCTCCATCCTTTTCTTTTGACATTTCACTGCCAACTAGATGAAGTTTTCTAATGAACACCCTGTATATCTCCTCATTTATTCATTTCTTAGCCAATAAAAATTTGCCTGTATTTTTTTTAATTATGTACAATGAGAAAATAGAAAAAAAATAAAGATTTAATATTTATTGGAACAAGATACATTTCATTAATGCCAAATATTGACTATGTCCCACAATTTACGTTGTTCGACCCCACTGTGCGATGGGTAAGCGGCCAACGGCGTAAAACGGTAAATTGTCCACAATCGTTCGGAAGCGTCGAGAACGTTTGTACATGGTGTCCCAAACAAAATAACTATTAACAATGGAACACGAAAAGGGCTATTTTTTGCTTAATTCTACTTGAGTTAGCTCTAATTAGGCTAAAATTATATTTTGCTATCATCTATTAGAAAAATAAATAATACCCTCCTAAAGAAATAATCTTTCTAGTTATGAATTATTTTGTTTTTAAACATTAAAAAGGGACTCTAAAGCTATAAAAAAATAATCGTTCCTTGTCCCTCTCAGTAGGGTTCAGACCAATTTAGCAGACCACGAATTTTGCAAGTGCCTATAGTGCAACAACGGTATATTTACCACGATTTGAGGAAGAAGAGGTATGTGGCCTCAAAGTGCCAACTCAAAAGTGAATAATCCATGCGATAAGAATTTATGAAATTCACTTTTTATATTGATTACTGAAGTATTTTTAAAATTTATAGTGTTTTGTGAACAGGAAGAGATTTACTTGTATAACATAACTATACTAATATGTATTTGAAGCAAACTTTTGCTTCTTCGCTTCACTCTTTCAGTTGACGTCTTTACGTGAAATTTTTAAATTTAGGTCTTTTCCAATTAATTTCTTTAGAAAATTTGATATGCTGTTATCGGTCCTCTAGTTCAATATATGGTGAGTTAGGCGGGAACAGGATCACGAAATTGCGAAAACAACTATTAGAATTGGTCTACGTTGCATATTTCTGCGTCCTCAGGACGAATTCTGTTAAGAACAAGAAAGGCAAAACAGAATTCGTCCTGAGGATGCAGAAATATATCTCCGAAACGTAGACCAATTCTAATAGTTGTTTTCGTTATTTCGTGATCCTGTTCCCGCCTAACCTAACCCACCATATAATTTCTTTAAATTCACTCCAAACATATTAATTCTTGCCATTCAGATTAAATATGAGATTGTTAACAAACTTAATAGTCATTTAGGCCACTCTGAAATTTTAACACAAGTACAGAACATTAATAAACAACTGAACACGTTTGTGTCTATAGTCATTCAGGTAACTTTTATTTGGCTCTCCCTATAGAACGGGTAAGCGTTCTAGAGTCAGCTGTTGTTTGTATTACGTTTTCATTCATTGGGTTTCTAGAGAGTTCGGAACTATTCGGGTCGTCCCGACTTTTCATATAAAAGCGCCTCGGTTCCGCGGGCATCTCAGACGATACGAATCAACGATACGAATAAAGCAAGCAAGTGAACACAAGTGAACTTAAAAGCGAATTTTTCCAGTGTGCTAAATCAAGTGTTTTTGTGTAGTGAAGTTATAATCAAGAATCAACAACAATGGTGAAAAAAGCTCCAGCAATTGGTATTGACTTGGGTACCACCTACTCCTGTGTGGGTGTGTGGCAGCATGGAAAAGTGGAGATCATCGCCAATGACCAAGGTAACCGAACCACCCCCAGTTATGTGGCGTTCACCGACACCGAGCGCCTCATTGGAGACGCCGCCAAGAACCAAGTGGCCATGAATCCATCCAACACCGTCTTCGATGCCAAACGACTTATTGGACGCAAGTTTGACGACCCCAAAATCCAGCAAGACATCAAACACTGGCCCTTCAAAGTCACCAACGAAGGGGGCAAACCTAAGATCCAAGTTGAATACAAAGGGGAAATCAAGAAGTTCGCCCCTGAAGAGGTCAGTTCCATGGTGTTGACCAAAATGAAGGAGATAGCCGAAGCCTATTTGGGCCAAACCATCAAGGATGCAGTTATCACAGTACCGGCGTACTTCAACGATTCTCAGAGGCAAGCCACCAAGGATGCCGGTGTAATTGCAGGTTTAAATGTCATGAGAATCATCAACGAACCAACTGCTGCTGCCTTGGCTTATGGCTTGGACAAGAACCTGAAGGGCGAAAAGAATGTCCTGATTTTCGACTTGGGTGGTGGTACTTTTGATGTTTCCATCCTCACCATCGATGAAGGATCTCTGTTCGAAGTAAGATCTACAGCGGGTGATACGCATCTTGGAGGTGAAGACTTCGACAACCGCCTAGTCAATCATTTGGCTGATGAATTCAAGAGAAAATTCCAGAAAGACATGCGCTCTAATCCAAGGGCTTTGAGGCGATTAAGAACTGCAGCGGAACGAGCCAAGAGGACGTTGTCATCCAGCACTGAAGCTACTATAGAAATTGATGCTCTCTTTGAAGGCATTGACTTCTACACCAAAGTCACTCGAGCCAGGTTTGAAGAACTAAATGCCGATCTATTCAGAGGAACACTTCAACCAGTTGAGAAGGCTCTTGCCGATGCCAAAATGGACAAAGGTTCTATCCATGATATTGTCCTAGTGGGAGGCTCTACCAGAATTCCAAAAATACAACAACTTCTACAAAACTTCTTCAATGGAAAGCAATTGAATCTGAGCATCAACCCAGACGAAGCTGTAGCCTATGGAGCAGCTGTACAAGCGGCAGTGCTGAGCGGTGAAAAAGATGAGAAGATCCAGGACGTTCTTTTGGTGGATGTAACACCGTTATCACTTGGAATTGAGACTGCTGGAGGTGTTATGACTAAGATCATTGAGCGTAACACCAGAATACCATGCAAACAAACTCAAACCTTTACAACTTACTCGGACAACCAGCCAGCAGTTACCATTCAAGTATTCGAAGGAGAAAGGGCTATGACCAAAGACAACAATACTCTTGGAAACTTTGACTTGACAGGCATTCCTCCAGCGCCTCGTGGTGTTCCTAAAATTGATGTCACCTTTGATTTGGACGCCAATGGTATTCTGAACGTTTCGGCCAAAGACACCAGTTCGGGCAAGGAAAGAAACATCACCATCAAGAACGATAAAGGCCGTCTATCCCAAGCTGACATTGACAGAATGCTGTCCGAAGCTGAGAGGTATAAGGAAGAAGATGAGAAACAAAGAGAAAAAGTAGCAGCCCGCAACTCTCTGGAAGCCTACGTTTTCCAACTCAAACAGGCAGTCCAGGATTGCGGAGACAAACTAAGCCCAGACGACAAGGCCAAAGTTGAAAGAGAATGCGATGAGGCTCTGAAATGGTTGGACAACAACTCTTTGGCCGAAAAAGAAGAATTCGAAGACAGACAGAAACAGCTGACGTCTGCATGCAGCCCGATAATGGCCAAACTGTACGGCGGAGGTGCACAACAAAATAACAACTTTGAAGGTGGAATGCCTGGAGGAAGCTGTGGCCAGCAAGCGGGAGGTTTTGGTGGATCCAGGTCGGGACCAACTATTGAAGAAGTAGACTAAACATCTCCAACAAAATATTCCTGTTTTTTGAGACTGAACTCTGTGAAATGTAAATATGTGATTTAAATGTTGTTAGGTTTATAGTTTTAGGTATATGTAGATAAATAAAGCAC
This sequence comes from Taphrorychus bicolor, assembly GCA_951812265.1. Classification (NCBI taxonomy): domain Eukaryota; kingdom Metazoa; phylum Arthropoda; class Insecta; order Coleoptera; family Curculionidae; genus Taphrorychus; species Taphrorychus bicolor. The sequence continues at coordinate 34,351,202 of OX638303.1, read as the reverse complement.
ACTATTTATTAAATTTTTGTAATATTTTTCTGTAAATAAATTTGTTATACATATACAAATATTAAATATGTGTTTTATTTTTTGGAAAGAATTATGCAAATAAGTGTGAATTAAATGCAACAAAATTAAGTTTTAAACATTAAATAAAAAAAAACTGTTTTTAAACAACTAAAATAAAGGGAGTTAACTGTTTATTCAAAGCATTGTAAACATAACGTTACAATGCTTATTAACGAAGCATTGTACGCAATTAACCAAGCAAAATTTAAAAAAAAAGTTTTATTTCAGAGAAAAACTAGAACTCTTAGCAAATCTTAGTTCTGGAGATATCTCAAAATATATTTTTTTTTATTATTAAAGTTCTTAAGTAGATGTTTTTGAAGCATTTTTAAACGCATTGCTTTTTTAAAATGTGCCACCGGAAGGAGTTCTTTGATTGTCGGCGCAGCCTTTGTCTAAAGAAATCTTAAGAATCTCATAATAATGGTTAATGTACTTTTTGCTGTCCGTTTGATTGCATATAATAAAATAAAAAAATGTTCGAAGAATGAATTCCATATTTTGTAAACATTTATTTAGTTTTTGCTTTATATATTTTATTATTTTCAATTAAAAACATTTTTCGAATATTTTTACGAGCAGCTGAGCATTTATTTCATACTTTCTGAAAAATAAAAATGTAATAAAAACACTTTACTGCAACGCAAATAGGAAAAATACATTAACCACTTATTTGTTAGTTGTCAGTCTTTTGAGAAATAGGGGGTGTTCATTTGAAAACGTCATCTTGTTGGCTGTGAAACGTCAAAAGAAAAAGATGAAGGAACAAAAGTCGCTTTACTTTGTTTGATTACGTAATTTTCTAGTCAGCCTTCTATAGGTGACGTTTTCTATTGAACTCTCGACTTATTAAATAAAAACAATTTTCAAAGATCATTAATTTGACTCCCTGTATAGCGAACACGGGACTCCAAATTGAAAATTGGATAACAAAAGCCCGGTATTTCATCAGGGAATGTCTGGTTAACGAATTTGCCATTTTTTTTTAACAAACTAAAGAGTTTGTTACCGGTAAAGACCAATAAGTACCAATTTCCGGATGTTTTTTGGTCTAGTTTCTAGAAAAAAATTAATCATCAAATTTGCTCTTCTTGTTGGTATAAACGTGTATAAATTGAAGTTCTTATAATAATATTTCTGAACTTACAAGAACTAACATAAAGCAAATTATTTGATATTCCACAATTTGATATATGGAATTGGTTATAAAGCAACTTCTTATCCGCCATGCCATCAAGAAACCTAAATAAAGGGAGAGTGTCAATGATGGAAATAAATAATAACTTTAAAGCTTTTTTTCTTTTCTTTTAAATATTATGTAAATACTAAGTTGTCGCTGCAAAGAAAATTATTTAATTTTGAATATTCAAAATTAAATTGTGTCCTATTCAAAAATTAGAAAATGTTGGGTTTATTATAGTTTTTTAAGTTTCAGCGAATTTATTTACTCTAAAGTTTAAAAGCTGCAAAAAAATTCGATGTACTGTGTATTACTGTGTAATAGAAATTTCTTTGCTATGCAAATATTAATTGCAGCTTTAAATGTTGACTAAACATTATCTTTGAATTTGTAAGAATTAGGTGAGGTTGTAATTTAAAAAAATCCAAGTTTTTCATATATAAAAAAAATTACAGTTGACGTGCGAAAACTACTTTTCTCTAATTTATTTAGATTAAAAATCGTCACATTTTCTTTCTAGAAGGTTTCTTCGAGAACTAGCTTTACCTGAGTGCGCTTGCCGTGATTAACAAAAAAAAGTCAAAAATTGCAAACTTTTGGGAGTTCTCAAATTTTTTAAGTTTTTTTAAAGTTTTAGTTTCCAGTTTTAGTTTCAGTTTTTTAAATTTTAGATTCCTGTACGCACTAATAATCGAAAAAGAAACTCATCATTTTTTTTTTCTTTCGGAGAAGAAACATTTATTACTGAGCAAAATTCTAACACTCTTTTTCTTAATTCTTAAAAAAAAATTAAAACTTTCGCCATTAATTTTCGAAAATACGTTATAATTTTTTTATTAGTCTAGTTTGGTAAAAATGGTTTTTACATTATTAAGGCACTTTTTTGAATAGATTCCAATGGTGATTTTTGAATTTTTATAAACTTATTGTTTATAAAAAAAGAGCTTTCATCAAACATTTTATCATAAAAATTGAGCTTTCATCAATTGCAAGAAAACAAAAGGCGATAGCAGATTTCTGTTTGCGGCAATGAATTCAGCTCGAGAAATTACCTCGGCATCGACTTTTTGATATTTAATATTCCTATTAGTTTAAGAGTTTCCCATTTAAAACACCCAAATTAGGCCACCCTGTACATAAACGATTGTCAATATTATAATTTACAAAAACTTTTAAGCACTAGACACTAGAAGGTACTACAGCAGTAGAATAAAAAGAGTAATCAGAGCTCTTGGTGCTAAGGTGCATCCATCCTATGTTTCAGTTTTTGACCCAAATTTTTAGTTAATTTCGCGGATTTCGACTGGATAGTAGTTGTAGATTTTAGTTTTTAGTATCCCAAATTGTTATATTTTTCCAACTTCTACTGATTTTTGACAAGCATAAAGTTTAACTATTAGATTGCGGTACTAAACGCGATCGGTGCCATCCGAAATTGCCTATAATGTCGTGTTGTCATTCGTATCATCTGTCATATTATGTCAGGCAGGCGCGACGTCATAATCATAAGTATATTAACATACTAATGAATCACCCTGTAGACTTGTAATTTAAATAGCTTGTAACAAAAAAAGTATATGTTCTACGGAGTAAAAGTCTTTTTGTACTTCGCCCAGTTGCACGACGCGCTTCGGCCGTCAATCTCTGGGCTCAGCACGAAAATACCCACTTTTACTCCTAGTGACATAATCTACTATTTGTATTCAAAAAGCTGTTATTCTTTGATGTATTAATTATGTTCATTTGGACAGAAATCTCGTTTCCTGCTTAAAAAGTAACAAACGACATAATGTTACTTTGCAAAAAATATTGTTCTTTCTTTGCTTCTTGCTCAGGGGCTTTCATATTATTTGACAATTTTTAAAAATTGAGTTTTATACTTTTGCAAGTGCCTATCTAAATGTTGTGTTATTAAAACGAGTCACGCAATCCCTATCGATTTTTGTGGCCTTGAAAGTGCAATGAGAAATTGAGTCTGTGCGGTTCGTGCAGGGCCTTACTGCTCTATTTTCTCGTGGATTGTTTAAAGTTTATTAAGGGTCACTATTACAAGTTTAGTTTAAAAATGAAAAGGTTAAATCACTGAGGGAAGGGGGACATTTTCATCATATTTAACATTTTCATCTTTATTGGGACAATAGAAACTTCATTGTTTAGTTTAAACTTCAGTTTGTAGATAAACAAAATATTCTAACAGATATATGCAGTGGCGGATGTAGCCTTCTGTGAAGGGGGGGGGGGAGAGAGAAAAATTACGCGAACATTTTTTGAGGTGCCACGCCCACTTTTCCCTCATGCATAAATTTTCCAATAAAAAGAGTGTAATTTTCAAAAATTTCGACTCAGAAATTAATTTTGACTAAGAAAGTCAGTAACAACTTCATTGACCGCCTGTAACTTGAGAACGCCTCGACCAATCGGAGTGAATCCAACTGTTTTTTCCTCTTTCGGAGGTCCTCCCACCAACGAAAATTCCGTAGGTGCAATAATTTTCGGAGATAGGCCCCTTCGGAGGTCGCTTTTTGTGACCATAAAAAACCTCTTTCGAGGTCGATTTCAAAAGTCGTCAAAGTGAACACTTAGCCATTGGGCATCTCTAACTGTGGGATTTAATTGGTCAAGGGGTTTTAAAAAAAACAACAAAAAAAATCAACTTTTTTTTTCTAAATTTTACCTAAAAAGGTGACTAACCTGATTACAGTTTAAAACTCTTCCACATAGCCTCTACAATTCCAATTTTCACTACTTTCTTACCACATTTATATCGGTGATAGTTAGTGCAAACTTTTTTCGAATTTGCGTAAACATTTTGGAGAAATACTTGAACTTCAATCTAAAGTGTTTTCCGGGCTTGGAAGCCGTGGTCCAATGGAATTTCTTCTTAATGTTTCGTCTGCAGCTGCAGCAAACATTATCAAAGGCGCTGAGGCAGTAGGCGAAGTAATCTCCTGTGCTTCCCAACGTTGACTGATTCGAATGTGGTGAGCTGCGTGGTATTTATTCCCCCACCGTCGCGCTGCACTTGAAGGGAGTGGGGTGGGGGTAGTGGTGGCGCGGGGTTTCGCCGCACTTGAAGTGTCGTAAAATAGAATTAACTTTCAGTTTGCATTTAGTAACGTAATTTCCTCTTCCCTGTTGTCGTGTTTAAAGATCTCAGTGGCCTCTCCAAAAAGCCAAAAAAAATTTTTTTTAAAATAATTCTTAGCATTTTTTTATATATTAGGAGTTAAAATTTTGAAAATAATTTGAAAAAAAAAATGAAAAATAATGTATTAATTAGCTAATAAAAGTCTAGTTTGAATGCAAAAAGGTTTAAAATGTCCCTATGACTTTTGTCGTAGCTAATTTTTAGGATTTCCAAAAATTTAAACCAAGAATTTCGTGCTTTGCGTCTTTCAACACCTGATATATTATTTCGATGAAGGTTTATCCAAAAGTCTATAAGAAGAGCTAAGGAAGCGGAATAATTATAAGAGCCTATTTTCGAATGTCTGCCTAGAACAGTAACTGATCACAGGTGGCTCAAAAATAAGAAACGAATTGTGTAGTTTTTTTTTTTAATTTTCTCGAAGACCCTGAAAGGCAGCTTTTTCTAATTCAGGTATCTGATAGTCCTCAATGACTTTTCATACGTCACATTAATCTGCATATCGAAAAACCTTAGCGTTTCCAAGATAAACAGGAAAATTTAACAATTTCAAAAATTTCAAAGGGGGTAATCAATTGTCATAAATTTTATCAAAAATAGTCTGATATGAAAGAGGGGACAAAAATATGTAATAAATATGCAAAATTGGAATTTTTAGTAACTTTCTTCCCCTTCAAAATGGCGCCTAAAAGGTAATTTTTTCACTTTTTATCGACATTTTAATACTTATATCTATATAATTCAAACACTAACCATGGTATAACTATACTATTGACACCAATAAATAGAGAATTCACGACCATAAAATACCGACTTAATTTGTCGTTCCAAGTTTTTAATTTAGTTGGTATAATGTTCGATCAAATTAAAGCATTAGGTAATTTTTCACTTCCTATAAGACTGTTATTCAACTAAGCAAAATGGTAATTAACGTTTTGAGCAGTTTTTAAGACGACCCATACTTAATTGAGACAATGTTATTCTATTGTCATAAATGGCTTTGCTATAAAATGGAAAATGTCACTCTACCGCTATCAATGAGAAATTTAATCTCGGAACCCAAACCAAAAACGATAAAATCGAATAGTTAGTACTGTAACAAAGTTACTATTTTGTTTAAGAGGGATGGCTTTCAGAACTCAAAGTATGTGTTTTCTGAACATCACCTACTGAAAGTTGATTACATTGTAGAGGTTAACAGATTTAGGGGTTAATACGGAAGATTGTACCTCTAATTGTACCTACGAACGAAGACCCGTTCTTGGTTCCCAGAGGTAGGTTTATTTACATTGTTGAGACTATATAAAAGCGCGTTTCGGCTGACATTCAGGGGATTCGATCGCCAGCAGTCCTCGAGTCAACATCTGAAAAACTACCGAACCGGTAACAAAAGAGCCCCAATTTGAGATGCGAAATTGTAAGCCAAATAATACTGTATACACTCACCGTCATTCACTACTCTGTGCCTTGGTACTCACTGGGCCCCTTTTTTTTTTCTTTTTGGCTTTGGTGTTTACTGAGCCCCTTTTTCTCTTTCTGGCTTTGGTGTTTACTGGGCCCCTTTTCTCTTTCTGGCTTTGGTGTTTACTGAGCCCCTTTTTCTCTTTCTGGCTTTGGTGTTTACTGGGCCCCTTTTCTCTTTCTGGCTTTGGTGTTTACTGAGCCCCTTTTCTCTTTCTGGCTTTAGTGTTTACTGAGCCCCTTTTAGTTTCTATGCCCTGGTGCTTACTGGGCCCCTTCTATTCTTTGGTCTAGGTGTTTACTGGACCTCTTCCTATAGTCTTTCAAGCCCTGGTGATTATCGAGCCCCATTTTTATACGAACATTAACCTCACAATAACACTTACCGACTGCTAAATATCACCTCATATTTTACTGAACCCCAAATCTGAACCTCTCGATAAACCGTAGATGTGCCCGTAAATTTCGTTTTATGAACCGCCAGTAGTGGATCTATAAATTACTTAGCTGTTTTAAAAGTTTAGTTTCGTATTACCGTACTCACTGTATTTGGTGATTTTAATTAAATTGGTAATTATTATGTGCCACTAGTTGCATTATTCTTTTGGGCTCTAAACTCAATAGCGGAACCCCGAATTCTGGACATTATTTCTCCACTGTCTAAAAGCTTACCCGAAAGGCATTTGTGGCCCCTCTACCACTTAAAACCTATAGGGGGTGGCGCCCGAGATATATTTGGAAATTGCTTAGGACGTCAAAATATAACATCTCCAAAGTAACACGCTTACAGTACCAGTCGAATGGTTCTCGTTAAAGCTATTTTGTCACTCATATACGAAAAACTGATTGTTTGGGCGTAGCACATGAAAAGCAATATTTGTAATAAAAGAGAACACAGTAGATAGACAGCAACAGTACGAGCGCAATTTGGCTCTTTTTTACACGTAAGACTCCATAAGAATCTAAGGTCCATTTTGCACTTTTCTTTTTGGTACCCCGCGTCGCGACGCCTACGCGACATCATACAGTGGAGTCGCTGTGCAGGTGTGCGGTAGGCAAGCAGAGCGTTTGCTGGGTGGTATCAGGTCCAGAAGAGGATGCCGACTGGTGGAGAATCTTTCCACCGCAGCGGATTATGGGAGAAATTCGAGATTTGCCGGAGGTTCCAAGGGATGCCGAGGTCCAGAGATAGGTTCGGGGGCACTTCGGACAGCAGTAGCTTCGACAAAGACTACTAATGCTCGCCGACTTGGAGGAGATAAAGAATGCTGGCTGTGGGCGAAGTTCACCCCAACCCATCTCTGGACCACTGCATCCCTTGGAACTTCTGGCAAATCTCGAATTTCTCCCACAAACCGCTGCGGTGGAAAGATTCTCCACCACTCGGCATCCTCTTCTGGACCCCCATCTTCATCCTCCGGAAATCTGATTTATTAATATTTAATAATTTAAAAATTGAGCAGAGCATGATATAGCTTTTAAAACCTAACCTGAAACCTAACTAACAAATTACTGCTAATCAAATTAGTTGAAATAGTACTAAGAGCACAAGACACTGATCACTACCCTGGTAATCTACGTACCCACCCAGCAAACGCTCTGCTTGCCTACTGTATGATGTCGTTTAGGCGTCGCGACGCGGGTTAAAAAAACTGCAAAATGGATCTTAGATTTTCTTATGGAGATTTACGTGTAAAAAAGAGCCAAATTGCTCTCGTACTGTTGCTGCCTATCTACTCCTGATGATGGCGTATAGTAAGCATAAAGTCGAAACGTCGGATATGTTTGGTTTCAGCTCACTTTAGCGAACATGACTAAAATGTAGCAAAAAAGTGTCAATAAATTTTAAAAGTTTACAAAATAGAACTTTCGGTACCAGCGGCAAGGTTCCGGCAAAGTCCGCATTCTCATAAAGTAGCCACGTACCAAATTTCAGCTTCCTAACTCAAACCGTTCCAGAGATATCGGCTTAAAACCAAAACTTTTCAGGCGGCCATTTTGGATTTTTTAAAAATGTCATATTTAACGAATTTTACATGTGGCAAAACTACCATTCGATTTTCATCTTGATATCACCATCGGTTCAATGAAACAGCTATAACTTAGCTACCGTCAGCTACATAGCTGACTTTAGCTGACTTGAACTAACGGGTAAACGGACATAATATAAAAGCCTGATGATGGCGCATATTGAACGAACGTATGGCACCATGTAGTCGTAGTAAGACATGTACCAAATTTCAGCTTTCAACTTTAATCGTTTTCAAGATATCAGTGATATCTTTAATCGCTTACGTCACGGCCGGTATGATAATGAAAGTTATATTTAGTCCACATTTTTACATTTAGTCAAAAATCTACATCTGGAAAAGAAGTTCTTTGATTTAGGAGAATTTTTTTGACATAAACTCGGACATGAAATCTTCAAATCGATCAGTCTTTGTGAAAACGTTCTCGAGGACCGGGCATTTTGCCAATAATATTCCTATCAATGTTCAAATTTGCTCCTGCCAAGCAGTTTTCCAAGTTTTTCCGTCGATTTTCCTTGGTTTGAGCCTTTAAAGTTAATGTTTACATTTCGGAAAATCTTAGCTGTCATTTGACGTGCAGTGGGAGGAGCCTAATTCTGCATGGTGCCGATTACCAGTAAGTTAAGTGGCGATCTTCGGAAGCATTCGGGATTTTGGGGCCAAAATTTGCAAAAATCTGCATCTTTCGCTTCGAAATTCAATTAAGACCATTGCCCAACGACATGTGGTTCCTAAGACCCAAAAAGAAAACATTTCAAGGTATTCCCCGGGATAGAAAATCATTTGATTAGATGCACCGTCTCGGCGCAAATATACCTCAAAGTGGCAGTTTGAAAGTTTCAAAAATTCGTCCAAATTTCAAATTTAAAGCTAGACTCGTGATTTTTGGTCAGGTCCTAGGCCCATATGTTGTTTTACCTCTCTGAATTCGTCAACCATGATTATTTTTAACTGTTTTTGTTCTGATCGGCGTAACCTTGACTTGCTTGTCTACTAAATTTAGAGGTTTTCGCACAAGATAATTTATTCGTTTTTAAACGTAGAAACGAGAACGTTTGCCCAACACGGATGACCAGCAAAAAAAGTGTTTATTTACACTTGAATATCACCATTGTTTATCACCAAAAATGATATAGCAACGTTAGAAAACCACGCAATGCAAAAGGTGATGTTAAAGTGCACTAGTAGAAGAGTTCTCACAATTTTCTGTGATTATTAAGACATAAGAACCTTGAAAAGTTGTTCAGCAATCTCACTCTGTGGAAGTTTATTCTTTAGTTATAATAAAGTTTTAATTTCATAGGCGTACTCTGTTCAAAAATTGCTTCAGAAATGTTTTTACAGATTTGGATTATCTTCTGAAACAAAAGACTTTTTTTGAAAACTGATTTTTTGGTTTCTTTAAAACTTGTCAAAACTAGAAAACTTTCCGTCGTTACGAGTGCCCTCCATCAGTTTCCGTCGTTACATTATTAGCATAATTGCCTAAAACTTTTTCCATTTAATGGACTTTGTATCTCTTATGATTTCAGAAATTCTAGTATGTCAACCACCTATGACTTACCTATAAACTAAACATTTTCATTTTCGTTTTGAGAAATTGAACAAAATCCAAAATCTTACTGAGGTTGTTTTACTTAACAAAATTTCACATAAATATTTTTTCGAGCAAGAACGTGAATTTTCCATTATTTTTTATTTTTTCTGTGCTATGTAAGAAACTTCAATAAAAAAGTTTTGGATGCAAAATTCTGGGATACTTATAGCTCATTCACTTATTTTTGCAATTTCGTTATCTTAGAAATCATCATTTTAGACCATGTTGAGAAGTTGCTATAAAAAGTCAGATTTTCAAGCCAAATGGATGGCAATAATAAATGAATGAGATATAGGATAGGTAATCAGGCTTTTCCTCAATTTACAAGTGCGCTGTTGACAAGTCTACTCTTTGATTAGATTGGTTCAGATCAGATATCAATTATGTTTTTTTCTTGCTTAGTTCAGTTAGACTTTTTTTGCGAGTTTAGGTTAGTTCAGTTATGTTAAAACCTAAACTAACCAAATAATAAACATAACTAGAACAGTAATGTTTTAACTAGAATTATCAAAAAAAGGGGAAACTAAACTAACCTAAAAAAACATGAATTTTGCGCATTTTTTCTTTTTGTCAGTAAACGTATAAACAAAACCGGGGCTATAACTTTACTTAAATTATTATTTGCGACCTTTTATAGCTAAACCAATTAAGTGTGTTCATTTATTGTGTAGGGGGGTGTTCATTTGAAAACGTAATTTAGTGGCTGTGACATGTCAAAACAAAAGGATGAACAAACAAATGTCTTTTTACTTTGATTATGTCATCCTTTTCTCACAAAAATTCATAGCCTGCTAGATGACGGTCATTACTCATTACTTTTATTTTTATTGCCTTTGGTATAAAAAAAAAATAAATTGAAATTTGGATAACGGATACAATTCAAAACCGTAGATTTACTGTTAAAATAACGGGTATGGCAACGTTGCACATAACCGTTGGATCCACAGAAAATAAAGTAAACGTTTTACCGACGTATGCATGCCCATGCTTTCGCAATCTCCGTCTCTTTTCCTTGCATGACGTCCGACAAAGACAGCCTATGATTATTTACTAGAAGCGTAAAATGCGTTTGTTCTATTTGTTACGCCCGCTCCTGTGAAAACACTGGAATTATCGATCGTCTTCGGATCTATTCGATAGCATTCGGGACGATTTTGTTGCCGCATATAAAAGCGCTCGGATCCGGCGCGAAAGTCAGTCAGTTTAAAAACAGCAAGCGAAGATAACTACCAAGTAAACGAAGTCGTAAAGTAAACGATTCATAAACGTTTTCGCGAGTGTTGTTACAAGTTACAGTGAAAAATGGTTAAAGCTCCAGCAATTGGTATCGATTTGGGCACCACGTACTCCTGCGTGGGTGTGTGGCAGCACGGAAAAGTGGAAATCATCGCCAACGATCAAGGAAACAGAACCACCCCCAGTTATGTGGCCTTCACCGATAGCGAGCGTCTTATTGGGGATGCGGCCAAGAACCAAGTGGCTATGAACCCTTCGAACACCGTTTTTGATGCCAAACGATTAATCGGCCGCAGGTTCGACGACCCAAAAATCCAGCAAGATATCAAACACTGGCCCTTCAAAGTCGTAAACGATGGAGGCAAACCCAAGATCCAGGTGGAATATAAAGGAGAAATCAAGAAATTTGCCCCCGAGGAGGTTAGTTCCATGGTGTTAACCAAGATGAAGGAAACAGCTGAGGCTTATTTGGGCCTTACCATAAGAGATGCTGTAGTTACTGTGCCAGCCTATTTCAACGACTCCCAGAGGCAAGCCACTAAGGACGCTGGTGTCATTGCAGGATTGAATGTGATGAGGATCATCAATGAGCCCACTGCAGCAGCTTTGGCATATGGCTTGGACAAGAACTTAAAAGGCGAGAAGAATGTTCTAATTTTTGACCTCGGGGGAGGTACTTTTGATGTCTCGATCCTCGCCATCGATGAAGGTTCACTGTTTGAAGTGAAGGCTACTGCAGGTGACACCCATCTAGGAGGTGAAGATTTCGATAATCGTCTAGTCACTCACTTTGCTGACGAGTTCAAAAGGAAGTTCAAGAAAGATCTTACAAGCAGCCCTAGAGCCATTAGAAGGTTGAGAACTGCAGCTGAAAGAGCTAAGAGAACCTTATCTTCCAGCACTGAAGCCACTCTCGAGATTGATGCCTTGTATGAGGGTGTTGATTTCTACACCAAGATTACCCGAGCTAGATTTGAGGAGCTTTGCTCAGATTTGTTTAGGGGAACTTTGCAGCCTGTCGAAAAGGCCCTCACTGATGCGAAGATGGACAAGGGTTCAATCCATGATATTGTACTAGTAGGGGGCTCTACCAGGATTCCAAAAATCCAGCAGCTGTTGCAGAACTTCTTCAATGGAAAGCAGCTAAACCTCAGCATCAACCCTGATGAGGCGGTCGCCTATGGAGCTGCTGTTCAAGCTGCAGTTTTGAGTGGAGAAACCGACTCAAAGATCCAAGACGTCTTGTTAGTGGATGTGGCTCCTCTGTCTTTGGGTATTGAAACTGCTGGAGGAGTGATGACTAAGATAATTGAAAGAAACTCCAGGATTCCTTGCAAGCAAACTCAAACTTTCACCACCTACTCAGACAATCAGCCTGCAGTAACTGTTCAAGTCTTCGAAGGTGAAAGAGCCATGACTAAGGACAATAATCTTCTGGGAACCTTTGACTTGACAGGCATTCCTCCAGCCCCAAGAGGGGTCCCAAAAATTGAAGTTACATTTGACCTGGACGCCAACGGTATCCTAAATGTGTCAGCCAAGGACAGCAGCTCAGGCAGAGAACGCAACATTACTATTAAAAATGACAAGGGTCGCCTTTCCCAAGCAGACATCGATAGGATGCTTTCTGAGGCCGAAAGATACAAAGAAGAAGATGAGCAGCAACGGCAGAAAGTGGCTTCTAGAAACGCTCTTGAGGCCTACATTTTCCAACTTAAGCAAGCCGCTGAGGACTGTGGGGGCAAACTGAGCTCTGAAGATAAGGCCACCATCGAAAGGGAGTGCTCTGATGCCTTGAAGTGGTTGGACAGCAATACGTTGGCTGAGAAAGATGAGTTTGAAGACAAGCAGAAGCAGTTGCAGAGGGTGTGCAGTCCTATTATGGCCAAACTGTATGGAGGAGGAGAAGGAGGTGCAGCTCCTCAGGGTGGCTTTCCTGGCGGTCCCCAACACCAATCCAGTGGAGGACCAACTGTAGAGGAGGTTGACTAAGTGCAACATTACCAAAGAATGATAACTTGTATTATTAATATCACAATATATTTTTATATTTTAAGATTTGTAAAAAGCCTTTTTTGGGGCTTACATACAAGCTTTGCTAGATAAAATATTGCATTTATTATATAAACATGCTAAAGCATATTTATTATATATTTACTATAAATATTTAGTAGCAGTTTAGTGCCATCGTTTCAATAATAAATTAAAGGTTGTAAAAAGTTAAAAATATAATAAAGTTATTAAAAACTAATTGGTGTTTGCCTCTTAAAAATTTAAATTCTAATAATTGGCGACTTTAACGGCCAATTTCATAATCATATTTAAAGTTCCTTTAATTTAAAGTGATATCAAGATGTGACATTTATTTAACTTGTATCAGGGAAAATGACACATGCTGGGAGTTATTATTTTGGTTAAAGGGACTTTAAATTTGATTATGAAATTTGCTGTAAAAATATATTTTGTTAGTAAATATTTAAAGATCCTATTTTTGGATCACAATTATTTATAAATCAACGTGATTATAATATTTTTATTACATGAACAACGTCGGGGTCAATTACCGTGATAGTGCTAATATTGACTGGTAAATTGCGGAGGTCTGGAATATTTTACCTACCCAAACACGTTTAGCATTGTTAAAATGCTTTAGCTCACGCGATCTAATTGAACATATTTAAAGAAATATGTTTCAGGGAAAATTATTCCATTGTCTTGCGAAACTACTACCTTTATTTGACCTTAAAGGGAGTTGTCAAGGGGTATAATGCAACTGTGCTAAACGCTAAAATAATTCTAAAGGTTTGTTGAAACAAATTAACAACTAGCTACTTATATAAATAAATTTAAAAAGTAATCTTTGGATACGAATGACGACATCACTACTAATATCTGGGTGTAAATTTGGCAATATATTTTTCTGTGCTCATAAAAATGCCGGGCGTTTGTCTTCCTGTAGGTTTACTATCGCCGGTGTAGCCTACTTTGTACTTTCTCAGTATTTCTACGAAAAATAGGAAGATGCAGGATTTGGCCAGGGCGTCGCCTAAGCATCTTCTTTTGCCTGAAAAAAAAAGAGAAGACGTTGATAAAAAAAAACAAAAAGTAATTTTAAATTAGGACAATTGATTTTACATTAACGATTTTTTTTTGTATTTTATATTACTTGATGATAATGACATTGGTAAATGTATTTTTTTTGTAAACCAAAATTATATGCTTTTATGTTTTTATTCATAGTTTTGCAGATAACTCAAAAACAATTAGAATTACGAATGCAATACAAGATGCATTTTTTTTTGGTACAAACTTCAAATTTATGAAAAATTAGGGTGGAAATTGGAGGCTCTACCCCATAATAGACCTGTGGACTCATAAGAGCTATTATTGTTATTTGATATAAGTCTATCTGGGTATATCATAACATGTTCCATACACTTCAAATTTGAACTTGAAAACCTGAAAAATTGAAAACGCTTTGAGAAAAAAATAAAATAGCTTTTGATAATTCAACCATGTATTTAAGTAACGTTGGTCATATGAACTTTTTGTCATACGTTTGGACATAGAACACGTGAATTTAAAGCCTTGCTATCCACCATAAAGTCAAGAATTTTTATTTACTTTTAAGTCACTACATACAGCATGTATGGAAATACTTAAAGTCAGTCAAAGTCATTTTAACCGAATGAACCAGCAAAAATCGTGTTTTAATAAGCGTTGAAACACATTTATTGACGCCCTATTGTTACGGCCGACCGTCGGTTCACAGAGATTCGGGCCGAAGCGGCAACGCCGAGCGCCTATCGCGACCCCGGGAACCCATCTAAAATAAACGAGATCCGGGAACAGTCGCCTCCGTTCTCGAAAGTACGAGAATGTGTTCAGGCCGGGTATATAAACCAGCGAGCCGCGCGAGATGGGATCGAATGTGTAGTAAATAAGCGGACGAGCGAACAGTGCTAGTAGAGAATAATTGTGTTTCAATAGTTAAAAGTAAATAAAAATATGTAGTTAATTGACGATAAATTATTGGAACCCGTATCTCGTAATACTATATTTGATTTTATTAAATGGAATTTTGCAAGTTGGTATTTTAGATTTCATTAAAACGGTTTTCTCCGCAGATTCTTCTTCTTACTTACTAAAGCCTGCCAAAGCACATTAGAACCACTTCACATTTGTGAAATCGCCAACGTTTCAACTTTAATTGAGATCTTCCTCATCAACACAATAAAAAATCCGCAGCTATACCAAAGAATGAAGCAACCAAAACCCTACCAGGTTAACAGATACATAAGTAATATTTACGCCCCAAAGTTGGAGCGGTTGAAGTGGTTTTAATGTCCTGTACCCGCTATCTCCCTCTTTCATTTATGCATGCTCACCTAGTCCAAAAGTGAGAACTCTATCTTGAGACACGAGATTTCCATTTCCGTCCAGAAATCGCTCCGGTCTGAACACTTCGGGATCCCCCCAATACTTCTTGTCGTGGTGCACCGCATAGAAATTAAGAAGTACTGTTGTATCCTGAAACATATTTTTCATCATTCAATCACATCTTGTTTGCTTTTCTACCAAACAAGTACGCTTGTGTTGTTCATTGGAAAACGTCATCTAGAAGGCTATGAATTTTTGTCAGGAAAGGATGACATAATTAAAAAGTAAATGGACTTTTGTTTCTTCATCCTTTTCTTTTGACATTTCACAGCCAACTAGATGACGTTTTCAAATGAACACCCTACAGTCTGTAGGGTGAACAAATTAATTTTTTGGTTTTGATCAGTTTTTAGATTAGTATATTTTCTAATTGGATTCTGAAAGGTAAGAAAAGACCGCTAAAAGCGACAATTGCATCGTTCTGAATTTAGCCCCCGTAACAAAATTTTGTTGCATCAATTTCCAGACACTAATCAATCCAATGTCTAATTTATTGTGACTCTTACCTTTGGGATTATGTAGTCATCTAACTGGACTTCAGTCAGTACTCTTCGAGGTCCATTCACTGGAACCACCGAAAAAAATCTTTGGCATTCTAGTAATACTGCTTCTACATATGGAACGCTGAGAAAAAAGAATAATGGCTATCGTGATTGTTCTTAAGTCACATTGATAATGATAAATTCTTCATTGTTGAGAATAATATAACTTGAGACAAATATACATGCAGCTTAATACATAGAGCAAAGCGGCTTGAGAATTCTCTAAAAATGTTGTATGTACAGGGGAGATAGGTATAATGTATGTGTAGGCGCCATCTAATGATAGCAGGTGCTTCCACAAAGGACATGCAAGTTTGCACATAGAGGAAATATATACTAGTAGTTTCTAAATATAATTTAAGTTGACTAAATCTAACAGCGTTTTCGAGTGGCGGCTCTAGAGCGCTCTGAGAGTAGTCCCATCCTTTGTTTTCTCAACATGAATGCAAGGACGGGAATACTCCCAGAACGCTGTATGATTCTAGGAGACTGCAGAGAAATTGACTGCACTGTCCCAGCACAGAATAGTCTCTGTTTCGAAAAGATCAAACTTTTGATCTACCCCTTTCTTTCTGTGTTACTATCTGCGATAAGGTTGTCTCTCTTGTGGTACCCTTTGTTCTTGTGGCAGGGTGCCAAGACAAAGACAAATAATTGGAGTTACTTTATGACGAAATAGATGAATTAACAGATGTACCACCTATTTTCTAGCAACAAATTTTATCCCCTTGTTGGTGTTTGGTAATAGAAATAGAGACTCTCTGAGATGGTGAAAGAAGAAATATAGGTGTACCAAGGAAATAAAATTTTAACATTCTGTACCTCAGAAAGCAAACATTTAAGGTCATTAGGACATTAGTTTGACTCCAAAGTATGAGTTGGAAAAATTTCAGTGCTCAAGACTTGGTGGCGCTCAAGAAATGAATTTTAACACTAAGTACTTTAGAAAGAAATCATTTGAGGTTTTTAAGGCTTTGGTTTGATTCCAAAGTCTAAATTAACAGAGTTTACAATTGGTAGCGTGCGCACATTGCGCACGCTACCATAGAAAAGCGTGTGCAAAGTTTGCACACGCTTCTGATTGCTTTGTACACGCCTTGCATATATTTGATAATACGAATGATCGTTTATGACGCAAAATCGCAGTCGTAGAAAAAGTGTAGTGTGCAACACGTACGAAAATCACTCTTCACACTCTTGTGACGTTGTATCACTCGCCTACGGCTCGTGTCGAAAAGTGCAATTTTCGACACTAGTTGCACAAAATACTATGCCAGTTTTACTCGAAAGCAGGACATCCATTATTTTGATGTCGCATTTGCCTCCAAAATTAGCCATTTCCGAGGTATTGGACTTAAGAAATAAAAACTTTAACTTTTTGCTTTAATTCTAGTAGTAGCAAATGAGTGACACATTTCTTACCGTTGTCTATCACAGTAGAAAATATCTTTATCTCTTCCGAACTCCTTGTCCAAACATTGGCATACCTTCTCCTGCACCTCAGGATAAAGTATCATCGCCAAAAGGGAGAAATCTATAACGCTGCTTGTTGTTGCGGATCCAGCGATAAATATATCCAGGCACACCATTACGAGCTGTTCCTCTAAAACAAAATGTCTTAATTACTGGTAGACTCAACGACTTTCATCAATCAAATTTACCATTGAAATATCCGAGATTATTTTCTCTCCGTTTCATTTCGCTCAAAAACGCGTAAATAAGATCATCTGAGCGTTCCTCAGACCAGCTGAGCTGATGTTCCCGAATGGTCTCCATGATGAAATCTCTAATCTGAGTGTTTATGGTTTGCATGAGATTATAGCCGGTTTTCTCTGGAGCAACGAACCTCAACCAGGGGTAGTTGTTGAGGGTGCCGCCGGACATGTCAAAAGCGCTCGTCCTTTTTTGCAGCAGTTCTATCAGATGCTCTATCCGGTTGTTCCCTTTCAGACCGTCACCTAAACAAGTCGTAACTAGTGAGATGTTGTACAGAGCAGGAGCAGGCGACATCCACCAGCGTATTTTAGATCCAATACTGCATGACGAAGTGAAAAGAGTGGGTGGACACCAATTTGTCGATCAACTTATCTGCATACTAGTTTCTGGATCAGTACAGCTCTTCCTGGTCGACAAATTGGAGACCCCGAGTTAGCTACTTAAAGCCGGAAATTTACGCAGTACCGGTGACATGTTGTACAGAGCAGGAGCAGGCGACATCTACCAGCATATTTTAGATCCAATACTGCATGACAGATGGCTCTCAGTTCGAGAAGCAGCCCATATTGCTCTGTACCTCGCTGGTTATCGGAACCAGAACGAAGTGGAAAGAGTGGGTGGACACCAATTTGTCGATCAACTTATTTGCATACTAGTTTCGGGATCAGTACAGCTTGGGCTGGTCGACAAATTGGAGACCCTGAGTTAGCTACTTAAAGCCGGAAATGTACGCAGTACCGGTAACATGTTGTACAGAGCAGGAGCAGGCGACATCTACCAGCATATTTTAGATTCAATACTGCATGACAGATGGCTCTCAGTTCGAGAAGCAGCCCATATTGCTCTGTACCTCGCTGGTGATCGGAATCAGAACGAAGTGAAAAGAATAGGTGGTCACCAATTTGTTGATCAGTCCATCTGCATACTTGCTTCGGGGTCCACCCCTCATCAGTACAGCTTTGGATGGTTGACAAATTGGAGACCGTAAGTTAGCGGCCTAAAACCGGAAATGTACGGAATACCGGTGAGATGTACGGAGTACCGTGCAGATGGGTTGATCGACAAATTGGTGACCACCTACTCTTGTCATTTCGTTCTGGTTCCGATAACCACCGCGGTACTGATGATGGGTAGATCCCGAAACTAGTATGCAGATGGGTTGATCGACAAAGTGGTGACCACCTTAAGTCGTAACTAGTTTATTGATTAGTGATAGAGTTTTTGTTGCCCTTACCGCTAGTAAGATGCCATAAAATGTTCAATATTGACGGTGGTAGTGACGAGGAGATGTGAATACCCTCGACGTTGTTTTTAATAAGAGCTAGAAACTCCCTGATTTCCTCTTTGACCATTTGCTCCATTAAGTTTTTACCAAAGCCTAGAGATCGTAGATGGGACACCAGAAATGAGCGCTGTTCCTTCCATAGCTCACCATCGGCCCCAGTAATACCTGACGATGCAGAAAACTTGTTAATAGTTTTTACAATGTATGGTTCTACCTTTTTTGGTCCCCATGGTCCTTAGCCTCAGAAAGAAATTATTCGGCCGTCCCAGATACTCGTCGGAAGTGAGCACTTTCGTGACTGTGGAATGGGAACACACGCAAATCACCCTTTCCTTGCCCAACTTCAATCCTACGACTTCTGTGCCGTACTTTTTGGCCAATTCAAGGAAGGCCAGATGTTGTCCCCCTAAGACTTTGGCCAACTGTCTTAGTTCCGGACCGTTGCCGATAAAAGGCTTCCATGGGGGACCTAAAGCAAAAAAAACGACATAATGATATCTAATCTTTTATTATAAAATGCTACTGTTGCAAACTATAATGTAATTTTTTTTTTCTTTATATGGGAGTTAACACAGCAAAACTGCTGGGTTTCAATACTCAATAAACAAAACACATCTATCTACACAAGAAAAATCTCTTATTACCTAACACTAGTATTCGCGACACAAGTCACATACGTATACCCACCTGGCGGAAATTTGCTGTCTTGTCGCTCACAGAACCACCAAAATACCGGTATCAAACATGCAATTATGAATAAAACTTCGGTCAACATAGCTCAAGCGAAAAGTCACTGGGGTTCGGGTCGGGCCTGCTCGCGGGCTAATCGGAGTAAACTGAGGAGCTTAATGGTCTAAATTGCTGTTAGGTGATTTATTGGGCCGGCATTTTATAGTTGGCGGCCACGTGCCAACTTCGAATTAATGAATTTACATAGCGATTAGAGCTTCGACGTTGCCACGGCAATGCAGCAAGTCCGTTGGGTAACCGAGGTCCTAGAAAATGTTTTATCGGCCGGTGGTGAAGGTCAAAAAGCATGAGAACACTAATAGAACAATAGAACTTATTTATAGTTTTATAAAGTTAATCTTTAAAAAACGATTGTTACGAATGACACGTGTAGCATCCACTTAGCGTATCTCGCTTCTGAAGAATTTGTAGAAAAGACGTTTGTAGAAAGCCGGCTTAAAGTTGAGCCGGCTTTGAAAGAAAAGCCGGCTTAAAAAGCAATTTCTATTCTCCGTAGGAAAGATAGGCCGGCTTACGTAAGCTTCATAAACACTTGGCAACATAGCAGATTTGTCTATTTACCGCGCGTTTTTAAAGTTATACTTTCCTACATCATACATTTTGTCACATCTGGATACACTTTAGGTCCAGCAATGAGGTTTCTGGGGTTTATGATGGGTTTATGGAGCGTAGGTATATATTTTAACCAATGTTAAAAGACCTTGTCAGCTGAATATTTTATTTACCTCTGTTGAAAAAACGTTTTTATTTACTTTAATAAGCCAAAAATATTAGCAAATCTTGGAAGGTAAGAAAACAGAGAGAGCTTTATTGCATAAAAGGGAAGACAAGACGCGTGGAAGCAGATAGAAAGGGATTTTAATGCTGGGAGCCCGGAAAATATTTTTCAAAATGCAGAGTATTTAAAAAAACTCTATAGTAATAAAAAAAGGAATTAAGGAAGAAAATAGCTGAGGAGAAAAAGCAGGTACTGCTCACTGGAGTCGGGTTTCCTCCTCCGCCTCCAAATAAGTTGCAGAAACGTGAGGACGATGAAGTAGTTCCATCTCCATCTTTATTGGTATAATCTAATAATTTTCTAATTCAACCGTAGAACCAAAGCACAAACAAATAACGTAAACAACAAACAAGGCAACTTTACTTTGACTCTTCGGTGACGGGCCGCCGCCGTGTCAGTTCAATTTTTAAGGTTAGTTTGGGATACGCTTGGCTTAAGCCTCGAAGATCGGGGGCTTAACTTTAAGCCCGCCTATCTCTTGAAACTGTGACGGTGAATATGAAAACGCCAGTTTGAGCCGACTTTAAATTTAAGCCGGCCTAAAGGTTGACGGTACATACGGGCATTACAGAATTTAAAAGGCCAATAAAATTAATATTTGTAGAGTTAAGAAATATTTGTGCCGTCGGTCGGATGACTTAAATGATAAAACCACATTTTACAACATATTTAAGAAAATATATAAAATGATTAAACAGCACTAAAAGTTATATAAAACAACTTACACTAGGCACTAATTGTCAACAATGGGCGCCTGTAGGTCTCTGATCGGGATAACACGTGTGTAAGTGACTAAAACGTACCTGAGCAACTAATTCAGCAATTAATATATCAATATTAAAATGTTAATAAATTACCGCCGTTTGTGGGGTCAGAAAATAAAAGCAGAAAAAGATATCAGAACTAGAAGACATATTAATGTCTGACATAATATTCATATTGATTGCTGTTATCTTTACAGCTGTAAAGACTCATAACATGCTCATAACTGAGACATAACCAAAAAAACACTTCTGGGTCACTGGTATTAAGGGTCAACTCGCGAAATACCTCCAGAAGGAAACTATTATTTATACAACTATAATGACTCATAACGTGCTCATAACAGAGGCACAAACAACCAAACACTTCCGGTTCTCCGGCATTAAGGGTCAACTCGCGAAATGCCTCCCCGGAAGAAAGCTAGCTAGAGTTTTACCATGGTAAATAGTCAAATTGCGCGCACTAAGGTACTAAGGGTCAACTCGCGAAGTACCCACTCTTTAACACTAGCAGTGTGAAGGGTCAACTCGCGACACACTCAAACAAAAGAGTCAGACTGTCAACTTTAACAAAAGACAAGATAGATAATCTGTCAGTCATTTACTGACGATCGTTATAACAAACTATTGCATTATTTATAGCAATAATTAATTGTGAAATTATAGAATATTGTGCATAATTAAGTGAAATAATAAAATAGCCAAAATGAGTTACTCTGTGAGCTAAACTCACCTAATTACTTCAAATATGGAACCAGGCACAAAAGAACACACACAAGCTTCACTAACTGTCGCAACAAAACTGTTGGTGTGGTTCTTGGTTTAGGTCAAGAGCCCTCTCGTTAATTTTAATGTTCTGAGAAAGTCGATGGGCGATTCTCGCCCTTAAAAACTCATAAATTAGATAAATGGTCGAGTTACACTTTCCAGCTAACATCAACAAACACTTATGGCTCTTGAGCACAATGTCGAAAATAACATTGGCCTTTCTTTCTCTTAAAAGCTTGATTTTTGTTTGAATATTGGAATATAATTTTACTGTAAAATTAGTACTTCTTACATATTATTAAGAATAAAAAGAAAATACAAAAAAAAATAAAAGATACAACGAACCGAGTATTATGCAGGACCGCAAGCCAGGTGAAACGCATCTGAATTAAGAGTAAAAGGGTGTTGAGTTACCCTGTTCGACACTATATGAATTATTAAGTGAAGTTCAATTAAGAAACTGTGACAATAAAGCTCATTTTAGACGCCTTGATTAGGCAAAAAGTTCAATCAAAAGAATTTGTCAAAAGTTAACTGAGAAGGTATGTTGCAACTCAATTATTGAAAAGGTACATATCAAGTCTCAATTATTTCTTTGAAAAGTTATATGCAGCGAATTGCATCAAAAAGATCTATCCTACGGACACAGACAAACTATGCCCTAATCGCCTATCTGTGAAAATGCAATAGACTGTGCGTCTATAAATATATCTAAAAATCTATAAATATAAACAAATAAATGCAATATGCCTTTATTTGTTTTTAATAAATTTTATAGCTTCTCAATTGCTATTCATAACCACTCATGCGACTATTCGCACTCTGCAAAGCCGTGAAGATATTGATAAACAATCCTTTAATTCCTATCAAGTGGCTGGATGTTATCACATCAACACAAGTACGATCAATCGTACTGGAAGTTTTGAAAGACACTAGTTTTGAGTACTGGTACAAAAAAAACAACAATGATACGACTATTCATATCATATATGCAAGCAATACGACTATTCGTACGCTAAAACAACATACCAAGCACCAAAACAACGATAAGCGGTAGGATAGAAATTAACATGATGCCTGATTTTTAATTATCGCGAAATATTCATCAATTCATATAAGATGACTAAGATATTTCATTAAATAAAAGAAAATTGGAATAACCATGATTAAAGCAAGGTAAACTCAGTGAGAAAACTCACCTCTTCAGCAAAACTCTGGCCCAAAACAACACCACAACCCTACAGTTTCATAAGCATCTCACTAATAATCTAATCTACGGGGTGTTCATTATAAAATTTCATCTAGTTGCCTGTGAAAGAAAAGGATGGAGAAACAAAAGTCCATTTATTTTGATTATGTCATCCTTTTCTGTAAAAATTTTATAGCCTGCTAGATGAAGTTTTATAATGAACACCCCGTATATTTCTTTAAAGCAAAAGCCAAAAAGACTAATCTATGCAATCGATCCAAGTTAAATTCCCAGGACGAGGGTAGAAATCATAAGTGCCTACATGGTCACTTGACATATTTGTTACCACTTAAACTAACAAAACCCTCTAGATATCGGGTTCTGCTTAAATTTCGGTTTCTAGAAACGCTTATTCCGGGCGTTGGGGAGTGGCGGGGACACCTCTTTAAAAAGGTTTCACATTTCACACCACTTGTTGATTTCCTAACGGATATAAAGCATATGGCGCAGGAAGTTTATTCTTGTTTTTCGAAGGACCACATGGAAAACACCATGATAAATTAAATAAGACAGGCTGCGCTGCTAATAGTTGTTATTTATTACATCAATAAACCACTTGGCACAAGTCAGCAATACTAGAACTAAATGAAATTCTTAAAACTAAGTTATGATACCGCCAAGCACCTACATGTACCATTTAGCAGAAGGTACCGTTTAAACAGATAAATATATACTAGCAATGTATACCGTTTAAGCAGATATAAACACTGCTCAAAGGGTGCAACGCACTGCAATCTTTACCACTTAATATTGTATGGTTGGATGTACTTGCTGCTAAAACCCATAACCTTTTTACACCGGTTTCATCTAAAGAACAATCAGAAAACACATGATAATCAGAGAACAACAAAACAACGCAGTTTGTTTGTTACTTATTGACTTTGATTACAGAACCAATATCTGACTAAAGCACTTAATGTTACTTTAATGCACAACTTACATGAGAAGATCTCTTTGGATTACTTATTTTGGATTATGATTGTCCAGAACAGAGGATAGTGCAGTTGTGTGGCAATAACTACACTTTCGTTGGAGACACTAAGAGAGAAACACTCGGAGAAACACTAACAATGCAATCAATGCACGGTAATTAATTGCACAACACGATAAAAGAGTTCTGTATTACATACAACATTTATGAGCAGAAACCGAGACAAACTAATTTGGGAACGAGCGAGAGAACACGATTTTTGCAATCAAAAACACATCAATTGCAAAACACGAGAAGAGAATCTGCACCCAATCGAGAATGAGCAGTGACAGAGAGACACACAATCCGGTTAAATTTGGAGTGCGTAAAAAAAATGCAGGTAGGATTAAGGCCAAAATTAATAAAAAATGGCTTAGGCCTTTAAAATTGAAAATCTGGAATTTTTAGTAAATTACAGATTGTTATTAAGGCCAAAATAGGTTGAAAATGAGTCAAAGTGTTCAAAAAGGCAAAATTGGAGTTTGTGGCAAACATTCGGGTGAGTCTTAGAACCAAAATCGTTTAAAAATTACACATTCATCAAAAAGTTCGGAGAAAATAAGGTTAGAATTAGGGCTAAAATCAGTAAAAAATAACTACACTGTCCAGAAATAAAAATCTAATGTTTTTGGAGAACAAATTCTATTTTAGAACGAAGTCTGGGAAAATTGACTTATATCTTCTAATCCGGTGGTTTAGCATAGTTAAATTTATTGATTTTCAAACCACTATTCCATTTATCTATTTAAAAAGAATTCTTACAACGAAAAAACAATTACATAGAAGAAACAATTAAAGAAAAAACCATAGATTAAATTCAATATTAGTATCCACTAATTTAAACGTGCGCCAAAAGATTGTGACGTCACTTGCGTTGTTTGATGCACACAACCAGTGATGTAAAGGCAGAAATTTTCCAAATGGAAATTTTCCGAAATCGGTAATTTTCCGGAAAAATTTCCTTCCTTGAAATGGAAAGTTTCTGCAGTTGGACTCTTGATGACGTAACAAATATTAAGGCAAGTTTAATTGGTCATCGTGTTGTCTCAATATTTTAATAAACCAAAGGGAAATGGGTTTATGTCCAGAGCGCTCAGAATACCATTCTGCACACTCTTGATGACGTCACAGATACTACGTTTGATTGGTCATTTCGTATTGTCTCAATATTTTAACAAACTAGAACGAGATGAGTTTATGTCCAGAGCGTCCATTATCTGCACTTTTAATGACGTCACAAATACCAAGTCACATATGATGGGTTATTTCGTGTTTCAGAATATTTTAACAACAACAAGCTACAGTGAGAGGATCGAGCCAGTGTATACATCTGTAGAAACCCTCCTGTTTTACAGTTTTGGTTTTCATTTTCAGCTGTGGGTACCTAAAAAATGGCGGCGATGTCCGATTGAATTGATGTCACTTGACGTCTTGCGTCAAATCATTTTAAGTCGTCATTGATCTTCGAGATGCCATTACGCGCACGCTTGATGACGTCACAAATACTAATACACGTTTGATTGGTCATTTCGTTTTGTCTCAATATTTTAACAAACTAGAATGAGATGGGCTTAAGTTCAGAACGCTCAGGATACCATTATGCACACTCTTGAAACTAGAGAAGGGCTTTCACCCGGTTTTTTCATTTTTTAAGGGTTTATTCTAGAGATGGGTTTTCACCCGGTTTTTTCATGTTTGAGGGTTTATTCCCTGTACACATCCGGGAAAATTCCGGGTTTATTCCATTATAACCTCTAAATTTAACTTTTTCATTACGCCTAACCAATTAAGCAATAATTTGTTGGTTTGTGCAGCTTGAAGCTTTTGATCAATTCACCAGTGTTTAGTTTATCAAAAAACAAACTAGAATCTGGATTTATTGAATTCTAATCTAAAATCTAACCTCAAAATCTTGAAACTGCCGGGTGCTTTCAAGAAAAAATGGAAAAAAACCCGGGTAAAAACCCTAAATAGGGTTTAAAGGTTTTTTCGGAATTTTCCCTTCGCCCATCTATAGTTTATTCCCTGAAAAATTCCTGGTTTATTCCATTATAACCTCGCAATTTAACTTACGTTTGTGCAGTTTGTGCAGTTTGAGGCTTTTGATCAATTGACCAGTGTTTAGTTTATCAAGAAACAAACCAGAATCTGAATTTATTGAATTATAATTTAAAATCTGACTTTAAATCTTGAAACTGCGGGATGCTTTCAAAAAAATATGGGAAAAAACCCAGGAGAAAACCCAAAATTGGATTCAAAGGTTTTTTGGGAATTTTTCCTTCGCCCATCTATACTTGAAACCTCACAAATACTAAACTAAAACACGTCTAATTGGTAATTTTGTGTTGTCACAATATTTTAACAAACTAGAATGAGATGGGTTTATGTCCAGAACGCTCGGGGTGCCATTATGTGCACTCTTGATGACGTCACAAATACTAAAACACGTTTGATTGGTCATTTCGTGTTTCACAATATTTTAACAAGCTAAAGCGTGGTGGGTTAATGTGCAGAGCAACGAGCCAGTATATTACATCTGGAGAAACACTCCTGTTTTATAGTTTTGGCTTCCATTTTTAGCTGTAGATACTTAAAAAATGGCGGCGATGTCCGATTGAATTGATGTCACTTGACGTCTTGTGTCAAATCATTTGGAGTCGTCATTGATCCAAGGTTCTTGGGATGCCATTGTGCGCATTCCTGATGACGTCACATATACCAAGACACGTTTCATTGGTGATTTCGTGTTTTCGCAATATTTTTTCACAGTGACACAACTCTCGAAATTATATTTGTGCCTTAATACAACTTTAATGTTTGTTTTTTTTAACAATGTTACAACGCCAAACCCATTGGGAAATGTTTAAAGTTTAATTACTAAATAATAAGTACCACTTTTTAGAGGTTAGGTGACTTTAGTTTTGTCTGTTTTTTTTTGGGTCGCTTGTGTGCGTTTTCACTGTTGATTGAAATTAATGTTTCGAAAAGGATAAAAAATTGCTTTGTAGAGCGTTGTTTGAATAACTCTGAAGGTTTTCCAGACAAAGTTTTCGTTACTGTACCTCAAAACGAATATCGTAGAAGAGCGTGTTTGAATCAGCAGCTAGACAGCCACATGCATGTAGTAAAACTATAACAGGGGTTTTCACTAGCAGCACTAGTGCGCACTAATTTTATTTCTATCATTTGTTAATTTAAGCGAATTATAGAGACGGAAAAACACTCAGTGCGCACTAGAGCAGCCAGTGAAAAACTCTATTAAATATGACCTAACAATTTTTCAATTAATATAACAACAAACGAAGCTACAAATGCTACAAAAAGGACATTTTTATTTAGTTTATATGAGACAGGTAAGTTTACTCTATCAGAAACTATGGTTTTTTTTCAAAGAAAAGCGGTTATTTTTTAAATGCCTGAACCATATGTTTACTTACCTACTTAATATAGCAACTGCCCATTTTCTACCTATAAAATTAGGTATTCTATTTCATGTATTTCTTACAGCAATACAATCGTGCAACAACCAACAACACATCAAAATTGTTGAACAAATTACGCCACACCAGCGCCATCGGTGAACCTGCGTAGGAAACATCAAAATTCAGACGTGACGTCAATAATGATCGAAAGCCATATATCGCTCTCTTTTTGTCGCGTAATCGCAAACAAAGAAACGTATAAATGGCTGACGGGTATCGTGTTGGCATGGCAACCACCTTCCCCCCCACCCCATGCCAAATGTGTTGTTTTCAATTTCAGTTCAGTTTTTTAATGGCGTCGGCCGCGTTTGTAGCAAATTCTTCGATTTTTTTAATAAAAAGACGCCGATTATTGATTATATGAGTGTTTCTTACGGAATTTTGGTGACTTGATTGAAGGAAGACTTCCGTGCTCTAGCAGATGACGAGAAAATTTTTGATTATCAGCCAGGAGCTGCAAGCAGGTAAGCTGCTAGTCACATGGTTGGATGTTGAATTTAGGTAAAATTTTAACAAGTTCTTTGATTTTTAACTATATGTTTGATGGTAAGAGTCGCAGAGGCAGCTAATTAACTTCTAACGCAACATTAGGTACCTTTTCAAACTAAAATTTTCAAATTTATGTAAAATGTAAAAAGAAAACTTTAGTGGTGTGAACCTGCCATTTTCGGTTTTTGTGCATAAGCGTTATTATAAAACTTTATTTAGCAGGCTATGACATTTTGACAGAAAAGTCTCCATCCTTTTCTTTTGTCATTTCACAGCCAACTAAGTTAGGAATTTAAAGATTTAGCCACAAGAACTTTTGGGTATAATGGCAATTTCGGAAGGGTACATTTTTTTTGGTTTTGCTATTCCAGTTTAGTAAAAAAAAATAAAAATAAAAGTTTATTGTTAGTAATCGGTTATTGTTAATTAAACTTTTATATAAGATTTGGCTGCAAACTGTAAAGATCATTTTAACGTAAATATTTTTTTAACATAATGCATCCACATACAAACATATATTACTTTTATTTTGCACTGTTATTGAAATTGGATGTTGCAGAGGAACGTTTATTATTGGTTTTACTTTAAAAACAAACTGGCGCCACCTTGTGGCATTGCGTGGTATTTGGCATAAGTGACGTCACGCGATCGTTTAGGTTAAAGTTTGAATCATGACTTTTAAATTTTTTTTGTGATAATATTTGAGCAAAATAAAAAAATACGTGTCTCCTAAAAATCAATGTAGAATAATACGTACACGGTGTCCGAGATAAGGAGGGCCACTATGAGGATCTTGAAAACGGTAAGAGATGCAGATTTGTTTAAATGGGAGATTTGTTTAAATGAGAGGAAAGTTGCGTAATCAAAAGCCTAACACAATGGCGTTTAAAAATCTCCGAAAAACTTTTTGGTTTTTGAGATATTTTGAAAAAATTGAATTTTTTGATTTCACATTATTTTTTTCTGTCGGTAATATTGGACCTACACCGAAACCGATGGCACTTCTCTACAGAAAACCTTAATGCTATTTGGATTAATGGATTAATGGACTTTTCGTTATTAAAGCCGAACAAAAATACTAAAACACAATTAAACCATAAAGTGTTATACATCGTTGAATTCAGAATAAAAAGTCCGCATTTAAAAAAATTAAGTTGATGATGGTTCTGCAAAGACGAAACGTCGGATTAAAAAACTGACAATGCCACTTTAAGGAGCATTAAAGGTTGATGTGGTGAAGGGGTATCGGTTTCAGTATACGTCCAATATTAACGTTAGAAAAAAATAATATGTAAAATAAAAAAATTCAATTTTTCCAAAATATCTCAAAAACCAAAACATTTTTCGGAGATTTCTAAACGCCATTGTGTTAGTCTTTTGATTACGCAACTTTCCTCCAATTTAACCAAATCTGTATCTCTTACCGTTTTCAAGGTCCCCATAGTGGCCCTCCTTATCTCGGACACAGTGTATAACGCATTAAAAAGAAAACGCTAAAACACCGAATTTGTTGGGTTTGGTAAAATTAATTTTTTTACCAAAATAAGTGAAATTTTACTAAAGAAAGATGTCCTAAAGTGAAAATGTTTTTCGAGCAAGTCGGTACAAAAATCGTTAAAAATGACTGGAAGTGTGAAAATAAAAATTTGTAGTTATTGGAAAAATTTTGGTTACTTACTAATAGAGTGAAATCGCAAAAAAATGACTTAAAGCGTCTAAAAATGCAAACTTGAAATTTTTGGAAAAATGCAAGCTACACGTAGATCTAAAATTAATAAAAAATTACTTACAAGGTCAAAAAATGCAAATTTTTATGTTTTTGTATTCATCTTATTGTTGGTTTTTTTTCCGTAAATTTACATTTCAGGACCAAAAAATAAATATAAATTGGCTCAACACTCTTCAAAATGTGAGTTTGGTATTTTTGAGAAAATTACGTTATACTTATGGCCAAGTTCGGTGTAAAATGTCTTTCTTAATGCTTAAAAAATTATAAGTTTCGGGTGATTGAAGAAATACAGGTTAAAAATTGCCAAAATCGTTTTAAAAATAGTCAAAGCTTTTAACATTACCCCATATTCGGAGGTTTGGAATAATTCGGGTTAAATAGGGATAAAATCAGTTAAAATTGACCCACATTATCAATAAATGCAAATTTTGATTATTTTGAATTAGAGTAACTCACTTTTACGACAAAATCAGGCAAGACCGAAGGCAAATGAGTTTCGTTTTTTAGCAAAATTGCGTTTTTGGACTAAAATAAGTGAACTTTGGTTCAATATGCATTAAAATGCAATTTTGGTATTTTGTGTCGAAAATAGCAAATTTGAAGTTTTTTGACAATTCTCAATAAGCGCTAGAACCAAAGTCGTTTCGAAATGAAAATTTCAAGTTTGTGGAAAAATTCCAAAAATTCAAGTTACACTTTAGGCCAAAATCGATTAAAAATTTGTCTGGTCTTAACTCATGTTGTCTTATCAAAACAAAAAAAGTCGTTAAAAAAGTTGATAAAACAGCACAAAATAAGCTGGTTCATGACAAAACGTCTACGTTAGCCCTCTCCATCACCCTCACATAAGCACTAGGGTCCACCCAAGTAGCATTTTAAGCCATAATTTGGCGATTGCTCTGTATTCCTTGCTAAATTCGGCGACCATTTGGTTAAAAAAGCTGCCAAAAAAGCCAATCTATTGCGAAATTATTACGGCACCTTGGCGAAAATAGGGAACTTTTATTTCAGCATTACTCGGCTTTTCTGACTAATATTTAAGCCAGTATTTTGGCCATATTTCAGCAAATGCTAGATTTTGTAGAGTTAATAGCCAAAAATTTGAGTGATAAAAAATAGCTCTTATGACTAAAAATGTTCCTACATTTTGATATCTAGCAAACGAACTGTGCATGGAGATTCAAAATGCCGACGTGATGACTGATTGTTTTGTGTGGATATATTTTCAATAGTTTGATTGCAGATTTTACAGCAAATTTTCACAAATAATGCACTAAAATCTTAATGCCAAAGCAAATTTATTGTAAATGTAGAGGAGATAGTTTTATTATCATTTACACTAATAATAAATAATAATTGATCTTAAATTAAATTTTCTGATTTTTTTACTTTCTCTACTACAGGCGTTTTGACAACTCAATGTATCAAAATGCTTTTATGTTAACGCTTAAAATATGATATAATTCAATAGTTGCAGGGAATTTTATTGTTACAAAAACTTTGCAGTATAAAGTAAATAATAAATATAAAAGTAAAATAATTATTTTAATTTTTTGGCTTTTTGAGTTTTAAACTTCCAGTTTTATTTATTACCAATTCCTTAGTAGATCATAGACTTATATGAAATACCTACTATATGAAATCTCTCACTAATAAATTGACGTGACAACATTGTCCAAAAAAACATTTGGGTGAATCGATTTGTGAAATTCGAGTGGAATAGGTATTTACAGGTACTTCCTCTTACCCATGTTGATGGAAGTTACAGAAGACTGAAGAATTATAACGGTTTCTGAAGTTGCTGGAGTAGAATTCGATTTTTTGGTTAATAAGTTTTGAAATAAGCTTTGGCGTTTGGATAAAGTTAAAGTTGCTACTTTAAGGCTAATTTTTTTGACCAAAATTTATCTTACATAAATGGCCAAATCCTTGCTTTTTTTACTATTTTATGACTAACTTTTGGCGCATTAATGCTATTTGGTTATACAATGCTACTTGGGCAAGTCAGTCGCCAAATGGTACCCTACACTGGCTGGGCAAGGGTGAGCCCCTGTACTACCCGCAGGCCCACGGAAAGTCTTTGATCGTGGTTGTTACGTTATAACATTATATTTTGAAAATAACAAATGAAAAACAATAGAACAGCAATAGCTATTATGTATCGTGGTCACGCAAGATCGCTTAGAAGATTGTGCATGATGCAAAATAGGAACTGTAGGCCCTTATATTCCATCTCTCTATAGGCTTCTCTCTCTTGCGCGGTCAATTCCAGCCGCCTAGCGCTTAAATAATGGGCCATGCGATTACCTCTCTATATAATACCGGGTTAAAAACTTTTAATAATAATATCTGCACCTTAATATTAGTATAAAAAGTAGCAAAGCTGAGATATAAAATGTAGGAAAGATGAGGCATAAGATAGAAAGCGAAAATTCTACGAAACAAAGTGGTTTCTTCAGTAATCTTTGTAAAGTTATTGTTAGTAAAACTATTGTTATAAACATGCCCTAATCTCGTACTGTTAGTTTCACTTTGAATGGCTTAGGTGACAGGACAATACCGTCGTTAGGGGTCATATCGGGATAACATTCCGGAACTACCTCGAAAGTGAAGTTGTGCAACAGTCCCGTGAGAAATAAGTATAAGCTGGTTTTTGCCAACGTTTCCCCCAAACAACGACGTTTACCTGAAAAACGAAAACATTAGGAAAACGGGTTATTATACATATTTTTTTTAATTTTTATACTTCAATAAGTTAACAACTTTTTAAGAGAAAAAGGCGTCTTCAGATTTAGAGATTGCAGGGAAACAAAAGTATGTCCCATCAGAAAAGCTTAACTTGCATCACAGGATTTTTGATCGGACGGATTTTTATGTAAATGTTTCCCGTTCGGTGCGAAGATGGCTTTTTAGCAGAAACTGGTCACTAGAAAAATTAAAATTTGTGGCATCGACAAAGTTACATGGCAATGTAACCCCTGTATCTCATTTTTTTATTGAACAACCCTCTTGTTTGTGACAGTCTTGGGGGTGTCCCAATTCTTTGTGAACACCCTAGTTTGTCAGAATACCTACCTAAGCCGAAAGGCATGTAATGGTTGTCATCAAACCAGACTTCTCCTTTCTCGTTTAGGAATCGTTCAGGCTTAAAGCGATGTGGTTGTTTCCAGTAATTCTCGTCCATATGGACGCTGTACATGTGGGGCACAATCAAGGTGTCTTCGGAAATATTGTAGCCCATGAGCGTGGTGTCCTTTGTGGCCCTATGAGCCAGACCTAATGGACCAATGTTGATTATTCTCACCAGCTCTAAGACCACCGCTTCCGTGTATTTCAGACTAAAAATAATATCGTATTGTACAGGGTGTCGGTTTTTCGACACTTTATCACAAATTCCATTCTTTTAATTGCTCTGCATTGAAACAAAGGATGTTGCAATACATTGCGTTTTTAGACATTCTGGGACAGTCATTAAAATCACCATATTAGAAAAAAGGGGTCTTATACATTGTGGGTTTTTTCGATGTTTTGTGAATAGAGTTCAGAAACAGAGTAACGAAGTGGTTTAAATGGGGAAATAATTGCAACTTGGAGATACAGTTTTAGTTGAACTTAATTGTAACTTTTAGGTGTGGTACACTTGAGGGAAATCGCTAATACTAATACTGTATGTTTTAGCGATTTTTGTTTAGAAATTAATAGAGATGAGACAAAATAAAAAATTATAAGTCGTGGTAGAATTTCAAAACATCTACATTAACACAAGTTTATAGAAAGAAAAACATATATCCTAAATACATGCCAGCAATTAGATGCAAGGTTATGTTAGAGCCAACCCAGCCATAATTTCAAATTCTACCGTGGCCTATAATTTCCTATTTTGTCGATTTTAATAATTCCTAAATAAAACGCTAAAAAATGAGTATTAACGATTTCCTTTAAGGATACCAGAGCCATAACTTTAATCTACAATTGTAACTCGAATCTACACTCAATCTACAATTTGAAATCTGCAATTGTAATCTCAATTCACTTGTGAATAATGAACATTATTCACAAGTGAATAATGAGTTGTCATGGTAACGAAACATGTCGTAGGCAACTGGCAACTCTACAAGTACACTGCCTTAAACATGAAATCTGCAGTTACCACTAGTTCCTTCAAATAATAATCCTTCTATTAGGATATATTGAGACAAATTTAGGTTGCAGTGTCTTTTTTCACAAAAAAAAAATTACTTTTTACTGAAAAATACTTAAAATAGGCCATAAAAAGAAGTAATTGACTGTCCACTCTCGTAGCATTGAAATGAACATGCACGAGCGACTAGACCGTCGTCTATCTGACGCATCAAACGTCGCGCCGTCGATTAGCGCAACCAGTGATAATCGTGGTTTTAAAATTGTGAATTATCTTTGTGGCACCTATAACCTATCATATTTGAGAAGACCCGGAATCTTGGTCGTGGATAAAGTATAGTGTTCAGCTAGCATTTAATGAGCGTTATTCTGATAACGACTCTCATTAAATGCTTGTATAATATACTGTCCGTTCCCAACCTATTTATCCTATGTTAGTTAGACAGTGACGAAAGGTAAATGCAATGGAGGAAATTACATTACCTGGCTTTGTGGTCTAATGTTGGACAGGTGCTTCTGCCCACTACATCGTCCATTTCCTGCTGCACTTTATTTTGTACCTCCGGATTTGTTACTAAATACATCATGGCAAATCCTGAAACAATTCCATTTTCCAACCATTTTTATCGTTCTCATTTTAGGTAATAAGATAATAAATTTTCAAAAACTTAATTGCAAATTTCTTTCTGATGCAAAATATACCTAAAAAGGGTGTTTTTGATACTTTAGCAATACACTGCGTCGCCATGTTGGTATCTACGCCAATTATAACCCAAGTGGTGGCTAAAAGATATTTATTTTAAATTTGGATCCATTTTTGCAGTGTTCCCCCAGAAGTTTCAGTCATAATGCGGATCTCTTTTGCTATTAAAGTAAGAGCAAAATTGTAGATACCAAACCGGCAGGATATGCTTCAATTACGGATATTGAATGTTAAACAAACAAAGACATCCACCATTATATAATACTCTAAGTGGTTCTCTATGTCTCTTTCGGTTATACAAAATCGAAATATAAAGACTGTAAAAAATATGGTGGTCACCAATTTATCTCAACCCATCTGCATACTAGTTTTTAAAACTGCTTCTTGGATTGAGAGCCATCTACCATGCAGTATTGATGCACCTTGTTTGCTGGTGCACCTTGCTCTTGTATAACATCTCACCGCTTTTGCTCTTTTTTTTTATTGAAGTAGCCAAAACACGGTCTGCAATATGTCGAACCATCTAAAGCTGTACTGATGAGGGGTAGACCTCATATGGTCACCAACAAAATGGTGACCACCATACTCTTTACTGGCATACCTAATAAACTGCTGCTAGTTTCTGCTCCCGCCATGAATAGATCGACGCACACACACAGCAATTGTTCATCTAAAAAATACCATTGTGGTTAAGTATAATTTTTTTTGTTACCTACCAGTAAAGGCTTTATCTCCTTTCATCTCCATCACTTGGAGAAACGCGTCGATGAGGTCCCTCGGTTGGTGGATTTGATCGCGCCTGTGTTCGTCGATGACCTCCTAAAGTTAAAAATTGCTGATTGTTGTGGTCTAACATTTAACTTGCTTTAAAGATTTAATTATTATTCCAAGTGTTTAGTGCCCCAATTAAAATGAACTACTATGTACGTATAGCAACTTCAGTCTGTTATCAATTCCCAGGGGTTGTTATTATTTCGCCA
Organism: Taphrorychus bicolor; assembly: GCA_951812265.1. Classification (NCBI taxonomy): domain Eukaryota; kingdom Metazoa; phylum Arthropoda; class Insecta; order Coleoptera; family Curculionidae; genus Taphrorychus; species Taphrorychus bicolor. Next base: position 34,315,708 of record OX638303.1, on the reverse strand, counting down.
GCTGAAGTGGTTATTTTGTCACCATCCTGCTAATCAATTATAATTAAAATAATTGATTTAAACCTTAATTATATTATTATTAGAGTTTTTTTGGGAATTGTTCGCGTACGTGTTATGGAATGCGAGTTTACTTCTCTTTGCACTGTTTTCCAATAGTTTTCAACGTGAATATCATCTACTCTACTCCAGAGACATATTCAATGATGTACAATTGATTAGAGTTTTTTTGCCTTATTTGAGAAAGCATTAATAAAAATTGTGAGCGACTGTTCGCACCCTCATAAAACTCCATATCTCAGTCAGAACTTCCATAATTTTAGTGTAACCAGTAGCCGAGGGAGCGATGTGTCTCAAAATGGGGGCCTGGTTGATGAGACCCCCGGATACATCCAAACTCCTACAACATTCGTGCAAAATTCTCAGCAGTTTTTTCAGCCTCTCATCGTCTAGTTCAAACCGCTGACCTAAAATTTTTTTTTGTTTGTTTCAGATCTACCTACTAAAATCGAAGAAAATGAAGAGCCCTACCGGCGACCATGGACCATAGAGAGTTTAGAACGTAGGCGTCGAAGGCGTTGTGCATAAACACGGGTTCGTGGCAACTTTTCTTCAAGTTTTCCACCATTATGTCGCATTCGTTCCGTATCTTCTCCTCCATTTGTTTGCGCCCGAAGCCGAAATTACGCAAGTGGTGCATCGAGAATTTGTGCTGTTTCCTCCACGTCTGGCCATCAGCAAACAAAATACCTAAAAAGGGTAAGGCTCAAATTGTTACCATGGAGACGAACCAATTGCATTCACTTTCTCTCTCACGATTCATCGCCTCCTAGATGATGTTTTCATTAGAATGAAAAACGTCTTCTAGAAGGCTATGAATTTTTGACAGAAAAGGATTACATAATCAAAGAGTAAATGAACTTTTGTTCTTTTGTCCTTTCTGTTTTGACATTTTATAGCCAATTAGATAACGTTTCCAAATGTACGCCCTCTACTTACCCTGTCGCTTCCCAAACGTTCTCAATCTGAAGAAAAAACCATCGGGTCGTCCATTGAACTCCTCTCTGAGAAGCATTTCTCTGATTGGGGCGACTCCAATGAGACATATAACGTTGTATTTTCCTGTAATTATCAGTATAGTCCTTTTATTCTGTACCCTTGCAGCTTGTACCAAAAAGTACAAGGGTACCTTGAACTTTTAAAAAGTGTATGGGTACCTAAAGGGCTTTCTTGGGTTGTCGAAGTGGGGTGAGGAGGTAAAAAGTATTTCAGGCCTTCTATAAATTTGTTACAGATTCTCTAAAGAGCTTTAAAACAAAAAGCTTGGGTCCTAAAATTATTTAACCTATTTTTCGACAGAATTACAATAATAAACGTCCCGGAGACGCAAAAAAAGACGTATCGAAAGCCCTTCGTCCAGACTGACAACCCACGAGAACCTTCAATTCCTTATTAAAGAGTTCTACCTAGTTTCATGCCAACCACAGGGCCATGTTGTTTTGCCAGTTCCAACCATACCAGGTGATGGTATCCAGTAGTTTTATACAGGTTCCTGTAGTGAAGTAGGTTGCCTATAAAGGGCATGAGTGCAGGCCCTAAAATAATTATCTTGTTTGACGATTGTTTAATTATAGTTTAATGTTTAATTATATTTAATCATATATGTTTTGCGTCCTTTATATCAGGTCGATAGAAGTGAAAATAGCGGGTGTAAAACAGAAATAACTACTTCAAATTTGTGAAAGAGCCAACGTTTCGACCTTCATTGAAGTCTTCCTCAGGGCTTTTTCAATAAACGAAGTTTGTCAACTAGGAACAACATTTCTAGTTGTTTGCTAGGAATTAAAACATCCCCAGTCACACGAATAAGCGAGCAAACGAGCACCAAACAGGACGACACACACATTAGTTATAGCTCAGCTACAGCTAGGTGGAAATTTAGTCTTTTAGTCTAAAAAAGCTGAGCTATCACTAATGTGTGTGTCGTCCTGTTATGGTACTCGTTTGCTCGCTTTTTCGTGTGACTGGGGATGTTTTAATTTCAGTGGAATGTTGTTCCCAGATGAGAAATTTCGCTTATTGAAAAATCCCTAAGAAAACCCTAATAAAGGTCGAAACGTTGGCTCTTTCACAAACGTGAAGTAGTTATTTCTGTCCCGCTATTTTCACTTCTAACGATTATATTTAATATAAATTAAAATAAATTTTGAAACCCGTTGAATTCTGTACACTTTTACCATCCTTAATCGTAAGTAGTTAATTATGTTTTAGAAGCTAAAAGTAGCTCTAACAGCGACGATCTCACTTGAAAAAAAGAGTTATTTTGGATAAAGGAAATTTTACTTCTTTTGTATTCAAGAGTTAGAACTTTTTACGAGCAAATAGTTTTAAGAGTCTAAAAGGAGAGCTAAATCTGTATTAAACTTCAAGTTTGGCAACCGCTTAAACTTCAAAAAGTGATAAAACCATTCTCAATATCATTCACTCGCTAGTTTTTTTTATTTTTTTTTTGTCAGAGTAAATCGACTTTTCAGTTTTGTCTAACTCGTAAGCATGGAAATAGCTTCAACTTCGAGAAGGTGATTGAATCTGTTAAAAAAAAATAATTTTCAGAGGTTTTACTGTCATTTCTTAACAATTTTCAAAATGTAGTGCGAGTTTCAAAATATAGTTTTGAGTGAAAGTGACGAATTCAACGTAATTTTGAGCTCAGTATATTTTGTCATTTTTATGTTTGCTTTGAGATACGGTGAAAAAAAAAACAATAATTTGTTAAAAATATGCACTTGTTACCTTACTTTTAATACCTACCTGGAGGGTAGTTCCTTGGCCTGATGCACGAGTACACTCCCCACAGTACGAACACCAAGATCAAAACCCATATTAAGATCATGTTCATTTATTTCCGGAGGGCGACTTACCACTGCCCCTATTCTTAATTCGAGGAACTATTTAAATCTTTTCTGAGGCAGTGGGGTCAGTTACTGTGGCTCTCAAAGCCAAGGTCATCCTTTCAAATGGAAAATCTGACCTTTTTAATTTAACAAAAATCTTATTTTCGATGTTTCTATAGGTATTTTTCATGAAAAGGAATTTTTGGCTAGACGTTGCTTTGTCATTTAAATTTTCAGTAGCGCTTTGTTTTCAAAAAGTTAAGCGTTAAAGTTAAAACTGTGTTATTGATGTCTGATTATTTATATTATTTGAGTTGACTATGATTATTAGATTTATATTTATTTACAGTCTACAATTTCGTTTACTGATAGGGGGTGTTCAATTGAAAACGTCATCGGGCTGTGAAATGTCAAAAAAAGGATGAAAAACCAAAGAGCATTTACTTTGATTACGTCACTGTTAAAAATTCATAGCTTTCTAGATTGAGGTTTTCTAATGAACAGGGGGACGATCGTATGTCTCGTTAGGTAAGGGGCGAAAGTGACAGTTTTCTTTCGAGGGGATGCTATTTAGGGAATTAAACAGAACACTGTCAAGATTTAGTTGCTATGAATAGCTGATGGTTCCAACAACTATCTTTTTAGTGAAACATGTCTGAACAACCCAAAATTGATTTATTTGCTTCATACTTGAATACTAATTGCAAAAAAAAATACTTTTTCTACGGTCGAGCGATAAGTGCGTAAAATTTGCGCCTCCAAAAGAAAGTGAAAAGTTGCGCTTTTTCGAGGAGCGAGCCTTTTTTTACTTTGCTCGGTTACTTGGTCGCCCGCCGAGCGACAAACTTTGTCGCTCGGTTACTTTGTTACTCGCCGAGCGACAAAGTAACCTATAGATAGCCTCAGAGCGGCACTTTGCGCCCTTAATGCACAAATAGCTATTTCTAGACCAATAGAGTCAGGCTCCATCGCTGATGATGCCTTTACTGTACGCGGATAAATTATGTTTTTTTTTTCTTAATATAGAGAACAGTAAACAAAATTGGAGGTAGTGCCAAACAGGCCGTCCTTTGGTAGTTTTTATGGAAATATTAGTTTCTTCTTCTTCTCCTTCAGTATTATCATCAGACTACCAGCTAATTATTTGTCCTTTTGGTTACAGCAGGGTGACGACACTTATCCTGAAGGTAGGATTCCTACCAGAAGAGCTTGTGAAGGGGAATCCCAAAGGAGACCTTGCCAATTGAGATTGAAATCTTTAGCAGACTCGTCTTTGCGACGGCATGAGGTCTCCTATACGAATCATGGTAGCGTTTTTGCAAGAAAAACCAGATTGATGTTTTCAAAGGTAACGAAAGGGTGGAATGTTTTGTTTTTTTAGGTCTTTTCCAAATAATTGCCTGTTTTGAATTATTTTGCCAAATAATTGAAAACAGTAAACATAGTTATTTTCGAAAATGAAGTGAAAGGCATAGAAGTAGTGTCAAAATGGCCGTCCTTTGGTATTCTTGAATAAATCTGAGATTCTTAGGAGTTGCAGAGCCCTTGATTAAATAAACACATACGTCTCATTCCAAAAGAACAAGCTTTTTTTTTACCCATCTCTTTCTGGATGCCAAGGCAAAGATATAATATTGGTCAATAAAGCATTACTTTGATTTCAAAGTATAAGTTAACCAAGTTTAGTTGCTAAAGACTTAGCATTCAATGAGTAATACGCAAATACCAGTAAAATCTGAATATAATGGTGAAGGTAATTTTTTGATCAAATAAAATGGAATCTCGGCTGTATCTCGAAAACAATGAATGATAGAAGTTAGATACAAAAAAAAACACATTAAGGAATATAACCAGTGTTGCCACCTCGAAAATTTAAATTCGCTCGTTTAATTTACCAAAGACGCTCCCGAGGATAGATTGTATCATTGAAAATCCTCGATGTAATATGTAATTCGTATACGCAGCTTAAAGAAATTAATGGCATTTTTTGCTTGATATTCTAGAGCAATCGGACAGTATCGCTATTCTCCACTCTCTGAATCAGGTTTTAAAGTTAGAAATGTTGGCAAATTGCTCAAACCGAAAATGCTATAACACGAGAATTACATGACAATTTTTTTTACTTTTTGCTTTGAAGCCTTGTTATTTAAACTTTGTAGGGAGAGAAAGAGAGAATTACAGTTAGGCCCTGTCTACATCTACCAGCTAGTAGATGACATCTGAAGAGACTCACCTGTTTTACAGTTTTGACACCACCTTAACAGTGGGTATCTTAAAAATGGTGGCGATATCCGCCGGAACTGACGTCACCTGAAATTTTATGTCAAATAATTCAAAATCGCCATTCACCAATTAATGCACTGAGAGGAAAATATAATTTTCCTAAAAATGGTATTTGTTTGTTCTGTTTTCCATATTTATTCTTAGGTCATTGGTCTACACTTTACATTATCTAGCACTAAAAATTGTCAAACGTCAATGTTATGCTGGATTTAAACACTTATTAGTAACTTTTAAGATCCATTTATTTATTCATGCCTTAGTTTTCCCGTATCGCTGTACTTAACTTCTAACCAAAACTAAAACTAAACTCTTTTCTGCTTTCCTGTCCACCCCGCTGCCTATTAGGTATGCAATCCACAATGCCTACATGTGCATTCTGTGTTGCCTACCCTCACAGTCAATGTTATCATTTGAGATTGTTGGCCCTTCGTTCGCATTACTACAAATACAGAAGATCCTCGAAAAATCCTCGCATCAATTCAAAGCTCCCACTTCGCTCACATCAAAGATGAAATTCTCCAAAATGGAGCGTTTTCGCTCGAATTAACAACACTGAATATAACCGATAAAAACGCTTTAAAATATTGTCGCTGGCGCAGCGTTGCCAATTCTATTCGGAAGCAGGACATTCTAGAAATTGTGAAGGATAGCCCCTTAAATTTGATGCAATTTTTGGATACATCCTTATATCTGCCAATTATATAGGCTACGTTAGAAAATTTTCTCTTGGGGTTTCATTTTAGTGTTATTACTGCGCGGTAAATAACCTTAATTACACTTTATTTGAGTGAAAGATGAATTCTTTTATCAAATATTGGCCGCAGGTGCAATGCATGTGCATTGCGTTTTGCCTCAAGATTATTTCCGCCCGGAGCCAACGCCACCTAGAGAACATTCACTTATTTTTGTCATCTAGTACCTTCATTTTTTTTATACCCATCTCCTTTTAGCACATGTTGAGAAGATACGATAAAACTGTCAAAGTAAATTTTCCAACGCCTACTTGACAACAATAATAAGTGAATGGCTTATAGGTGGCGTTGCCGGAGCTGGTCAAGTCTAGCCTTGAAGCAAAACACCCCGAATTTGAAACCAACGCGCGCAGCCATTTTGTGTGACTTATCGCTCGTCTTTGGCGTTTTCGAGAAAATGTTTAAAAAGCTATAAAATTGTTAGTCGTTTTCATTGTTATTGCTGCGGTTTGTTAATTTATAGTATAATAAGTTAAATATTGTTGTTTGTGAAAGTTAATCCCTTAGGCTAGGAAAAGCAGGATGTACGGTGTGGGGCTGTAAACCTTCCAGCCGCACAAGCCGACTTAGGTTTTCAAATCCAGAAAAAAGTACGGAAATCTTTAAACTTTGGAAACTAACTATTGCAATCTTCTGCTTATTTCGGTATGATGGTGATGAAAAGGAAATCTATTATAAGTAAGTAACCCAGGACGTGACCTAATCGCCAGGGCGTCTTTATATGGCCCAGGTTTAGGTAATGTTTTTATAGTACTGTTCACTACCGTGCTCTTAATATGCGTCTGGACTTAATTGATATGTTTCTACATGGGACTATATATTCACTATAAAGTTTTTCCTATTTCAGTTACTATGTCTGCGAAAAGCACTTCGAACGAGACCTAGTGACCCTCGCACGTGATAGTAGGCAGTTTTGAAAAAAAGGAGCGATACCTACCAAGTTTCTGCCAAGTTTAGGTATGCAAATGTGTAATAGATAATAGTTTCTAACAATTATGATATTCCCAGGTACTTCGAGCGGGAACAGTGCATCGCATAAACCCAAGGAACGTTCATCAGAAACGCCCAATGGAAGGAGGTGGATTGTGTGCAACACCCAAAGAAAAAACTGAATGCTATTTTAAAGGTACTTACTTCTACGTACTTGTACTTTGTGTAGAGTTTAAGGTATTAATATCCAAATTTGCCAAATTTAGGCATCCAACCAATAGAATCCAATAATTTTCCATCTTCCTATGTTCTTATAAAAATTATTATTACTTCGAATTTGGGGGGAGGGGGGCAAATGTACATACTTACCGTACAAGCATCCTTCATATCCGCGCCCCCCCCCCCCCCCCCCTATTGTTTGATACTACTACTGCTACTGGCCTCTGCTTCAACATTAAAAGCGACAAACATATGGGCTCCTAATCCTTGTTCTCTACCTTGTTGTTGACCTCACTCAGATTCGTGATCTTTATCTGGATTTCTGTTAAAACCTTGGTTAATGTAATTAGCATGACCATAACCTCATTCTGATCCTTGACAGTGTTTTAAATTAAGGATGTCCATAACCATGATTTCTTCCACAGATCTTTGATTTCTTGGAAATTTTGTGTCAGGAGGGCTGCTATAAGAATTTCTTCTAAGGAATGTTTGCTTAAAATTCCCTGTCTTACCACAGTTATGGAGCTTCGTTAAAATAGATATTCATGCAGTAGGCTAAGGAATTGACATTTTTCCATAGATGGAATAGAACAAATCTATCAGTTCTTCAGCCTACTAGATAAATATCCATTTGAAACTGGCCATAATATACTATACCATTTTTGTCGTCTTGGCCTCCACCTTGATTTCATTGGATTTTGGGTTTTTACTTCCAAAGGGCTTTAAGTGCATCGTTGCCATTGAAGACGAACTATTTCTTTTATCTCGCCGAGTTGTCAAGTTGGGGATTGTTTGGTTTGTCTCATCTCAGTGATGATGAGTCAGAATCTTGATGAATATTGATGGCAACATGGCAATTCCATCCTTTTTGTATTTTATTGGCAGCTTTTCGGGTTTTTCAGGTCTTGGCTTTACTAGAGTTTCATCCATAACTCCATATATGTAGGGGAGAGCGGGGGGATAGTGGTCGGCTAAGGTTAAACCCAGATATATTCCATAATAAATAGTAGGTTATTTGCAGCTTTAACTTTACATAATAATGGAATGTGGTCTCAGTATTTATATTTGTGCATAATAAGAGAGAAACGATAATATGTTTTAATTTTATTTACGGAAGGTTTAGCATGACCGTCATTATCCAACTGCTCGGTTAATTACGGTCGTACTAAGGGGTAATAAAGGTCAGTACGAAAAATAAATTTTTAATTTAAAAAAACATTCTCATAACAAATGAACAAAACATAAATTAACTTAGGGCTCCGTATTTAGTTAAGAAACACTTATATATTCCGTATTTAGCTTCGTTACGTTCCGCAATTTCCCGACAATGTCTTTAAAAGTGATTTCACTTATGTCATCTACTTCGGGACAAATAAAAATATAATAGTTGGTTGCTTTATTATTTGCTCTTTCCTTTCTCGCTGCAGTCGCTTGTCCTGTTTTGCGTGTAATGCAGCTTCTTCAGGAGTTTCTGTTAAGACCGTCGAATGCTGTTTTCGGACGGTTGATTTCTTAGTAAAATTACTTGGACCTTGAATGGGCGATAATTCTTGGAATAAGGTGTCTTCTTTTTCCACATTTGGTAATGGGTTTGATTGATCATCTTGTTCCAGATGTGCGCTATTTTCGTTCGAAAAATCAAACACAAAATCTTCTGAAAATATTCCTGGATTTAAAGGATATATACCGGTTGAAGAAAAACCAGATACTCCCTTAGAACTTGTAGCTATACTACTATATGCTTTATCAAAAAGTTCTGCCAAGTTGTATTTAGTAATGGCTAAGCCAGCATTGCTTTTTAAATATAACTCACATTCGTGATGGTAAGCCCTTTTAAGCGGTCCATAAAAAAAACAACGTCTAAAGGTTGTAGCCTCTGTGAACAGTGAGGGGTCACGAAACCATAATGATGTTGTTGCTTCTACAGAAGTTCCAAGCTTCCAAGGAAATATGGTTGCTGTGGTTATTCAGTACAAGGAGTACAGGCTCGTCTTTCGTTGGTTTAGAAAAATCATTGAAGTGCTTTAACCATTTAAGAAAAATTTCTTCAGTCACCCAACCGTTTTTCGAGCAAAAATACAGCGCCCCTGCAGGTCCGTTTACTTCTAATTGGGGGTTCCGCCGTAATCCGCTGGCGGCCTTATAACACGGGAGGAATAAAACTTCCAGACGCGTTCATACAGCAAATTACTGTCGTGGTTTTGCCTCTTTCTCCCGAAGTGATTGAGCCTACTCTTTTTTGTCCTCTAATGCCAATTATTTTGCCAGTTTCCTGGGCGGGGGAGTTTCATCCATATTGTACACTTTATGGGCGGAAAATTAATATTTTTCAAACAGTTTTTTGAGATTGACAAAAAATAGAGACACTTCTTCTTTATTAAATCCTTTAACTCTATATAGACTTGTAGCTTCGGGTTTTCTTATAGATAGGGTAGGATTTCTTTTGAGAAAACCGTTTAGCCAATGCATTCCTGCCAAACGACTTGTTGCGTTAAATCTTTGCTGTACACCTAGATGTTCCGCAAAGTCAAACTCTAATTTTCGCAGCTGAATTGGTGTAAGTCCATAATACATGTTTGCAAGAGTTTTCAGATTTTCTGCCATTTCAATTTCTTGTGCTTTTGTAAAAATTGGTTTTCTGCCCATTGTAGGTTCATCCTGAAGAGAGGATTTATATCGCTGCTGAAATGACGAAAACGGTATTCCATACTTTTCTGCTGCTTTCCTTAGGGTACCACCGTTATCAACTTAATTGAATACCTGCTTAAGATTTTCAGCAGTCCAGCTAGCTTTTGCCGTGATTCGAACGTATTTACGGGGCATCTAGAATGCAAAACAGACATCAACAAGCTAAAACATCAGGAAAACTATCGAGGGGTAATAACGGTTACGACCGTGATTACCTCGGCGGTTATGACCGTAATTACCCTTTGTTCAGATGAAAATTTTAAAATGGAATACAAAAATTCTAAATACAAATGACAACCAATCTACTTAAAAGTTCAAATGCATGGACTACTTACCTTCAATTTGATGTGCTGCAACCCCAAATCTCTTAGAAGAGGCTACTCTAAACAGTAATTTTGATGTTGCAGAAATTACATCAAAACGATGAAAAACATGCTTCTATTGAAGTCAGTTCGCAACTGATTTTTATAATGTCGTGATCGTACGATCCCTACCGTTTCCAGTGAGGTGGGGGCTAGAATTTACCGCTTAAAATTCAAAATGTACTTTAGATATGTAGGTGAACGTCATTACCCACTGAAGGTGATAGCCCCGTCCTCCCCTACATCCGTTGTCTTTAATGAACATTTAATTTGAAACTTCTTCTGTCTCTAGGTCTAAGTATAAAGAAGTTCAATGGCTGTGCAGTAAACCAAGGCAATTTTTTCCAACGTGCCTTGGTTTACTGCATTGTGAACACACCAACATCTTCCGGCCACACCAGAGTTTTTGGACAAAGTGTAACTCACTTTTAAATCACTAACAAAACTAGACAAATTCCTTTTTACGATTGTAACGTGACCTGGGTCCATAATATGTAACAAAGACTTGTGAAAAACGTTATTTAATGATTAATAAAGTAATTGATAATTGACAAATAAAGTATACCTAAACTACAACTTGTTCCAATACTATAAGCTAAACTAATCGCGTACTGTTATTTTCACTTTGAATGGCTTAGGTGCCAGGGTAATACCGTCATTAGGAGTAATATCGGGATAACATTCTGGAACTGCTTCGAAAGTAAAGTTATGTAACAGTCCCGTGAGAAATAAGTATAAGTTGGTTTTTGCCAAGGTTTCCCCCAAACAGCGACGTTTACCTGAAAATCGAGGAAAATAGGAAAATGAGTGATTATAATTTAAAAAACAAATCTTTCTTCAATAAGTGACAACTTTATAAAAGAAATGGTCATCTTTAGATTTCGACGTTACGGGAAAACATGAAAGTTCGTCCCACCAGAAAAGCCTATAAATTGCATCATAGATTATCGATCGGACGGAACCTTATATAAATGTTCCCCTTTGGGGGCAAAAATGCCTTTTTAGCGAAACCGGTTTTTGCAAAATACAAATTTGTGGCATCGATATTTGGCTTTTTTCTTTTCCAAAGTGACATAATAATGTTACCTGTATATCACATTTTTTGATTGAACAACCTTCATGTTTGTTACAGTCTTGGGGGGTGTCTCGATTTTTTGTGTGTGAACACTCTGGTTCGTCAAAATACCCACCTAAGCCGAAAGGCATATAATAGTTGTCATCAAACCATACTTCTCCTTTCTCGTTTAGGAATCGTTCAGGCTTAAAGCGATGAGGTTGTTTCCAGTGGTCCTCGTCCATATGGAGGCTGTATATGTGGGGCAAAATCAAGGTATCTTGAGGTATATTGTAGCCCATGAACGTAGTATCTTTTGTGGCCCTATGCGTGATAGCCATCGGAGCAACGTTGATTATTCTCAGCAGTTCTAAGAGGACCGCCTCCGTATATTTCAGACTAAAAATAATGTTATATTGTACAGGGTGTCAATTTCTCTACCCTTTATGTGTGTGTGTATTTGTTATTATTACAGTTTGAGGGATGAGTTTTCAGAAACCTGTGTCAAACGATGTCGCAATACAGGGCCAAATTGAAAAAAGTGCTTTTTTTAGAATCCCACTGACGGTCATCTTATTTTATTGTATAGGTAACAGGTGGTCTTATCTGTTTAAAATTCCCCATTTAACCTTTGTAGTAGCTCTTGCAGGAAGCGAGGTTTCTGTACATTAGCTATTCACAAAAGTTTGGCATCTCCTTAGGCTTAGACTTTGACGTTGTTTATCAATCTTCTGGACATGAACAAAAGGGATATGGGTAGAGAATAAATGAACATTTCATAGCTACTAAGATGCCAAAAAATCCTGAATGGCTAACAGAATATCGAATCTTGGGCAAACACTTTACTCGTATATGTATAATAGTGGGCAGTTGCTTCAAAACATTAATTTATAAGTAATTATTTAATAGTGGGGTTTCATTCCAAAGTTTGAAAGAGACCAATTTGGCCTTGCATGTATAAAGCAATCACTTATTATTGACATCGAGTAGGCGTTGGAACATTTGTATCGTATCTTGTAAAGAATTGAAGGTTTCAAAACCAAACGAAATGTCAAAAATAAGTGTATGAGGTGCTGTGTGTGTTTTATATACTATATTGATTATAAAACGTCATCCAGAAGGCTATGTTTTTGACTGAAAAGGATAACATAAGCAAAGTAAACGGACTTTTGTTCCTTCATCCTTTTCTTTTGACATTTCAGAGCGAACTGTGACGTTTTCAATTAAACACCCCTCTATATAACTTCCCCAACCCATTTATTATATGAGTTGGACATGGAGTTGGTATTGGAAATCGCAATACCTGACTTTGTGGTCTAATGTTGGATACGTGCTTCTGCCTACTACTTTGTCCATTTCCTGCTGCACTTTCTGTTGTACTTCCGGATGGGTTACCATATACATGATGGCATATGCTGAAACAATTCAATATGTGTTTTGGTACCGATAACCGAGAGATGCAGGGCACTATAGAATGCTTCTCGGATCAAGAGACAGCATTCATATAGTACCCTGGACGGCTGCTCTTGCTCAACATCTTACCGTTTTGTTTTTACCGAATCAATTGATTGTTTGATTGATTACCGTTTTAGCCATTCTTTTTTTGGTTGAAGTAGCCAAAACACGGTTTCCAATTTGTCGACCAGCCAAAGCCGTATGTATAAAGCTTTTCATTATATTTTTCGGAAAAGTAGGTCATGGAAATTTGACAGATTGCCCCCCGTATAATATTTGAACTGTGTCAGTTTTATTGATTATATTGACATAATTTAAAGGTTATAAAATGCCGCCATTACAAAAAATGTTGTGCCAGAACTTACCAAAAATTATAGTTGTAAGCGAAAATAATAAACCCATGTACTAGAGCTGATACTACGTTTTTCAAACAACAAATTTTCTTATACTAGAGCTGGGACATCGAGTTTTGCTCACCCTGTGCAACATAAGATCATCATATATTAAGAGAAGGTTTGTTAAAACTGAACCACTAAAAGGACTTACGTAAATGACTCTTATTCCTGGAACCATAAAATCTTTCTATTAAAAGTATCTTTGCAGTTATCTACTCACTGTATATGAGCCCTTTTACAAAACGTTAACATTTTTTCACTGTAGAAATCTACAAAAAGGGAGAGACATACTCATGCTATGAAACAAGGTGCACATAAAATGCATTCATACTGTTTTCTGTTTATCTGCACTTCGAATATGGTAAGTACAACGCTCTGCCTCAGAACACTGGGATTCAGGTTAGGTTAGTTTACGCTTCTTTCCAAGGGGTAGTTCGGCAGAGAAACTAAAACCCTTCTCCTTGAATGTGCTAGCTACTGAGTGATTTTGAGAAAATTTATAAGCTGATAAAAACTTTTTTTGCGAGCAACGTCGAGGAAATTAATTTGATTTACTCAAAGTCAAGCTGATGGCAGATATTAAAGTAAAACTACATTAAACCATCATAACAACTTATGGGGAAGTTGTTATTGGCATTTACCTTCACCTGCTTTTAATTTACTGGTTGAAATCTTGTCAATTACATTTTTGGCAAATCAGTTTATGGATAACTAGTATGTCGCGTTTTTGGCGGAGTCTTTCCTTTACGGTTTTTACAACATAACCAATAACTTTGACACAGTTCAAAAATTATATAGGGTTCATTCAAATAATAGCCTTTGGAAAAACTTTATGGAACGCTTTATACTTAAGGAAATAGAACCCGAAACTAGTATGCAGATGGGTTGATCGACAAATTGGTAACCACCAAACCCTTTACTGTACGTTCATACCTAAGGTACCGCTGCTAGTTTCTGCTCCCGCCATAAATAGATCGATGCACACGCACAATAGTTGCTCATCTACAAAATACCATGGTGGATAAATATAGTTTTTTTAGAGTATTTGGTGTTACCAGTAAAAGAATTGTCTGGTTTAATCTCCATCATTTGGAGAAACGCGTCGATGAGGTCTCTCGGTTGGTGGACCTTCTCGCGCCTGTGTTCGTCGATAACTTCCTAGAAGTGAAAATCGCTGATGTTACTATTGCAGGTCCAACTTAAAGATTTTAATTATTATTCCAACTGTTTAGTGTTTAGACAGCCACACAATAATAACAGATATTGTGTGGCTGTCTGTTATCAATTGTCGTGTTTACTCTTTTACGAAGAAACTGTCAATTTTATGGATTTTTTGTCTTATTTGTGAAAACATTAACGAAATGTTTGACACCTTCATGAAAGTCTGCATCTCAGTCAAAACTTCCATAACTTTATTGTAACCGGTAGCGGAGGGAGCGATGTGTCTCAAAATGGGCGCTTGGTTGAGCAGACCCCCGGATATATCCATAGTCCTACAACACTCGTGCAGTATTATCATCAGTTTTTTCAGCCTCTCATCGTCTACATCGAACCGCTGACCTAAAACATTACTTTTTGTTTGTTTCAGATCTATCCACCATAATCTAAGAAGAGCCCTACCAGCTAGCATTGACCACAGTGCGTTTATAACGTAGGCGTCGAAGAGGTCGTGCATAAACAGGGGTTCGTGGCAAATTTTCTTCACATGTTCCACCAACTCGTCGCACTCGTTCCGTATCTTCTCCTCCAGTTGTTTGCGTCCCAAGCCGAACATTCGCAAGTGGTGTAGCGAGAATTTACGCTGCTTTCTCCACATCTGCCCATCAGTAAACAAAATACCTAAAAAGGGTAAGGCTCAAATTGTTACCATTGAGATTTCATTCCATGTTTTCATCACTTTCACCCCCCCCCCCCCCCCCCCCCTCCCTCCGTGCACGTGAAACACTGTTTTGCAATAATTTGACGGAAGACGTCATGACGTCACTTAGGCCGGAAGTCGTCATCAGAGGGGTCCAAAACAGTAAAACAGGAGGGGTCTCCAGATTAGCTCGATCGATCAAGTCAAGAACGGAAGCCATCAGTTCTTTGGTCTATTAATAATTCGGTGAAGCAGAAGTTTTTGTCCATGGGTACCCTCTTGCGACTAAAACCACGACCGAAAGTCCGTGGGGCCAACAGAGTCGTTCCGCGGGCGTTCAACTTTAGATTTTCGGGCAAAAGGGGGTCAATGTCTCGTTTTCATGTACGAAGATAGAGACCTGACGGGGTCATTTCGAATATTATTGTCCATGGCTTTGAGTTAAAGGATTAAAAGTAGCCAACGTTTCGACTATAAAACTCAGTTATGGTCCTGTACAGTGTGTATGTTTTATGTATTGATCACATTGTTCCGTGTCGTTATTCAATACATATAAAGTTGAAACGTTAAGAAAGCAATATTTATATGTATATGATGATACATCTTTAGAGCGACAAATCGCTTACTAAAGGCTTTGCCCATAATCATCGGCTTTCTACATCAAGCACAATAATAGCGATGTTCTAATAGGTAGTCGTAATAGGGGTGTAATGGGGCCACGCCATAGAGGTAGCACCTTTTACTAGAATCGGTCATATCAAGCGTCATAGAGGGGAGAGTAACTGGGCCTCACGGGTTACCCAGCTCTTACTCAAGACTCGAAGCGTCACACCCTGGGAAACTCTATTGGCCCACAAGCTATTTGAGTAGAGTAGCCAGATATGGCGAACACTGTTGTTGGGCAGCAGCGACAACAGTACCATGCAGCGGTGGCGAAGACGGACTTCATACCCAATGCTGAAATGGATGTGGGAGGCACAGCTGAAACGGAATTCCCACTACACTGTTTATTATACTGTCTAACATGGCTGAAGTAAATTCAAGAATGGCCCTCAGTCCATGCTCCTGAGGTTACTCACTACTCACTGAGAGATGAATGTAATCCAAGCGTACGCTCCAACTTGTGATAAACCTGATGAGGCAGTGGAGGAGTTCTGCTCCACATTGGAATGCTCTTTAAATATAACGAAAAAAGGAGAAATAACAATGGTTTTACCTGGAGATGCGTCTAGAAACAGCCGATAATCGTGACGGAAGTGATGTGGAACCCCTATGGAGTTTGCTGAAGGATGCCCTTATACCCAGGAGCTGGACATAGACTATACGGAGGGCTCTGCCAGGCAGCGATGGATGACGGGAGATCCTACGACTTGACGACAGAAGGAGAGAAAAGGCCAGAGGCGGGGATCGTTACGAAGAACTGAATCGAAGGGTGAGAACAGAGTGCCGGAAGGCAAAGGAGCGTCGGTTGACAGAAAGGTGCATTGAAATCGAGGCATTACAGGATAAGCACGACCTGTTAAATTTCCACAAAAAAATCAAGGAGTTTACCAACCCGCAGCCAAAAACAGCAGCAGGATATTTTGAGAGATGCCATTAACAGAATTTTGGTGGGCGCTGAGGAAAAGAGAAAACAATGGGAGGATGTGAAGACCCTCTTTAACAATGTTCGACTCAAAAAAACTAAAGGTGACGCTGTTAATGAGTCTAGCCCTGGAATCACGAAAGAGGAAATAATACGCGCTATCAGGCTTCAAAAAAGCGACAAGGCTCTGGGAACTGACCAGCTGCACGCGGAAACGCTCAAACTCATTGCGAATGCGGATGGGGAGGGCCTAGCCCTCATCACCTCTCTTTTTAGCTCTATATATTAGACTGGAGGAAAACCACTGGACTGGCTAAAATCGACGTCCATCACCATACTCAAAAAACCGAATTCTTCCCAGTGCGATGACTCATGATTAGCTTGATGTCCCATGTCCTCAAGGTATTCCTCCGTATCATCCACACACGTATAAATGCCAGATGCAAGTGACAGATTGGTAGCACGGAGTTCGGATTCAGGAACGGAATAGGTACACGCAAGGCTTTCTTTACCCTCAAGGTTCTGAGCAGCGGTGCAGGCACATGAACGTAGATATATACTCATTGATTGACTACCGTAAGGCATTCGACTGCGTTTCGCATCAGAGATTTGCTAAGATTCTCAAATCCATTGGTGTTGACGAGGGAGACCTGCGCATTATTACCCAACTATATTGGAATCAAACGGGGGAAGTCAGAATAGAGGGTGAAACATCTGAAGAGGTGGAGATTCGGAGGGGAGTGAGACAGGGTTGTGTTCTGTCGCCCCTTCTTTTCAATATAAATTGCGCAGCATTGCAGAGATCTCAACCGCTCTCACTTCGTCTGTCATCTGGTACATACTTACCCTGTCGCTTCCCAAACGTTCTCACTCTAAAGAAAAAACCATCGGGTCGACCATCGAACTCATCTCTAAGAAGCATTTCTCTGATTGGGGCGGCTCCAATGATGCATATAATGTAGTATTTCCCTGTAATCATCAGTATAGTCCTTTTTTCCTCTACCCTTTAAGCTATGTACTAAAAAGTACCTTAAGAGCCTTCTTGGGTTGTCGGACTGGTGTGGGGGGGGGAGGGAAGTTAAAAAGAATTTCAAGTTCAATTACCCTCAAAAATAAAAGTTTTTGAATGTGGGTCCTAAAATGTTTGAATCCATTTTTAGTCAGAAATGGTCTAAACAATGAAGACGTTAATGAAATCAAAAAGTTCTTCGCCCAGACTGACAACCCACGAAGTTCAACGCAAGGACCCTCAGTCCCTTCTTAAAGAGTTCTACCTAGTTTCATGCCGACCACAGGGCCATGTTGTTTTGCTAGTTCCAACCATATCAGGTGATGGTATCCAGTAGCTTTATGCAGGTTCCTGTAGTGAAGTAGGTTGCCTATAAAGGGCATGAATGCAGGACCTGAAATAATTATTATGTTTGACAATTCTTTAATTACAACTGAAGGCCGCGGATAGGTGGGGTAAAAGCAGATATTTTTTTTACAGTTAATAAATCAAAAGAACATTGGCGCAGCTACCTCCAATTCTTTAAATTATAAAAATCGAAAATATATATTATATTTATATATAAAGTATATACAGTAATATTTACTGACGAGCTTTTTCTCACGAAATTTAATATAATTGAAACCCATAACCAAATAACTTTAAGCTTTTTATTCCTTTATAACTGCAAAGTTAGGACCTGGGTTGACCGTAAACCAGTGGCACAACCATCTTTAATCAGCACATTTGTTTGTTTTGTTTCAAGACTACTTTAAACTCTCTAATTCGCGACTTGAAACTTTAACTCGCGTATTGTTTAACAACCTTCTTGAAAGAAGAAGGGCTGAGATTGTATAAAGTGAAAAAATTTATTAAACATGCTCTTATCCTATCTTACCTTACTTTTAATACCTACCTGGAGGATAGTTCCTGGGCCTGATGCACGAGTACACCCCCCACAGTACGAACACCAGCATCGAAGCCCAAATCAAGATCATGTTCACTTATTTGTGGAGTCCAACGTAACACTGCATTTGGTTCTTACTTTGGGGGTCTATTTAAATCTTTTTTAAGCCAGTGGTGTAGCGAGTTCACTTACCACGCGTCAGCAGCAGTTTCAAAGCTAAAGCGGTCCTTTCAAATGGAAAATCCAACCTTTTTTAATTTATGAAAAATCTATTTTTGACGTTTCTATATTTTCCATAAAAGAAAAGTTGTTGCAAGACGTTGCTTTGTCATTTAAATTTTTTGTTGCGCTTTCCTTTGAAAAGGTTAAGTGTTAAAATTATGTTATTGATGTATTTCTATGAATTGTTGTGTTGCTGTGCATTTTGTGTATTTACCATCTATGATTTTATTTACTGATACAAGATATATTATACATTAGTAAGGAGCGAATGTGATAATTTTCTTGGAAAAAAATAATTTTTTTCATTGTAAAAGATGCTGCAAACAGAACACTGTTCAAATTTAGTTGCTACTGAATGGCTGATAAGTTCGAACAATTATCATCTTGGTTTGAACATTTCTGAACAACCCAAAATTGATTTATTTATTAATATTTGAACACCAAATACAATTTTTTTTTCTTAGCAACTAAATCCAGGCTTCATTGCAATTGATGCCTTTACTATAAGCTGGAATATTATGTTTTTTTATTCGTTTCCCCCTTTCTGCCTTATATCGAGAAAAGTAAAGAGAAATATTCTCGATATAGGAATATTAGAGGTAGTGCCAAAATGACCGTCCTTTGATATTCTTTATAGTTAAAAATATTTGTTTTCTTCTCTTTTAGTAGCACTACCAACCAATTATTTATCCCTTTTGTTACAGCAAGATGACACCATCTGGAGGTAGGACTCTTATCAGGAAAGCTTGGATGAGAAGAGAAGTCCAGGAGAAAACCTTAACAATTATGATGAAATCTTTAGCAAACTCGACTTTGCGACAGCACGAGGTTTCCTACACATTTTGCAAGAAAACTCAGATTGGTAATTTCAAAGGTAACGAAAGGCAAATAATGCAGTTTTTTCCACGCCAATTTTATTCAAAACATAAAATTTAGCTCATTTAATATCAAGCGCTTAACATCTACTCTTCTTTTAAATATTAACTTCAGAGAGCTCTCAAGTATTTAAAAAGGAAAGAAGAAAATTAGACGTGAAGATCGATGTCAAGAATAAGATTCTTGAGATTCCTGGCTGGCTCTAATTATTGCTTTTTTAGTTGATTTGAAAAGCCCTTACTGAGGGCCAAACTTCCTAAACGTTATGCCATTGGGGCCCTCACATTTAAGTCTTTGTCGCTTTTTTTCACTCACATGCTTGGTCAATCTTGACAATATAATAGCGATTGGAAAGGACTTCGATAACTACCTGAAGAATCTAAAAGAAATATTGTTATGTACATCTTCTACTAAACCCCAAAAAGTCAGTTGTGGTTTCGAGTGAAGTTTCGTCGCAAGTTGTAACTCTACTTGATGGCACAACTCTCGGAGCAACTGCACTTGAAAACACAATTTGCAACACAGTTTTACTTTAAAACCCAACTTGTAACACAAATCTCAATTAAAAACAACTTTACTTGAAAACACAACTCCCGACACAACTTTACTTAAAAGTACAACATTACTTTGTTGTACTGTGTCAAGACTTGTAAGACAACTTCTAGCATAAATTTACTTTTAATCACAATTTCCGATACAGCTTTACTTAAAAGCACCACTTTTAACTTTAACCCAACACTTAAAAAAAAACAACTTTTCAGCTCAATTCGAAAAAAACCGTAGACTCCCGACACAACTCCTTTATACCCGTATTTATAGTCGCAACTTGCGCACGAGCACGTGCTTCATTAAAAATAATTGACATAACTGTAGATATTTTAAATGGAGACTAAATATCAAGGTCAGACATGAGGTTTACTCGGAGCTAAGTCACGACTATAAATACAGGCATTAGACAGACATCCCGATAGACTCCTCTTGAAAAGCAACCTCCGACCCAACTCTTCTTGAAAGACAATCCCCAACACACAACTCCTCCCGAAACACTACCCCGACACTCCACTTCAAACACAACTACCGACACAATTCTGCTTGAAAGAGAACCCCTGACACAACTCCTTTTAAAAAAACAATTTTCATATATTCTTCTTAAAAGACAATCTCAGCCACGCCTCTCGAAACACATCTCCTCGTGAAAGACAATCTCCAACACACCCGGACACAACTTCACTGGAAAAACAATTTCTGACGCAACTTCTGTTGAAACACCCCCCCCCCCCCCTTCCCCCCCCACACACACACACACACACACACACACACACACAAAACACCTTTTGAAAAACAATTCCCGCTTCGACTCCTCTTAGAACACAACCCCGACACTCCGCTTGAAGCACAACTCCACTTGAAACGCAAACCTCAACATAACTTACCTCGAAACACAACTTTCGACACAATTCTTGAAAGACAACTTCCGATACCTTGAAACACAATCCCGACACAACTCGTTTTGAAACCCAACTTGAAACAGATACAACTGTTTTTGAAAGACAACCCTCGACAAAACTCTTCTTGAAAGACAATCCCCGACACACTTCTCTTGAAACAACTCCGCTACTCCACTTGAAACATAACTCTCCACATAACCCCACTGGAAAAACAACCTTCGATACAACTCTTGAAAGACAACCTCCGACACACCCCGACACAACTTCACTTAAAAAAACAATTTCTGACGCAACTTCTCTTGGAACATCCCCCCCCCACACACAACCTTTTTTGAAAAACAATTCCACTTCAACTCCTCTTAAAAACACAACCCCGACACTCCACTTAAAGCACAACTTTCGACTCAACTCTTGCAAGGCAATTTCCGACACTTGAAACACAATACTGACACTACTCGTTTTGAAACCCAACTTGAAACAGTTACAACTCCTTTTGAAAACACCCCTCGACACAACTCTTCTTGAAAGATAATCCTCCGACACAACTCGTCTTGAATTACAATCACCGACACACTTCTTTTGAACCAGACACTTCAGTTGAAACATAACTATCGACACAACTCAACTGGAAAAACAACCTCCAATACAACTTTATCCGAAAGATAACCCTACATCTTGAAACACCACTCTGCTTGAAAATGAACCCCCGTACACAACTCAACAAAGACAACCCCCCCAACACAACTCTACTTGAAAGAAAATCTTCGACATAACTCCAATTAAAAGACAACCCGTGACACAATTGCACTTGAAAGAGATAGATAGATAGATAGATGTAGATGTAGGTTTTAAACTTACCATTCGGAGTCTTATCCTGTTTGTGGCGAAGTGTTGCAGGATATGCAGTCTTAAGACAAATGGAACGTGAAGCTAAAAATAAAACGAGACATTTCGATTTGACAGTGATTTTATTCTACAAACAATTCACTTTAATCCACATAAATTATATTTACAACCTTTCAATCACACTGTTTTTTTTTTTAAATTAGTGTAGAATTTTTATCATATAAATATATAATATTTTTTCATGACGTAAGCAACCGAGGCCCTCACCAGCCATATTTGTAAGGCGGATAAATAAAAGTAAATAACTAATTTCTACAAAACATAAACTAGGCCGAACGTGTGGATCCAGCCTTACGCGAGACTCGGCGAGAGCCCCCTATATAAAGAAAAAAATATATGGTACATTTATGCAAACATATCAACAGTAACAATCTACTCTGCTTAACAATATTATAATGTATTAGAACGCTGAAAAACTCACAGATTCACTCAATCTAATTTGTGTTTACATATGAAGTTTTTCAGTAATTAGGTATTTACACAAGGGGGTTTAAGAGTGTGTTTAAACAACAACCGTACATCATAATAATTATTCTTTACACACGAAATATGTTAAATAGTACGTACAAATTATAAAATTGTGATACAGGCTTCTACTTTTCCACAATTATTATTGGTAACACGGGGAATAATTAATATAATATAATGATCATAACGATTCTAAGCACCATTTTAAGACGAATATCACTACGCTTTGCTTTGGAGGGCTCAACTATATTTTACATACAACACGCCTTGTCACGTTACTTCCGAGACAAGGCAATATCTCCAATTTAAAAAAATAAACTCCCATATAACAGATACAGTTAAAAACAAGTATCTCTCGTGATGGTGGTTGCAATTTTGGAAAAATAAATTCCTTTGTGATGTGTCTGTTTGTGTATCTTTAACAAATCCGTTTTGCTGCTTAGTGTAGTTTTATACAACATTATGTGTACCTTATCACAGCTCGGGCGTACAAAAATAAATATAGTTCTCTGCAATTTTTTTCCTTTTTCCAAAATAGAGTTGCCTTTTTACACCAAACATTATCTACAGAATTAGCCAACGCAATAGTAGTTAAATGTACATAGTGATTGGAGGTTCGAGAAGGAAAGATTTTTAAAAGATTGTTCTTACATGGAATCAAATTATTAATTTTCAAATGTCTTTGCTTAGTTATGGCATGAGTTAATGTCTCAGATGTATAGACCTGAAATAATTTGCTTCCGTGTTTGAATTAACCATATCGCTGTACAGAAAAATATCGACGTTTTAACTTAAAATTTCGTTACTTCTGTAGTCTCCAATTGTACAAGATAAACAATAAAGACTGACACATTTTAATCAATAACAATACTTACAAT
Organism: Taphrorychus bicolor; assembly: GCA_951812265.1. Classification (NCBI taxonomy): domain Eukaryota; kingdom Metazoa; phylum Arthropoda; class Insecta; order Coleoptera; family Curculionidae; genus Taphrorychus; species Taphrorychus bicolor. Next base: position 34,292,543 of record OX638303.1, on the reverse strand, counting down.
TCCGACACGTTGTGCATTTCAAAATGTATCTCTTTCCGGTTTAAACACGTAACAATAGGCCTTTGACCGCACACAACAAGTCGGAACCGTTTAACCCTTAATACAGATTGCGTTTTTCTCTCACTAAACCAATTTTTTGTTACATATTGTCAACAGTTAAAGCAGTAAATCCCTTTTGTGCCATATAAAGGTTAACGTTCAGAAAAAGCCTGCACTACTTTGAAGCAAGAAACATATATCATGCAAAGGGCCTTGTGAATCCTTTATATAATAATAATGCCTCCTGCTAAAACTAATTAAGCTACAAGAACAGCGCATTATCACAATTTTATATATATAACTTTTCTTTTAAATATTATAAACTGCTAGGTACGGCTTAACAATAATCAACGTTTTTACACAATGTATATGACTTTTCGATGTCTCAATGTTTCTGCTCCGTTCTGTTTTGGATTGCTTTGACTGTACAAAAAGAAACTTAACGATCTGTTTGCTTAAAATAGTAACCACGGTAACCGACAGTAGGTGTTAATAGAAAGTTCTCTCTTGTGGGCTCCTTAATGCGACAATTAAAAAAAAAATGAAATGAGCCGGCCACAGTACCCAAACACTCTCGTTGCTTATGCGACGTTAATATAATTAAAACTAGAGAACACTTACTTATGGTACAATAACACTAATCACGATCGAGCGTTAGAAAAAAAAACTAGTAGGAGGGTTAGTATAGTCCTTCACCTCAGAGGAAAAGTGTTAGGCTAACAAAAAAGAGCTGGAAAGTTTTCTCCGGAACGTCAGCTTTGGTGGTGCAACACATCACACAACACGCGCCCATTCGTACTATCCGCATTCAGTCACCGGAGTCACGCACACGACTAAATGTCTACTGATGCCCTATTATCCCACAGGAGCACATTTTTTTGGAATGTGTAGCATTAAAAAGCTGGGATGGCACTCCCTTCACGCGTTAATAGCGAGAACCGGATGGGTTTGAGATTCGCCACATGCAGCAAACGTTGTTACGGTATAAAACTTTTATAAAAAAAGTTACTAGACAGTTTAAAATATCCTTTAAAAACCCCCAATGAATGTAGCAGTCGGTGCTAGATGACGTTTTTACCAAGTTACACGTTTCACATGTCAACCAAATATCAGTAAACGAATATTGCAAACGTTCGTAATTGTTAAGATTAAGAGAAGATTCTCGGGAGTACCTTACATCAGTAATAAGCTGCAAGTAGTAACGGCGACGAACTGTTAACTGTGGTCACACGAGTGACGTCAGCCTATTGGTGAATGACAGATACTTTAAAACAAAACACATCATTTTTGAATCATTCTCCGGAAGAACTCCCCAGTTTCAAGAATCTGACTCCTGGACTCTTATAATACGTACAGTAGCAAAAACATTGTACATAGATGTTTACAATGTAATTTGTAACTTGATTGTACTCGGTTGAGTTCGATGGGCTAATATGGGTGAATATCTGCTTTTGGAATACTTTTTTCTTTACAAAGATTTGTCAGGGAAACTAAATTTTCTTTCAGATGAAGAAAAGAATGATGTCACGAACCGTTATTCAATACTGGACTTAGAGACATGCTAGGACGAGTGGAAGTATTAGGCAATATTTCCTGCGTGAGGAGGATACAATTGATAAAGGTAAACCCCTAAGTGAATCAAACATTTGAACCTGTAACAAGGAAAATGAATTAGCAACCAGTTGTTAAATTCTTTGACATCAAATATCATTACCTACTATATGAACCCAGTACAACAGTACTATATACAGTGCGTTTTTTTTTAACGCGCAACATAGGATTTTACGTGTTAAATTTTTCATGTCCTGGTGAGTGGGGTTCTATAAGCACAATTGCTATGAAACTTGACGTAAGTAAATGGGTGGTGTTAGCTTTATCTCTATTGGTCGACCAGGTCCAAAAGATTTGGAATAACGCAAAAAACAGCATTTATTTTCTGAAAAATTGTATTTTTTTTCTCTCCTCGTAGCCATTGTTATTCAACTTTGCATGTCAGGTAAATGTCAAATGCAGGTAAAATGGCAGGTACTTTTGGCATTTAGAACGTTTTGTGACTATTATTTCTAAGCTTTTATAACAAGAGGAATAAAACAACTTGTACTATTCATGTAATTATTAATTTTTTACTCTTTGCACTTGAGTTTCAAAAAGTTCCAGATGTGTTTCCAAACGTCCCAGATCTGGCAAACATAAAAAAAATGTGTAAATTTGTCTTGTTACCATGGTAGTGGTAACATGACTTGGTAGGCACCTGCTCAAAATGAAATCATAATAGTTACGAGGAAAGTAAAAAGAAATCTTCAAGACCTAATTGGCCAGTACGGGTAAAGTTATAACCTTCAGTTTTATTTTTGCCAAGTTTCATAGCTTTGGTGCTAATAGATCACCACTCAACATGGGTCCGAAGATGTAACATGTAAAATCCTATGTTGCGCGTTAAAAAAAAACGCACTGTATGTACACTACAGTACCTATACAAAAAAAGACATTTTTTGGGATCCTGTTTCTTTACGGATACAAAAAAACTGTCACGAGAAAGCATGTACTGTGCCTACGAATGTATGTTTTAAGAGTCCATATTGTCTCTGAAGCCGTATCTGGAAACGGATATTAAAAATAAGCTGCCAATTCATTGACTTTCTGAAGAATCAGCTAAAATCTTTTAAGTAACTAACTCGCGAGTTTTCTTTACCTCAGAAATACGGCAATAATAGCGATAGACTCTCAATATCCAATTTCAATTTTTACTCGCGAGTTTTCATTTTTTTTTCTCGCGAGTTTTCAATTTTGTACTCGCAAGTTTTCAATTTTTTACTGCGAGTTTTCAATTTTTTACTCTCGAGTTTTCAGTTTTTACTGGCGAGTTTAAGTAACTTTTGCTTAAACTCGCGAGTTTTATGTAATCGCAACAATCTTTAATATCCCAATTATTGTCCATATTGTTTCTGAAGCTATATCTGGAAACGAATATTAAAATAAGCTGACAATTATAACATTGACTCAGGAGAATCAGCTAAAATCTTTTAAGTAACTAACTCGCGAGTTTTGTTTACCTCAGAAATACGGCAATAATAGCGATAGACTCTCAATATCCAATTTCAATTTTTACTCGCGAGTTTTCATTTTTTTACTCGCAAATTTTCAATTTTTTACTCGCGAGTTTTTCTATTTTATTCGGGAGTTTTCAATTTTTTTATTCGCGAGTTTAAGTAACTTTTGTTTAAACTCGCGAGTTTTATGTAACCACAATAATCTTCAATATCACAGTTATTGCTTCAAAGTGACATGACTCCCCCTGTTTTTATTTTTTAATCACGAGGCAAGTAACTTTTACTTAAACTCGCGAGTTTTCTGTAACCCACAAATTCGACAGTAATGGCTTGGAAAGACTCCGAACCACAACAGTCTTCAATATCCCAATTATTCCCTAAATGTGAAATGACTCGCAAGTGCACTCACGAGTTTTACAATAATTTTTTTCGCAGAGTTATGGCCTCGAAAGGAGAATTATATTTGCATAATTTTAAAAATGTAAGCTAAATGCATCCAATCAACTTTATCACGAAGGTTTTATGTAACTTACAAACTCGCCTATAATAACTAAAACTGGAAAGAAAACGCTCGGCCATCCTTAATTTTATCAATTATTACAACTCTTTTTATTCTCAAATCAAGAAATTTGCCATTTAAATAATTTTTTATTAGAATCAAAGTAAGATTAACTCGCCAACTTTATTTTTTTTTACTCGCCGGTTACGGAGTAGTTCGGATATGTAAAACACAAAATATTGTGGAATAATGCCTTCCGAACCGGAAAAAATGTGTAAATTGAGCAATCCAAAGTTTTAAAATTATTTTTAACTCACTGACTCGCGAGTTATAACACTCGCAGGCTTTCTTTTAACAATTCCCTGATAGAGAAAAGCTAAAATTATATTCCAAAACTGTTGAAGTTTTATTAAGATAAGTAACAATTTTTATTTAATGTGACGAGTGTGGGAACTTCGCAAAAATTTTATCTACATTTTACTCGCGAGCTACTATGCAGTTTGGATATGTAAAACAAAAAATATTGTCTAAACATTACCTTCCAAACCAGAAAAAATGTATTTAAATTAAATAATCCGAACTTTTAAAATTGTTTTTAACTCACTGACTCGCGAGTTATAACACTCGCGGGCTTTTTTTTAACAATTCCCTGATAGAGAAAAGCTAAAATTATATTCCAAAACTGTTAAAGTTCTATTAAGTTGAGTAACAATTTTTATTCAATGATGAGTACCTCGCAAAACTTTCTACTTTTTACTCGCGAGCTACTGAGTAGTTTGGATATGTCAAACAAAAAATATTGTGTAAACAATACCTTCCAAACCAGAAAAAAATATTTAAATTGAATAATCCGAACTTTTAAAATTGTTTTTAACTCAGTGACTCGCAAGTTCTAACATTCCCTCGCGGGCTTTTTTAACAATATTCCTGATAAAGAAAAGTTAACTTTTAAAAGGGCTGTACTTTAGGGCCAATGAATATGTTTAACAAGTGAATAAAATAAATAATTATAAATTAATTATATTTCTGGGGCTGTATTCAAACTGAATCTTGATAGCACGGCGAATATGATACAATAATTATGTTCGCCGCGCTATCAAGATTCAGTTTGAATACGGCAAACTCACCAATAATAAATCGTACCAGACACGTGGATACAGTTTATATGCGTTCTTTATTGTTTTTCTGTTATTTCTTGTTGATCTTTTTTGATTGTCTTTTCAAAAAATTTCTTATTCAATAGCTCCGCCCCTTTCGTGGTGAACTCGAAGAAAATTAAGTTCTACGTGCTATGAGATTAATTACTGTAAATACTTATTATCTAAATTCAAAGAATAAGGTATTACAATCGAGTACATGAACATTTTACAAACCAATAAAAAAAGTGAGTCATGAGTTTCTAAAAGATCGGAAGTTGATATTATCTCCAATGCATATATTTAATAAGTAAATAAAATACAATTATTTAATTTTTGCGCATTCGCCATAATATTAAGATTCATTTTGAATGCGGCTCAGCAATAATAATTTAAAAATAAACTGGATCAGACATGTTCGTTCTTGTCTGCTAACCTATCCGCTATCAGTGAAAGACATTTTCCATATTATTTGTTAAGAAAAACATCAAGAAATAGTAGATAAACAAGTTATGTTTGTAAACGCTATCAGACTCAACTTCGATCACTCTGTAGGAGTCATTCGCTTACGTCACTTGCGCAGAAAAATCAATGAGGTAAAACCCTTTAGGTACTTATTATTTATATCTCATTAGCCTTGAAATTTTAACTTTCACATTTTTTTTTTTCATATCTTTCTAGCATGTGCTGAAAGGAAGTTGATATAACAAAAATAAAAATTTGAAAAAATAAGCGAATGAGATATAACAATAATTATTCCGCAGTAGTGGCGCATTCATCATTTTATGTAGATTTAGTTTCAGTACGGGAAAACCCAATAATCATGCTTGAGAAATCTTGGATTACCGGTCTTGTAATACCAATTAGTATCTAGCTACTCCCAAGCTATACTTATTTTCAAAAATTTTCATTCAATCAAAAAATAATAAACAAGTTTGTCCTTGTTTGCAGCATTGGCGACTTCGGAAACCCACACAGATATCACATTAAACAAATTAATAATAAAACAAAAAAAAAACAATAAATGGAGTTTTGTGGCCCCCTTTTCAAGCCAAAATCTCCCGATGCTTAAGGTAACAATGATTAAACCGAAAAACGTCCGAGCAAGGGTACTGGGCCGCGTAGGAGTAGTAGTACGTACTAAGTAAAAAGTTAAAAGTTATAAATAAAGATCCGCGAACCGTCCTTCGCCACCCCAAGAACTGTTTGTTGTTTGTACTTAGTGAAGGCATAGTTTCTTACTTTTCTCTTTTTATGGATATACAAAGATTGTATCTCAGTGTTAAAGGCGTGACGGGCGGCCGATAAGATCCTCTCACCAGTCTCTTTCTTCAAAAATTCTTCTCTAGTGAGGCGATCCTCGCGTCCACCCATCAGCAAGTCAATTCGCTGTCATCGTCGTTTCATCCGCTGTCAGTTTTTTAACAAACAACAATGCCACGGGACTTCATCGTCGCCGGCAGCAGCGTAATCCTACATGGTCTATGTACAAGTTGTGTCATCCTGGTAAGAGCCGGTATTGCACACGGATATGGTAACGTAGAGGTGAGTTTGGGTCCCGGGGAGATGCTCCGTTATTTCCGTTTCGCGTGGAGCATCTCCATGAGGAGAGTCTGGGTGGGCGCGGACCCGTTACAGTGTTTCACGTAGAGGTGCTCCTCCCCCCGCGCGGCCAGGCTGTGGATCTCTTGCAGGATCGATTGCATCTTGTTGAATTTCTCCTAGGAAGAAAATCTTGTTAATTATATGTTTTCATACAACCGTTTATTGTTTTATATCAATGGCGTAATCATGTTTTTTTTTCACATGTTTCACTGGAGGTTTCATTGGAGTACCAAGCTTCAAATAGGAGCATTTCGAAGAGAAATATCAGTCGTAGGACATAAGTTGTGACATTGCCAACGTTTTGCCTTTATTAAAGCCTTCCTCAGACCTTCCTAATAACCTTTATATAAAGATTGAAACGTTGCCAATTTCACAAACGTGAAGTGTTGTTTATGTCCTACATCCGCTAATAATCTCTCTTTCAACTTGGTTACAACATATATTATAATACGTGCAGTCCTTTTTAGAAAACTATGAAATTTGGGTTTTTTTAAGTCAACTTTAGCCCTGTATATTTTAATAAAACATCGTAAAAAAATATATTACATCAAAGATCCCTTCTAAATTTGATTGTAGAGCACAGGATTTCATTTATGTTTTCCACTTAAGTGATTTTTGGGAAAGTAGTGGTTTTTAAATATCAAATTCACATTGAGTAGTCAAAAATTAGCGTATCATAAACATTAGCGCCATTTATTTGGGGTTATTACCTGGACTTGTGGATAGCAAGTTACACAGTATTCGAGCAGAGCTTGTTGAACTTGTTCAAATCCCTCCTGTACGTGCTTACGGTTGGTAATGCCTCGTACTTCTGAAACATAAGAAACAGATAAATATGCTTTAATTTTAATCCCAGCAACGCGATATGACTTGTAGCCAACATATCAACGACATTTTTTTTTTAACGTATTATTTTCTATCTAATTAATATAGGGTGTGAAACAAAGTGATGCAAAAATTTCAAAATTTTGATGTTCTGCCATTTCGCAATACGCTATTTTTTCCTTATTGTTTTCAGGTCAGGAGTAAGCCAACATCCATATATCGGGAACTTTTCGCCAGAATTTTTATTAAAATTCTGGCGAAAAGCTATGAATGAATTGAATTTTTATACAGAGCGAAACGTAAAATGTGTGAAATTCTTGTTGCTGATATTTTTAAATCATCGTAGTTAATGCCGTATTTTCTAGTATACCAGGTTTCAAAAAATATGATAACAATATTGTTGATACTCGTGACTTGTAATAGCAATATTAAATATAATAACCTTTCTAGAGGTAGGTAAAGGGAAATTGTGTGATGCCGTCGCAGATAGCCAACATCAAGATCTCTAGACGTTTTTGTCATTTTTTGTTTTTAATTTATTAGAACTTATACAGAGGGAATCAAAATATTCTTAAAAATTTCGTTAGTACTTTTTTTAAATCGTAATTCACGGACAAGTTGACGGATTATTATTTTTATTCTTTGGATCGACAGCATTATCTACAAATTGTTTCTCGACAAAGGAGTTTTCCAAAAGTGATTACTGAATTACAGGTACGGACTTGACAAATTAGTATACGGGTGAATCATAATGGGTGGTCGAAAATGAAATCTCATATTCTTTGATCGATTTTAAGGGTGCTCCGTCATAAATTGTGTTACCTATCGAGCTTCGTTACAAAGTTACAGGGTGTTGAAATTAGAATTTTAAAATGCATATGTACTGATTATTCCGAAAGCGTAAGAGATATTTGATTGAAATTTTGTACGTTTTGTCTACTATGAAAGGCGCACATTTTGCAATAAAAATGCATTTTTATTTCCGCCAGTGGCGTGCTTACCAGCACATCGATTTACATTATTTGAAAAAAAAGAAGGACGTCACTGGTTTTTCGAAAAATTAAATTAAATTTTTGAATGCTCATTAAAATACTATTGGTTTGCAACATAATTCAAGCCATAAATAATGGAATATTTTAGATTTTTTATCTAAATCAAATTATTCTCGACTTACTAACATACATTACAATGGTCTTTATTTATTTACTGGAAAACGGTGCGTCGTACTAAAAAAAGCGAAGAGGGCTCTTTTCTTTACAGTTAAATGGGTACTAAAAAACGTCACTGATTTTTTGCAAAATAAAACTTCGTTTTTTAGTACCCATTTAACTGTAAAGAAAAGAGCCCTCTTCGCTTTTTTTAGTACGACGCACCGTTTTCCAGTAAATAAATAAAGACCATTGTAATGTATGTTAGTAAGTCGAGAATAATTTGATTTAGATAAAAAATCTAAAATATTCCATTATTTATGGCTTGAATTATGTTGCAAACCAATAGTATTTTAATGAGCATTCAAAAATTTAATTTAATTTTTCGAAAAACCAGTGAAGTCCCTCTTTTTTTTCAAATAATATATGTCGAAGTGCTGTTAAGCGCGCCACGGGCGGAAATAAAAATAATTATTTATTGCAAAAAGTGCGCCTTATATAGCAGTCAAAACGTACAAATCTTCAATAAAATATCTCTTACGCTTTCGGAATAATCAATACATATGCATTTTGAAATTCTAATTTCAACACCCTGTAACTTTTTAACGAAGCTTGATAGGCAACACAATTGTATGACAGAACACCCTTAAAATCTAGCAAAGAATCTGAGATTTCATTTTTGACCACCCATTATGAGTCACCCCGTATAATAATTTTGTCAAGTTCGTACCTGTAATTCAGCAATCACTTTTGGAAAACTCCCTTACTGAGAAACAATTTGTAGATCATGCTGTCGATCCAAAGAATAAAAATAATAATCCGTTAAGTTGTCCGCAAATTACGATGATTTAAAAAAAAAACTAACTAAGAAATTTTTAAGAATATTTTGATTCCCTCTGTATGAGTTCCAATACCTTAAAAACAAAAAAAATGACAAAAACGTTTAGAGATATTGATGTTGGCTATCTGCGACGACAACACTCAATTTCCCTTTACCTCTAGAAAGGTTATTTTATTTAATATTGCTATTATGAGTCCCGAGTATCAACAATAATGGTATCATTTTTTTTTAATGCTAGTATACTAGAAACAATGGCACTTATTTTTTAATTTTTTGAATGAGTGACAATCCTCAGACAATATGTAAATAAATGAGGGAGACACAGTAAGTTCTTTACCGCTTTTCCGAACTACGACGATTTAAAAATATCAGCAACAAGAATTTCACACATTTTACGTTTCGCTCTGTATAAAAATTCAGAGTGCTTTAATGAAAAATCTGGCGAAAAGGTCCCGAGATATGGATGTTGGCTTAGTGCATACCTAAAAAACGATAAGGAAAAAAGAGGTTATTGCAAATAAATGGCAGAACATCAAAATTTTGAAATTTTTGCATCACTTTGTTTCACACCCTATATAATAAAGATGGTTACGTTTTTTTTTCAAAATTATCCGCTTCCTTAATCTAGAGGAAATGAGGTTTCAGACCGTGCAAATTGTATTTAAAACAATTCATTGCCTAAAAAGTTAAGCTGATTGAAAACGACACAAAAAATTGTTTGTGCCGAACTTTAAGTTGAGCAGTTTATTTTGATTTATGAGAGAGCTGCTCATATAACATGTTGAACATTTTGACAACAGAGTTTAAGTTGGGTCTCTATTGATTTGATACGAGGATTTCCACGATCGATACCATAACTTGAAATTCATGTTCTTCATTGGTTTACATTTCTTAATCCCGTTGGCTTTTCGTAATCAACTTACCATTACAATTTGAACGTTTATCAAGTTCTTTATTTAAGGTTTGGGTTTTAAATCAAAGTCAAAGTCTCAAAACTAATTGGTGCATTATGAGTAATGCACACTGCGTTACGTTGTCTCTACACAAACGACCGCAACAAGTCTAAAAACCCTACATTTCTTTTGAAATTTTGACTTAAAACCTCAAAGTTTTTTCCGCTGTTGTTTCAAGATAGTCACGGTCAAGGCGCAGACGCAAGTAATTGAAATGAATCCTGTATGCGGCATAATCTGTTCACTTTATAGTATATCTCTTTACTAACGTTTCGTTCTTATAGCTAAGGCTCAATTAAAAATCAGACAGACTGACTGACCGGACCGGTCCGTGCCTTTTGTACCTTAACCTATTAACAAGAAAATTCCCTAAAATTACTCGAACAATAAAAGAATACCTGTGAACATGTGAATAACACTAAAAAGTGGCGTAAGGAAGGTAATAAATCAAGAGCCGCGCGACGCGTCTTCGGCAAGTCGTCCAAAGGTCGATTCAGCCAGACCGGCCCCGGCTCGTAACCACTTGCCGTAACAATATTTTTTTCCATTCGTCAGTTCATCCACACGCTATATCCGCGGGCTTAACCAGGTTTCAAACTAAGGTTGACAAAGGATGAGCTCTATGCTAAAGATACACCCATATCCATCTGCATTTTATCAAGTTAATAAATTCGACAATTTGACTACTAGAAACAAAAACTATTGTTATAACCGGTTTTATATACGTGAGTTTTCTTATACCGGGTGTCCAGTACAACCCTGGACATAGGAGATTAATATGGAAATTCGGTTTTTATTTTTTTGCGCCTGTACGGTCGATTTGATTGAAAAACTAAGAGTAAAGTTGTAGAGTTTATGGTCAGCTATCATCCTGTAATTTTTTCAATACCTCAGTTTTGGCCGTTTTTTGGAAAAGCGCCTCGAAAAGTGCAAAAATTTTAATTTGGCTTGTCACCCCCGCCATGCATGTGCAGTGTCGCCAACATATTTTCACTGCATAATCACGTTAATTACTACATGATAGTCCCTCAAAATAAACAAGAACCGAAAATCGGCTCTGACTCTGACATAAGAAATTATTATGTTGGCGACACTGCACATGCATGGCGGGACGAGCCAAATTAAAATTTTTGCACTTTTCGAGGCGCTTTTCCAAAAAACGGCCAAAACTGAGGTATTGAAAAAATTACAGGATGATAGCTGACCATAAACTCTACAACTTTACTCTTAGTTTTTCAATCAAATCGACCGTACAGGCGCAAAAAAATAAAAACCGATTTTCCATTTTCATCTATGTCCAGGGTTCTGCTGGACACCCGGTATATTTAAGACTCGGAGGAAGAGTAACTTGATTTTATAAAACCCCGCATTAGAAAAATATTTGTTTCCATAACAATAAACAGACTGTCAATGTTATCAGTGCGACAACATTTTGGTGGATATGGCTGTTAAAGAGACATGTGTTAAAGCTTTGCATCTTTCCAAGCGGTTTCGTCTTAGAACATACAGGGTGTCCTAGGAAAGTCCACCCTGATAACTTTCTAGTGGAGTAATGTCAGAAGACCTGACGGCTATTCTACTACACTATCAATCCATCTTCTAGGTAATTCTTGGTCTAAAAATTGTCGACCATGAACAGTGTAGTGATCAGTGAAGGCGTTCCATTCTGTTGAAAGACTAATTCTTCTTCGAAGAAACACTAGAAAAAGTCAACAATCTGAGGTCTAACGAGTCGACCCTAGACAATGAATATTTATCTCCTCAAGTTCAATGATCGATAGTCAACAGTAAAACGAATTCCTCCTTCTTTTCTTAATACCAGAACCACTAAACCAGCGTACAAAAATTCACGTTCTTCAATGGTGCCGCTTTCAAAGAGTGTGTTAAGCTCTATTTGCAGTTGTTTCTATGTGGAAATATTCACGTACAATTTATACAGACTTATTCGCTCTTCTGATCGTTCTGCTTCGGCATCGATGCCCGGTGGCCCAACCCCTTTATTCATGGATACCATTTGTTAAAATATGAGTAAACCAAAAATTTTTACACCCGTTGTGACTATCAAGCTTTCAAAATCATACGATTTTTACTCCATCATCTTATATCGATTTAGAAGTCTTCTCGTGCATATTTTATGCTATTTATAACCTTTGCAAATTTTAGTGTGTCACTGATGCCAATGCCTCGTTAAATAGTACTTTCACTTTAGAAAGTCATTTCTACATTTTTAATGTGAAACCATTATAGTTTTGGAATGTCAACGGAAAACCATTATTATAAGAATAATTTCATTATTAATAAATCTAATACCGTTTTCCCTATTGATGAAATGTCGAAATTAGTAATTGCACATTTTGCGCAAACAGTTTTTCACCTAGAAATAATTTCGAAATTTAACTATTAAATATAAATATTAATTAAGGATATTTTTATTTATACAATGTTAAACGTATGATTATAAAATTGGGTAAAGAATGAGTTCCATCTGCTCTGGAAAATACGCAAAACTAGAGTAGCCTTACAATTAAAGACTCATGTACATAATAAGTTAAAAAAATGCCATTTTTTAATTTAATTTATTTTTGGATTCACTCGAACATTGACATTTGACAAAAGTAATTTAAGTTTAGAAAAATCTAGAGCGTCTTGGAAATTGCCTGAAAACCATTTCCTAATAAAGTAACGTTGCTTACAAACATCAGTTAGTCTCTATACCAAATTTCAAATCCTCGTTCAACTGTCACTTTTCAACTTTCTTCTGAAAAAAACTTCCAGGTTTTTTGACTTATCAAATCCTAATTTATGTCCAGAATTGGTCTGAATAAGTATCCACAGTTAAAGCCCAAAAAATGGTAAGTTTTAATTACCTTTTTTTTTTAGTTTCTCAACACACTATGTATGAATAGTGCCAGTACTTGTAATCACAACTTACCTGGATTAAGCAGCAACATGAATTTGATGCAGATGTAATCGCTGACGTCGAACTTCAACTCCTGCAGCTTGGCGGTGATGCTGTTGAAGTGGTCCACGAGGGTGGGCACCCCCAGCAGCCCTAAACTCAGCAAGTCGAATTTCTGGCCATTGTGCAACGTCGTCTCGTCCGGCAGGTTGTTGTGCATCCGCTGGTGGATGTGGTCGAGTACTAGCATATCCGACCACGAGTGCTGCAGCAGCTTCATCTGGTCGTCCACCTAGAAGAGGAAGTTCGTTTATACTCAACGAACATTTAGGCGTTTGGCAGGAGTTTAGTACTTCAAATTGGTATGTTTTTGTCGCTTTTGCACTTTATAACCATTCATCTTCTACACTATTCCGGCATGTTTATCTTATTCATTCGAGGGTTTTTGATGATTTCTTCATTTGCCTAAATAGGCTATAAAGTTTATCTGATAAGGAGACTGAATATTTCGGAGGGAACGACCCCAAAACTTATTTTCATTTTCTATATAGATTGCAGTCTTTTTATCTTTATTTCACTATATGAAGAGAGTAAGGCGCTCATTTTTCGTTTTAGTGAAAGACGGCATAAGATAAAGTAAAACCAGAATTAAACCTCTATACAACAAAGTGAACAAATGGTTATAAAATTTGATTCACAGCGACTTTCACTCTCCAAAATGAGTTGCTCATTTTACGTCTTAGTAAACAGAGAGAATGAGAAGCAGAACTAAAAGTCTCTAAGAGATCTACATAATACAAGAATAGTTCTTCAGCAATATCTACTATCTAGAGCAAAAAACATGTTCTTGTCACCATGCGCATACGAGCGGTCCAGAACCAGGCCTCAGAATATGGTGCGCATTAGTAACCGGAGGCTTTCAACTCCCGCTCGGCGAAACAGTTTCGATTTATTGCAAAAAGTTGACGCTTCTAATAATTAGGGTTTTCGGGTTCTTAAAACTGTGTCATTAATTAACGTTCCCTTCTTCTACGAGCTTTGCGGTTATGAATTATTATTCGTAGAAAAACGCGAAAACGTGGCAACTACGCCTCTCCCAATACATAATTATATCGACGACTAGTGGCCCATTAGATAATACGGCGAATCAGAGACTACTCTACGATGTTTCTAATAGTAAATACGCTCGGGCAACGTCGACTAGATACAAACAACACACCCGCGACAACGTTTCCCCCCTCGCGGTCCCCCCCGCCTCCTTCAGCTACCAACTAGTCAAGTAGGCCATTGTTAGTGGGTCAAGAACGCTTCGCAACTATTACGACACAACGTGGCGGCAAGCTAGAGAATCCAGTAGGCCGTGCAATGGGCACATAAAAATCGAAAGTTAGGAGGAGCTCGAAGCGCAATAAGTTTAATAGAAAAGGATCACAATAAATGTAAATGAACTTTTATTTCTTCTAAGTTTTTTTGATTTCTACAGCCACCTTATGACGTTTTTGACTTACGTGGCAAGGTGGCAATTTTTGTCCTAGATTGTAGAAAAACGCGAAGTAGGTAGTTAGTTAATGATGATTATTAGGTGCAACAGAAGGATTTTGCTTTGAAATATTATTTAATGGTATAGAATAATTTAAATGTAAATGCAAGTTCCGCATGACCGTCTGGCGTAACGGGTTGCGTGGCATTAATATAAACTTTGAACCGTAATAATTTTTATTAACAGTCTTGCCGGGATATATTAATATTGTTAATGCATTGAACCATCATTATGTTCGCCTCATGAAAATTCATAAAACGAATTAAGCCAAAGGTCTTTCCCGCGAACCAGCACCAAAACGAGGAAGAACCTTCGCCGACCAGAAAACAATACCAATAGTGGCAAGAGTTCTTCCTGTAGCGGAAAAAAAATTATAACGGATCGCAATGAAACCGCTAATAACTGACCGCAATAAATAATTGAACGCACAAATTGCAACTGAACGTCATCGTCATTGAAAATCGTTGTTTATTACAATCAATTACTCACAATAATAACGCAATTCTCTAATAAAACTAAACAGCTGCGGTGGTGATGTCTAAACAACGCCAAAAAGAGATTGTAAGTAAAACTGTTGGCAACGTTGTTGACACGAATATCGCGGCGGCGAAGGAAGAGCGCGAAACGCAGCCCGAGTAGGAGGGAGAAGACAATATGGCGATTACGTAAGAGAGCGACGTTGTCGAAAGTGAAAATGATGGCGGCTATTCGGGCCAAGTTCAGCAAAAATCGAGGCGATACACTTTTTAAGTCGGTTTATGCTGCTGTGAATTGAGGTTATATGACTCAGGCCGTCGATTTTGCAATTTAAATCCCCAGCTGCGCAACCGACCTCTTGCGGGCTTAGATACATGCCTTAACTCGGTTTTTAATTTTAAGAGCCTATTTTCGAAGTCAATTGTTGAGGAAGAGGGAGAAATTGTCGCTAGAGTCCAATTTAACCCACCACATGGACATGATATTAAGTAAATAGACTTGGCAATAGGAAAAAAACCTGACAACATGAAGTGGCGCGAAAGAGGAACTAGGAATGTACGATTCGAATCGATATTTATCGAATCGATAATTTTTGCCAAAAAATCGATAATTTATTTTCACAACAGTACTTCTTGTCAAGATAAGTTTAAAAGGATGAATTATGTCCTTAAGAGCCCATATAATTCGCTTTTAATTCCAAAGTGACGCCATTGGCTGCTGAATGGCGGGAAACTACATGCAACCAATCAAAGCAAATAACTTTTTCCGTTACCAATCATCTAGAGTCAGCCCTCAACCGTCTATGTCGTGATCAGTTAGATATGTCATCACTGCACGCGATTGGTAGAAAAGGCAGCCAATTTGCAGTAGTTGCATGGTCGCACCCGTCCTATATACTACACTTATGTTGACCTATTGCCACTTATTCCTTATTATTTACTAGTTGACCGATCGATCGATATCCATTAAACACTAAAAAGTAATTTATTTCAAAGTCTTGGAGTAATCATAATTACTGTTATTAGTGTCGTAAGTAAAAACTGTCAAATGTCATACGTCACGTCAGATCAGACAGAGACAGAAATGACAAGTCAAGTTTTCGGGGGTGGGTATGTACTATTTATTATTTATTTTGATTTTGTATATCTATGATATAGTATTATTTAATATATTAATCCTCAATTTTCCATCTAAATTACATAGGTATTAAAATGTATTTAGTATTTTTACATTACTCGCTCACATGAATTTTGCTTTTTGGGTGGAAAAATACCAACTGTGCTTAAACCCAGTTAAAACATCGGGAAACACCGTCAATTTAACAGCGTTTTTTGGGTGATAGCTCTAGAGCGCTCTGAGAATATCCCCATCCTTTGTAGTAAATTAACAAAACTGGCCGCCACGAGAGCCACAGTCAATTTTTTTGTATCAAAATATCCATATTTCAGTAAAGGAGTTTGGTTTCCGTTTCATTTGTTTGTAATAATACCATCACTACTATTTAATAATTTCGGGACGTGACTGCAGTGAGATATCGGATGGAGCTATTCACGTTGCTAATTTCCGAACGCACTTCGTTCGAGGAGCGCATCACTACGAGACTAGACCCTGCTGTTTTACAGTTTTGGGCCCATTTTTTAGTAGTGGGTTCCAAAAAAGAGCCAAGAAAAAGACCGATTAGGATGTACATTACAGAACTAGGTGAAGACACCAACAAGACGAAACACATGCTATATGGGTGGCCGAAATGAAAACACTGAGAACAATAGTGGGGAAAACAAGAAGAGATAGAGTAAGAAACACAGAGATCAAAGAACAATGCAGAATACAAGATATTGTGATATGGGGAATGCAACGTAAGAGCCAGTGGTACAACCATGTAAGACGGATGGACGAGAACCGACTTCCGAAAATAGCTAGAAAACAAGCCGCCCGGCTCAAGACCTGCAGGAAGGCCACCTAATAGATAGTTGGAAAGGATGCAGAGGCAGCTTCAGAATTAACAGATCGACAGATCTCTAAGAATTAGAAGAAGGGTTCCAAAAAAATACTGCACTTTACATCTTACGTCAAATAATTTGAAATCGCGATTCGCCAATTGACAAGCTCTGACAATGAAATTACGTCGTGGGTTCCTTAAAAATGGGAGACTTTTTACTAAAAACCGGAACAATTTGTAGGGAAATATCGGCTTTTGTTTATTCTGGCCATCGAGCTAATCTGGAGACCTCTTTCTGTTTTACAGTTTTGGCCCTCTTTTTTAGCAGTGGAAACCTTTAAACTGGTGACGATATCCGCCGAAAGTGTCGTCTCAGTGACGTTATGACGTCTTACGTCAAATTATTACAAAATAGTTGTCACTGTCATTATTTTTATTATTTCTTTTTTCCAATCCAATCGAATATCGAACTTATTAGAGCACATCTCCTAGTGAGAGCGCTAGGGCTGCTCGCTCTTAGCTGACTTAGCTCCAAGGTTTTCTAAAACTAAAAACAATCGACACAATCAATATCCTGCTTAACTTTAAGTTGCTATGATGCTTGTATGACGTGCGCTGACGATAACATTACGTCATGGAAATCTTAAGAGTGCCAAAAAACCTCCGGGCCAAAAAACGGGACCAATTTTAGAGAAATATCGGCATTTGTTTGCTCTGTCCAAATCTTCTAGGTCATTAATTCTCTCCATGTCTGCTAGTTCATTGATATTGACTATTCCAGAAATCGTGACTTTGACAAACTGATTTGAGAGGCGTACAACCAGTGTAATCCAACATACCGAATTTTCCGTGTTTATACGGAAATAGTAAACAAGAATCATGACAATTGATTGATAGATGTTCAATAAAATGATGTTTTTCTATTGTTATTCGCATTCACTTAACAATATTTTTACTTTTATATAATTTGTAATTTTTCATTGCATTATGCATTTTACATATTGTCGTCTCCTCGACACTGCACGACGTTGGCCAGCCATATTGTCTTGAGGGGCACAGATGTCAAATGACGTAATTTTGGAACGGTCAATATGTGAAACCGCAGTGAGCGCGATTATCTCACATGTTTAACCACATACTTGCATCTATGCTGATGATAAACTCAGACGTTTGGCATCACTGTAAATATATTTCCATTTTTACTCTCAGTTTGGAAGGTTTTGCATCAATTTCGACGTTAATTATCTTTCTTCCTTATTTTCAGCGAAAAGTGGTCATCCAAGGATTTTTTCTTTTAATTTGTTCTATTGACCACGAGCTACTATGTATTAGCTCATTGGGTCGATGGCAAGGAGAGATTACAAGACAGCTCTGCCATTTTAAACATGGTCCAAAATGATGACGTAGGCATAGTACGTCCTTGCGAGCGATGTCGCCACATTTTGTTCGCGTGCTCTCAACAGCCAATCAAGAGCTGTAATATTGGCATCACGGCTGTCAATAGAGTCAATAATTGTCAATGCAGTTGCTCTCATCATTCGTAGGGTTTTCGAGAGCGCTGTGAGAGTATTTTCATCCGTTGTTTTCCCACTAAAAATTAAACGATGGGAATACCCTCTGATCAGATATTGTCTGACCAGAGAAACATATTTCTGAGATACAGACAATAACTTTGGTAGATAAGACAATAAACCAAAGTAATTGGTAGAGGAAACAATAATCTGAAGCGATTTAAAAGATTCCTCATGGACATGGAAAACCATGTCCTTAAGGTAAAACCATGTCCATTACATAAAAATGATATAAAAAGATTAATATTTATGGCTCGTCTCGAGTTGCAGAAAACTTAAAGTGTGATAGTCATATTTTGAATTCAATAAGAACTCTACCTTAAGTTGTACGTAATTCGATTTTGTCCTAAAGGGAACGCTTGTTAAACTTAAAACGTCACTGTTTTGCAAAATGAACTCGCAGCAGAAGAATAACTTACAAGCCGACCACGCTGACATTAATACCAACAAAAGCAACTTAATTCGTAAAACGCAAACTTGCCCAATCGCGACTCGAGATTACTCAGTTCGACTTGGCTTCATATTTGGGTCGCATTGGATAATATTACACACATCACAATGTTGTGTACGCTGCTCGTAATGGTTTTGTCCCCTATCTGAATTCGGTCTGCTCGCCGCCTTTTCACGGCTCACTTGTTTCACCAGCCAGATTCAACTGAGTAAAACACGAGAAGCAAAAACGGGCAATAATACTAACCTTGAGATCCTTGAAAAATATCGAATTCCGCGCCCAGTCGACTTGCGAGAACAAATTCTGATCCAAAACTTTACACATCAGTTCGAACAAGTCCACCTCGCACTGGTTATACGTCTGACTCTGTAGCAACGTGTACAGGGAGTTCTGCCATTCCCGGTCGTCGATGGCTTGCACGAATTCGCGGATCATGGGCGACACTTTGTTCTGGGCCACCCCCGGTAACACCGTGTCGAACTGGAAGGATTTCGGACTGAGGGAGTGGGGCGACGTCGTGGTCGAATTGGCGGAGCCCCACAACTTCTGGTCGATGTTCGGGTTCTGGGCGGCCGGGCCGCCCTGGACGCCCACGATTTGGAGGGCCGGCTGCTGGTTGCTTGTGAGCATCTGCGAGTTTACCTGGCCGAGGGCGACCGCTATGGGCGAGGGGGAAGAGTCGGGGGACGACGTTAAGGAAGATACCTAGAAAAAAAATTAAGTTTCATACATTTACGAGAAATTCCTTTATGACTGCGCTATGGAAACAATCCATGTCGCCCGATCATTTCCACAGACAGGCAGGCAGAGATTGCCCTGGATTATTTTACTAAATGGCCTAAAGCATAGTATTGCGGGAAGTGGTGCGGACTAGGGACGATTTGATATCTATCGTTCAGCCGACCGGTCAACGCAACGCGCAATTAATGGTTTATTGCCTGGTGTATGGTATTTTTAGGTGGCATTCACAGGTATTATTTCATTGTTCTCGTAATTTTAGGAAAGTTTATAGTTTATAGGATTTAGATAATATAAAAGGCAGACCTTTGTGGTGAGTTACTTTGATTCTGCGATTCGAGTGTAAGTAAGCTCTGCCTAATCAAGAAGCAACCCCTGCGGCAACGATGTTGATTGTCCTGCAGATTTGGAGTTCCTCTCGAACTTGATTCATATCAAGCCCGCAAAATTGAATCTGGATGTTGTACACAGCTGGGAAGAGAGGAGCGAAAGGAGCGAAAGAAGAGGCTGGAATTCTCGAAAGCGCCATCTTTGTTCGGGACGACAATCCCGTTTGCCAAAGAAGTAAAATTTCTAAAAATCATCTTGGACAAATCACTTACATGGACCCCACATGTGACTCGTACCGCTAGGAGGACACAGCTCTCCCTTTGGTCGTGCAAGAACCTGTGCGGCAATCCTGGGGGATGTGACCCCAACAAGCTATGTGGCTATACGTGACGGTAATAAGACCGATAATTACGTATGGGGCCATAGTTTCGTATCGAAAGAGCAGACAGAGCTCCATCAAAGCTGCACTGCTCTCTCTGCAAATACAAATGCAAAGACAAATACGCCAGCCATGGAGCGCATGCTCGACTTGCTTCCTCTTCCAATACTCTGGAACGAGATGCAACAAGTAACGCACATAGCACCGCAGCCATTCGATGGTGAGACCAACAATGTCTAAGCTGGCTTGGAAAGCCTTGCGGTATTGAACATGGACTCCGATCTAATGGCATCAAAACGTACATTGGACACTCGCTACGTCGTCAGGGTTCTCTCATGGGCAGACTGGAACGATCGAAGAGGCTGGCTCCGGAGTGTACGGGAAATCGGATGGCATCTGCGTAGCAGAGAGCTTAGGCCGGTCCACCACAGTGTTTCAGGAAGAGATTTGTGTGTCCGACACGGACACACATTGACTTGTGTGTCCGACACCTATTAGAGGAGGAAGGACACAATAGATCTGCTTGGATAATCGGGCAGCGCTTCTAGCGCTGCAATTCCAAAATGTTTGAAACTGCGACAGGACTGTGAACACCTCCTATCGCAGGAGAAGAGCGTCACACTGGTATGGATCTCGGGCCATGGTGGTCACGAAGGCAATGAGAGGGCCGATTCTCTAGCTAGGAGGGCGGTGGGCTACGCCTCCTAGCTGGCACTGAGAGTCGCATATTCTCTGGTGAAGGCTGAATTCCAGAAATGGAGCAATGCCAAATCCCAGGACTGGTGGGAGAACCTACCCGGACTATCACACTCCAAAAAATTTATCACGGGAACAGGGAGGGCAAAAACCCAAACATCAGGCTAAATAGGAGGCAAATCAGAGTGGCCACTGCACTGTACACAGGACATAGCCACCTGGTATCTCACATGCACAGACTCGGACTGTCCGAAGAGACGGAGTGTCGGCTGTGCTTGGAAGACGACGAGACAATTGAGCACGTCCTATGTGTCTGCCCGGCTATTGCCAGATCGAGATACTCACTGTTCGGAAACACGATCATTGAACCTCAAGATGTAAACGCAGTGTCGCCCGAGAGACTCATCAGATTCGTTGACGGTTTGGGCATGACGGGTGACACCTATAGGAGCTAACAGGGGCAAACGTTGCTGGTAACACTTCGAGTGAGCCATACAATAGACCGCAGGTCGCGGTGGAGGACTTTATAAGTCTCCTCACATTGAATACAATACAATGCATAGAATAGGTAGTTTTCCAGGTTATAAAACTTCTCGGAATTTGCAAGACAATTGGAGAAAAAAGCGGAGAGTGGAGAGCAGGTAGAAGGATGTAATCGATCGATAGTGAACGTAATATCTGTCAAAAACGGTAGCAGCGTGATTGGAACCTACATCTATCTTTTATATATTAATGGCCTATCGAGGTTCTATACACGAAGGTACTGGTTACACCCCAGCAAAAGTAATGTTTGGAAAGAAAATGAGCCTAGCAGCAGATTTGATGCAGGGGATACCAGAAAAAGGTTTTCTTAACTCGAAAAGTCTGGATCGATTAACGGGAGGCAATGGAACTTTATTCTAGTCGGGACAAATATCCTTAAGAAGATAGTGTTGCGGAAAGTGGTGCGGACCAGGATCGGCCCAATATCGTTGTGACGACCAGTCAACGCGACGCGCGAGGAATTATTTATTGCCTTGTTTATGCTATTTTTAGGTTACATACATATTTACGTGAATATTTTTTTACTATTCTCGTAATTTTAGAGAATTTTCTAGTTTATAGGTTTTAGATAAAAAAGAGACAGACCGTTGTGGTGAGTCAGCGTTTTAATTTAGAATTGCGGGCCCTAAAACCTTCTCTTATTTTATTAAGGCAAAAGTCCCCCGTGTTTATTAGAAAACGTCATCTAGAAGGCTATGATTTTTATGACAGAAAAGGATAACATAATCAAAGTAAATGGACTTTTGTCCTTTTGCACATGCAATAAGGTTGTGATTCTTGAGTCTTAAACAGATTAATTTACGAGGCGCTAAGTTGGCAGTTCTTCGCCGCCGTAGTTGGGGCCAAAAACATGATGTTAAACCTGAAGGTCAGATACTCACTTGAGGTATTTGAATTTCCTGCTTTATGTGAATATTGAAGGGTGAAGTTCCTGGTTGGCTGGCGTACATCGCGTCCGAGGGCAGCTGCGACCCCCTTAGCGTCTGCGCGGCCAGTTGTCTCTGTCGCATTATTTGCAACTTGCGCGCCCTATCCCTTTTGTACATTGGTCCGAATTTGTTTCTACCACCTCTCATCCGATCTGCTCGGACAGCTGAAATAAAGAAGAAAGCAACATTTAAAAAACTAAGTAAAAATTAATAATGAGAATGAGGATGCCTGCTGCAGATATTAATTTAGTCTGAGGTTTTGGTATAAAAAAAGGGTTTAAGCTGCCATAATAACCCAACCAAAAGGAAACATGTCAAGGTCGCGACATGCTAAAACCGTGCCGAATTCCCATTCAGGCTTATATTTAGCATTCTGATCGAACAAAGAACGGATTCCCACAATACAACATGTAATTACAAGAACACGTTCAACACATGTGCTACACGTTGTATAACATTTCCCGAAGAGATCGAACGCCATAAGCGATTCAAGACTACATATTATATTGCCTTGATAGTATTGTCGGCCTTGTATTACTTCCATACAATGAAAGAAAATCGGCTGCATTGCCGAACATTAATATCTCAAAAATAACCGCTCGCTTTATAATGGCTCTGGCCTTGAGTGTACTAGACTCTCTTTACTATAATTAGCACAATCAACTTTGAGCCGTGGGTACTGTTTACATTGTAAGATTTTTTTTGTGGAACGGTGGTACCTCGACCATAGTGAAGGAGAATAAGGCATTCAGAGACATGCGCCACCGATATGAAAGCGCAAACATTACGTTAGAATACAACAGCACTGCGTTTCGAAACTTTTTGATTTCACTTCTTTTCTGGGTTTGCGTTTCACTTCGCATACAAATCTGGAGTAAAACTGCCGAAATTCGATTAGATAACGCGTTTTCGACCGATTTCGGGTCATCAGCTGACCAGAGCAGCAGTGGAAAGTTCCTCGATCGACGTGATCGAGACACCGTTACAATCCTGACAAAAAAAAACCCGAACCGACAGAAACAGGCCGGGCGGCAAAATCCTGCAGACAAGAATGAAGTTCACAGTGGTTCAGGAGCGAAGCAAATCGACTTTCTCTGGCCTTGAAACGAGCCGGTTGCGTAACACAAAAGACTTGTCGTGAAGTCTATTAATAGCGAAATACGCTCGCTAGCTCGCTCGACCAGAGGCCCCGGAATGGCGAATTCGCGGAACCCGATGGGTACCCGAATGCCGCGGCTATAGGCTGGCCGATACATCATACGTTGCTCATGAATTGCCTATTTTCAGTGTTGAGTGCAAAACTGATAGAGGAAATTCTTTAAACGGTGATTCAACAATTGTGACCCCACGTTGGGCGCCAATAAATAAAATTCGAAAAACTGATAAGAGGTAATTCTTGAATCGTTGATTCAACAACAGCGACCAGAGGTTGGGCGCTAATAAATACAAAGCTTAAGGGAGTGTTGCAATAGTAATAAAGTCTAAAAATAGCCCAGACCACAGTTTTATTACCCTAGATAACAAGGGCGTCGGTATGCGACTGCTGACTTCCTCATTGGCTGTGTAGCGTGGCGGCGGAATAATGGTATGGATCGGTCGATATGATTGGCTGATGTTCCCCTGCGAGAAGGCATAAATGCATTCATTCACCGGGATGAAGGAGAGTTCAAGTTCAGGTTTCGTAGGTGAAACATCGCCGTCTCCCGGGCGAAAAATATCGCAAGAGATATGTTAGTAGGTCAGCGAGTTAGCCGAGGGTTCGATGAAGTAATCGTTTGGTGTTCGTACGGGCCTAATCGCAGTCTCGTGTACTGGATAAAGTGTGTTTCTATAATTTAATGATTTTTTTTTTACATAATTTTGCAAGTTATGCAAAAATGTTTCTATCTAGAACCAAATATCTTGAGAAAGATAAAACGTAAAAACACGGTCTGTTATACAATTTTTCTTGAAAATTGAGTGGCGAATGCAGTTTTGAATAAAAAAACTGGATATTTCATAGAAAAAAAAACAACATTTCTGCTTTACCGGCGATCTTCGGTCAAGTATCAAATAATGTTCAAAATACTTGTTACAAGTTCAAGTGTAAAAAAATTTAGTCAAGTACCGAGTTGTCAAGTATTTAGTTGTTCAAGTCAAGTCGAGTATTTCTTAAAATTTGTTTAGGCTTGTTAGACTTGTTTTTCCTTACAAACATTCGATTGTTAATCCGCGTACTTCTGCGTTTTCTTTCAGTCCTGCAGGCGTCTGAAAATAACCCGCAGCCAAACATACATTTCATCCCAAGGCTGCGATTTCCTTCGGCCTTGCTGCGGCCCGGCGAGGAAGTCCCCTGAGAGTTGACACAAGTTTCTCTCCTCAATACATTGTTTACACGCTCCAATCTTAAATTGACCTATTTGATGTTATTCATGCGAGTCTAACTAGGTTACAAGTTTGTCCTATTTCCGTCCTAAACCTTCATGCTTTATACGAGCAGTAGTATTGGATTGGATTCTCACAACATAAAGTAGTATTAAGAGGTATGGAACAGGAGCGGACTGGGAAGGATTGGCCCCCGGTGGCTAAGACACCATTGTTCCTCTCCTGCATCACTCTAAGTAGATATTCAACACGATTTAAAAATTTTTAGGGAAATTAAATGAATTCCGAACCGTCACAAAACAGTTCTAAACCTGTGTCCTAACTTATTACTTGGCAGATTTCTGAAGATCCGGGATTGGTTCTCTGTTGGAACTCATCAACAATATCGTCAATAATATTCTAATGGTTTCCAATAGAGAAAAGATTATCTTTTTTTCAATTGATAGTGAAGCTAATCCCGGACCATCAGAAATGTGCGCAGCAAACTGATTAGGACTACTTGCGGAGACTTTGGACTGTTTTCTGACGGTTGCAGACTGATCTGAGTCCACTGGAAGAGACTTTAAATGAATTAAAGACTTTTTCTAGATTTAAGGGTACAAGAGATTCCAGTAAATCCTGTCCAAATGAGGAACCTAATCTTACGTGTTCTAAACTAACTAAGAAGTAGAAAACATAATCGTTTACAAGATACTTGTGTACATGACAATATCATGGAGTTGTTGTGAGGTACATGCAAAGTCTTTGAAATTCATGGTAACTAACCGGGACTAACGAGGTTAGAATTAGGACCAAAAATCGGTTAGATATAACCCAAAGCATTCTACAATTTTTGAAAAAATAGAGTTTTTGAAAATTTTTATACACAAAGCATCTAAAAATGCAAATTTGGGATTTTTTAGAGAAATGTAGGTTATAATTGGTGACAAAATGGGTTAAAAAAGACCCACATGGTTTAAAGTGCAAATGCTTTTGGATAACATTTTTAGGGCAAAATCTTGCAAAACTCATTAAAATTTTCAATATTGCTGTTTTTGGTTAAATTACATTTTTGGGCCAAAATAAATTTGACCGAAACGCCTTTAAAGGCCTTTTGGAGTGTTAGGTTTTTCGACAAATTCAGGTTAGAAAGTCCAAAAATGGTTGAAAATAACTGAATTGTAAATTAAAAGTTTTTGGAAGAATTAAGTTTAAGATTAGAGCCAAAATCAGTAAAAAATGATCTAAAATGACTAAAAAAGCAAATTTGGATTATTTTTGAAAATCGTAGGTTAGAATTAAGGCCAAAATCGGTTAGAAATTACTCAAAGCGTTTAAGATGCAAATTTAAATCTTATGGATAAATTCAAGATAAGATTGGATCAAAGTGATTTAAAAATTAAACAAAGATTGTGAAAACGCAAATTTGAAATTTTTGGAAAAATACTGATTAGAGAAAACTCTTCTAGTTTGTTGTTTTTGAGTTAAATTACATTTTTAAACCAAAATAAATATGACTTAAAACGCCTCTAAATTCAAGTTTTTCGAGAAATTTTGGTTAGGATTAAGACCAGGATCCGTTAAAAATGACTCAAAGCATTTAAAGTTGCAAATTAAGTTTTTAGAAAAAATCGGTTTAGGAGTAGGTTTAAAATTACTTAAGAATGACTTAAAGTATCTAAAAACAAAAATTTGGATTTTTCTTTTAATGTAGGTCAGAATTAGGATCAAAATCCCCTAGAGATTACACAAAGCGTCTAAAAATAAATATTTAAAATTTTTAGAAAAATGTAGATTAGAAAGCAGGCAAAAAATCGATGACTCAAGAGTGGCTAAAATGCAAATTTGGATTGAAATTTTGATAAGAATTAGTGTCAAAATTGGTTAAAAATTACCCAAATTTTTGAAAAAAATGCACATTACAATTCATGCAAAAATCGGCCAGAAATGACTCAAAATGTCTAAAATGCAAATTTGAAGTTTTTCCCAAAATGCATTTAAAAAAGCATTACAAAATGCAAATATAAAGCTGGTGGAAAAATTCAGGATAAAATTACGGCCAAAATCATAAGAAATTACACAACGCGTCTAAAAATGCAAATGTTGGATTTCTGGAGAGGTGTAATTTAGAATTAGGGCGCAAATTGGTTAAAAATAACTCAAACAGTCTGAAACGCAAACTTGGAGTTTTTCGAGAAATTTACCCTAGAATTAGGGCTAAAATTGCCTAAAAATAATGCCAAAGTATTTAAAATCGCAAATTCAAAGCTAGAAGATTAATTCAGGGGAAGACTAGACTAGAGCCAAAATCATGTAAAAATCACAAAAATCGTTAAAAAAAAACGGATATTTGAGACAGAAATGGCGGTTTGAAAAAGTGCCAAAACTGCTTAAAATGATCCACATGCGATTAAATTACTTTTTTGGACCAAAATAAATTTGACTCGAAACGCCTCTAAGTGCAAATTTGAATTTTTTCGAGAAATTTTGTTTAGGATGAAGTCCAAAAATCGATTAAAAATGACCTAAAGCATTTAAAAATGCAAATTAAAAGTTTTTAGAAAAATTCAGTTTAGGGTTAGGGTTAAAATCAGTTAAAAATGATTTAACGTATTTAAAAACAAACATTTTTATTTTTTCTTTTAATGTAGGTTAGAATTAGGACCAAAATCGTTTAGAAATTCCTCAAAGCCTCTAAAATGCAAATCTAAAGCTCGTGGATAAATTAATGATAAGATTAGGAACAAAATTATTTAAAAAATACACAAAGCGTCAAAAAATGTAAATTTGAAAGATTTAGTAAAATTCAGATTAGAATGCGGGCAAAAAAATCGATTAGAAATGACTCAAAGTGACTAAAATGCAAATTTGGATTTTTAGAGAAATTTCGTTAAGAATTAGTGCTAAAATTGGTTAAAACATATCCAAATTTTTGAAAAAATGCAAGTTAGAATTAAGATAAAAATCGGCTAGAAATGATAAAAAACCTCTAAAATGCAAATTTGAAGTTTTCCGCAAAATGCATTTCAAAAAGCATTAAAAATTGCAAATACAAAGCTGGTGGTTAATTTCAGGTTAAAATTATGGCCAAAATCGTTTAAAAATTACACAAGACGTATAAAAATGCAAACTTTGATTTCTGAAGAAGTGAAATTTAGAATTAGGGGCAAAGTCTGTTAGAAATGATTCAAACAGCCTGAAATGCAAGTTTGGAGTGTTTCGAGATATTCAGTTAAAAATGATCCACATTGTCAGGCCAAACTGATCCAAATTTTCTAACTTGTTGTTATGTACTTTTACCAGTACATTTTTAGGCAAAATATGTGAGATTTGCCTCAGAACGCATCAGAGTGCACATTTTGTGTTTTGTCGGTCCTATAATATAATCGGCTAGAAATTACTCAAAAATACAAATTTGGAGAGTTTGGAGACATTCAGATTAGGATTTTAGTCAAAATCGATCAATATAGAATCAAAGTATTAAAAAATGCAATTTAAAAAAAGTTTTTGAAAAAATTCAGGTTAGGATTAGGGCCAAAATCGCCTAAAATTACTTAAAGCGTTTAAAAATGCAATTTTTTAGTTTTTCGACAAATTCAAGTAGAGACTAGTGTCAGAGTCGGTTAAAAATCGCTCAAAGCGTTTAAAAATGAATAATTAGAGCTGCAAGTGGGTAAGACCGGCACAACATCGAGAGAGTTACCAACCCAAATATCTAGGCTGCTACATCACAACATCACCAACAACCAGACCCTAAGATAAGAGATTAGATGTAGAGTTAAAAGAGCTTGTTTTTCCACTTGTCTGAGAATTAAATCTTTTTTTTTGTGATCAAATGAACAATTGCTATGTTTGGTCTGTACTGCTAGATGGCGCTGAGACCTGGACTCTAAAGGCTACCACGATTAACCGCCTGGAAGCCTTCGAGATGTGACTGGAGAGAGATGCTATGAATATCCATTTATGCAAACCAACCAATCAGTGCCGTTCGTGAACTGTTGAAAAGCATTAAGATAGGTACCTCGGGCATGTTTTTGGAAGACTCAGCTCTTAATCAAAGACTTCAGAGGAATTGAAAGGAAGTAGATGTCTTGGCTGAAGGAATGGAATCCGGACTGTCGAGTAACTATTCAAATTACCGAAGAGTGCGCTCAAGTAACTTCCAACCACAAGAGGATTAGATGTGGGACCAGAGAATCCGAGAATGAAACCACATCTTACAAAAGAAGCGTTCTTAAAAAAGTTTAAATTACCCTCTGAAAGCAAAGAAGTCCGATCCAGATCTGTTTAAACCCTCCTCCTCCCCCCCCCCCCCCCCCCCCTTCAAGAGTGCGCAAAGAGACTTGACAGGTATAGAAAGAGGAGTTCAGGCCTGCAGAAAGCAAGTACTTGATTAGGCGGATCAGTACCATACAGTACTAACTTCGAAAGAGAGTGTGCCTCACTAAAGTTTATTTAATTTTTTAATACAATTTATAAATATTCATCGATAAGTGTATGGAATTAGGGAAAAGTGTTAGGTACCTACTAAGAGCAACTACTCTGTTCCTTCTTGCACCACTTTTCCAGCAGATTTCAAACAACTAAATGAACAAATAAAACTAAAACCGTGGCAAATAGAGCCATAAATTAACCTTATTTGCTTAAAAATGTTTTCCTATCGAGCTTAATGATTACTATTTGCTGCTACACCGTTTAGCGTACAAACAACACAATAATTGACAACGTTTCTGCGGTAATTACAGGAATTTAGGAGTGCGTTGGAATTTTTTTTGGCCAGCTTACGCAAAAACACATAAATACTTCCAAATTCTCCTTTCTACTCAGCACGGTACTACACACACATAATGCAACTCTTACTTTCAAACCTATTAAATTAAGGCGACATACGTGGGCTTTCGGTACTATGTCCGTAACTTCGGTTGAGCAATTCTGATTAACCGATTTGATAAGATCGCTTTGAAGGCAGAAAAATTGCGTTTGTTTAACTTTGGTTACATGTCCCGCGCAAATCCCGCAGATAATTTAGTAAATGATCTCGTGATGTAATCATACGTTTGGCTTCGGTTCACCACGTGTCTCCACTGGGCTGTAGATGGCATTCTTTCGGACTGGATTTCTTCGAAACATGACCCAATAACAAACAAACGTGGTCGTATAGATAAAAAAAAACCGCATACCCATAATTTAGGTTTTTTTTCTGGTCAGATCTGGGTGCACTTCTATCACGGTGCAGCGGACATCTAGGTCGTCAATGTTTGCTCGGAATCCAGCCTTTTATTGTTGAAACGGCCACCACCACTCGGTCAGACAAAGAGCGAGAGTGTTATTTCGAATATTTAAATGTAACTATGTCAACCTGGCGCACGCTATAAACAATAATTATTTGCCGAAAGGCGGTTATTGCGACAGGTTGATTGTTCCTTTTATACTGGGCGTGATCCGCATAGTGCAAATGCAAATATCTACTCATTGAAAGTCACGACTTCCACTCAAATTACGTCTTCACTGCACCATCAGAGCAACAAGAGGCACGGTGCGTTTAACACCACATATATAAGACACTTGTTAAATAAAAATCATCAGTATTTCAGGTACCAATGACACCAAATGCCACCAATTACCTTGGATAAAAAGGGAGTCGCAGTTGGTATTTTCATAGACATAGTAGGGGCCTTTAATAATGCACCTACAGACTACCTCCTCAGTGCCAGTCAAGAGAGAAGGGTCGAACCAACAATAACCAACTGGACTCGGTGAATGTTAGAATTCACAACAGCGCGAGGTTGTCCACAGGGCGGAGTCCTTTCACCCCTCTTGTGATCCCTACTAGTGGATGATGTTCTGGTTATTTTACAACTATAGGGAGTCGAGGTCCAAGCATACGCGGACGACATCGTTATTCTTATAAGAAACCACCCAGACCAACAAATCTCCAGCACGTTGCAAGAGGTGCTAGATGTTGTACACAGCTGGTGTTCAAAAGTAATCCTAACATCAAACCCTAGGAAATGTGCCATTTACCCGAAGGAAGAGGCTGGACTTCTTGAAAGCGCCATCTTTGTTCGGGACGACAATCCCGTTTACCAACGAAGTAAAATCTCTAGGAGTCTGCTCCCTTTGGTCGTGCACGTTGAGGGTAATGAGACCGACAACCACGTATGGGGGCCATAGTTTGGTATCGAAAGAGCAGACAGAGCTGTATCAAAGCTAAATTGTCCTCTCTGCAAAGAGAAACATGTCTCTGGATCACGGGGTAATGAGAACGACGTCCAAAACTCCTGCAGTTGTGGGCGTTGTCCGCAACCCGACCAGAGGCTTTTCACCTTGGAGACCTGCTGCGGATATGGGTACGAACTGGCGCCTCAAGTGGCCCTCTCCCGGATTTTCAAGGTCCGAGGGACACCGCGACAACTGCGGTGCTCTTCGCGTTCCAAACCATATTATCCCTGCTAGAGGATTCCATGGAACTCGAACGCTCATGCAGAAAAGACAACTCATTCTCGGATCTCCCTACGGCATCTCCGGGTCCTTTTGGGTTACCCCGACGAACTTTCTTACGAAGGCCCGATTTTTTGACGATTCCGCTGCCAGGTTCCGGAATAGGAACCGGATTCCCTTTTGCCCGATGGGTGTGTTCTAGCGCGCCGAATCGAGACGATTCGTTTAATTAAACTACACCGCATCAACATCGACTTTCGCCTAGGGCTTAGGATCGACTGACTAGTGTGCTGTGGCTGTTCACACGAAACCCTTCTCCACGTCAGTCCTTCAATGCCTCGCTGCCTACGCGGTTGATTTCAATATCTTCCATAAAATCGAGTTTATTGTGATTTTTAGATGCAATGGAACGTCGAAGTCGCCATGTTATTCTATGGGACAAAAGTTGCCAAACGATAATTCATGAATGTCAATCTTATAGCTGCTTTAAAGGGTGTCACCTCAGAGATTATAGATTCTTAAGCTGTGGTGGTGAGGGTGGGAGGTCTACAACAACAAAAGATCTATCAAATGACGTCATATCTTAAGTGAATTTACTTTTGCGTCAAAAAGTTTTAAGCTGCTTCAAGACGTAACATCTGTCTTAAGCAGATTGACCGCAAAAGGACCTTTTCTAAGGAAGATGTTCAAATGTTCAGATATAAAATGGATTTTTCGACTGAAAAAAAGTACAAAACGTTGTTTCTAATTTGGGATGGGATATTTCTGTGTTATACTTTTTATCCATAAACATGACAGGATTGTGTGTGAAAAAAGAAAAAGGAGATATATCTAGATCCTAGCCTAACTCAAAAACAATAGAAAGACTTCGGTCATCGTCCAGTGGTACAACACTCTGACCCTCTTCAGCGCCATGCAACAATGGAGTCTAACAAATGGAGTTCTCATCTCTCCGCTAGATGATGGTGTCGTCGGCAAATACCGTGAATGATCCCGTAATTCTAAGGTATACCACGTCTTTAATGCTGAACAAGGGGCACTCCAGAGGTCACCCGTTCAGTCTCAAGCACCCCACAAAAAGTTCATCTAGGGGAGTGGAAGGGAGACAGAAACAATCAGACCCCTGAAACAGACTTCTTCCGGAGTCTTGCGAATCAAATGTCTTAGAGAAATCTCGCAAAACCCTGCCGCCCATGGCTCCATACTGTTAATTCCAGTAATAACCTCCTCCTGAAAGCGGAAAACCTCTGAGGTACCAATGCCGACTCGAATACCGGACTGCTTGTCATTCATCGGCATTCAAGAAGGACACTACGCACCTCTTCAATCTTTTGAATGATCCTCATATTGATGTATCTTTTAGTTTGGTTGTATCTTCCTATGGATGTTAAATTACCTGAGCAGGGTACTCCTGTTTTATTATATACACTCCATTCTCTTTCTCTCTAAGGTATGAGAGGAAAAAGAAAGTTTTCTTACAACTTTTCTTACAAAGAAACTTCTTTTTACAAAAATCAGAAGGATGCCTCTAGAGACAGTAAATAATTAATTGAAAAATAAAATAAAGTTAAGGAGAATCAAGCAAAAATAAATGTAGCAGTAACAATACAAAATGAATTAACTAACCTAAACTAAACCTGGAAGAAAATTTTTAACAACAAACAAAAAGTAGAAAAAGAAAACAATTTAAAAGAAACAAAAATTGAACAGAAAACATATGTGGTATCAAATAAGGAATAAAGCTAAGAAAATAAAGCGAACAATCTTGAACACTTCATAAAAGGGATTAAAGCGTGACCCAAAAAGTGAAGAGAACAAAGTAACCTAGAATCATGAAATGTAAAAAAAAGAAAATGTGGCAGACACGACAAGCACAAAACGGCTTACGCTCCTCTTCAACTGTACCAAACTCAATTTTTTCTCTTTTTTTCCATTCTTCTATGAAATTATGTTTTTTCACTATTTTATCTTCAATCTGTGAAATACCTTCCTCTAAACCTGCGGTCTCCTGTAATTCTTCTGGTAGCTCTTCATTAGTATAAATTGGACCCTCTTCCACAGCGACTGTGGTTTGAAGTTTTTGTTTTCTTCCTCTATACAGTCACAATATCTGTTTTCTCCTCTATCGGTTATCACCCTTCTTCTTTTAAATAACTATTCTCTTTTCGACAGTCCGGTCCTTAGCCACTTCGTGTAGTTCTTTGCTATTCACATTCTTCAGGTTTTTCTTCAACAATAATTGTAGTTTTTTCAGTCTCTTCTACTCAAACGACTTCTTGTCTCTGTAACTATTTCCGTCTTCTATTCATTGTCGCCTTTTATATTTTTTTTCTAGCTTTTCTTTCTCATTGTTGTTTATTTTTCACATTTCTTTGTTATTCTTTGAAGGTTTCATTCAATTGGTTGTCATTTCAAAATTGTTCTTCATTCATTTTTTCATATTTAAATCTAAATACCTCATTAGAATTTTATTCTTTTCAGTTAACTTTGGCCCAAAATCGAAGTTTCCAAAGAGTGAACAATGAATCCTAATTTAAAATTAAAAATTACTGATTTTTAAAGATTTTGATAAGGTTTTGGTCAGAAATTTTACAACAGAGTCAAAACTAGGTTTTTCTTGAAAGAATTTTGGTCCTAAAAAGAACTTTTTTTGTAAGTTTTTACACGATTTTGACTTAAAATCAGAATAATTTAAATTTTTAAATTAAAAAGACATGAGCAAGTGACGCCAGTTGGTATAAGAGACAACTTCTAATGGGTAATTTCTACTAACGAGAGCTTTAATTGTATTAAAATACTAATACAGGGTGGTCTTTTTTAACTTGAGGCAGCTACATATCTCGAGAACTAGTAGAGGAAAAGATTTGGTTCAACAGGGTTCTATATTGTAGGAAAACGTCTATATTAGGAAAATATTTTTACATATGCAGGGTGGCTTAGAAAAGTGTGATGTCATATATTGTAATATTTTTAAATGGGACACTCTATTTTGAACTAGATCTTGATACATCTTATAGCTTGTATTAGACCCTGAAAATTTGACATCATTGCCTGCAGTACTTTAACAGAAATTCGTCAATAAACTCAAAAGTATCTCGTATGAGGTATCGTGTATTATCTGTTCACAAAAGTTTGCAATCTCCTTACCCTTGGAAATTTGAGTTCAACGTTGTTTGCCAATTTTCTTGACATGAGCAAAAGGAAAAAGGGTAGAAAAATATGAACGTTCCATGGCTACTAAGGTGCCAAAAAATCCTGAATGGGAAGTACAAGGTATCCTAATAACTGCCCGCAATGATGTCCACCCTGTATAAGTCCAAATATGTGCCTAAAATAGGTTCTTCTGTACAATATAGGCCTCTCTTGGAACACATTTTTTTCTCCACGATTTCTCCATATCTGGCTGCCTAAAGTTAAAAAGATCACCCTGTGTATTGTACCACTGCATCTAGTGCAGAAAACCCCACTTTTCGCACGAGTTTACAACGCAAGCCGAAAGCGAGTGGCACAATATCATGACGTCTTATAAAGTTAAAATTAAATACTACAGTTTCGAATGTTACATACAGCACATCGGTCTCAAACATGTTTCCTTAGAAATGATGTCTTAATGACTTTGTAACGATGTCGTCATCATAATTAAAATCATCTTTTAAACATAAAGGGGTTATTGCCTAGTGGAAGTTGGACAGGCAGTTAGAGAAGAAAAAATAGCGAACCACATGCACAAATAAAGTTCTTTTAAGATGGACCGGTTTCAACTCTCAGACCATCATCGGAGCCAAATTTCACCACAGTTAAATAAAAAATTAATTTTAGCAAAAACTTAAAACTACCAACAGGACGAGACAGGCACAACAGTTTAAAACTTTTCCGAATCCGGTATATGATGCATTATTGATTGTGCACTAGAAGCGATTTTGTCATAATGACGAAATCGTTATTAACACGTGCAACAGGGTAATTAAAATCATCTCTTAAATAAAAATGTGGTTACTGGTCGCAAACTTCGCGCATAACAGTATTGGATTAAAGTTCTTTTAAGATGATTTCAGCTCTCAGACCATCATCAGAGCCAAATTTCATCAGAGTGGCACATGCAAATTGATTTTAGAAATTAAAACTACAAACAGGACGAGACAGCCACGACATTTTAAAACATTTCCGAATCTGGAAGAACATACCTGATGCATTATTGGATTGTGATCGAGAAATCTCACCCTGACGAATTTTGGCGCTGATAATGGGCCGAGACTCGCAGTCGGTCCCACATTCATTTTAAAGAATTTTTGACCGAAACTTTTTGATGTTAAATTTAAACTTTCTCTATTCTTCAAACCCAAATGTTCGAACCCGACGAGTTCTTATTTTATTTTGAAAAATTTAAATTTAAAGGTTTTAACCGTTAAACGGTCCTTTGAAAGTTTAAGCCCTTCCTTCTGTTCGTCGTAAAGTTCTTAATAACTGTACAAAAAAATACGGACGAGTGGGTACCGTGCAGTTCCACTCTTGCGCACATTGGCCCGAAGGGAGAGCTCAATTGAAAACACGCACTTCCTCGCTGTGGGAATCCACTTGATTAGGGGTGTTAAACGGACCAGGACCCATTATTACAATTTTAAGTCTTCTCGGGTGTACATTACAACCTATTTGACTCGGTTCTGTTCTTAGTACAGTGTTTAGCGCACATTTGACGCATTCTCTCAGCAGAGCAAATTCATATTCGAAGAACATTAAAACTTATCGTTAATCCATTCCACGAACGAACAACAACACCGCTCCCAAATCCGTGACCGAAGCCCTGTGTCGAAACTCGTACACAGTCCGTTATTACATCGTAATTGCCGGATTCTCGACACGGTCCAGGAAGTAGACTACAATAGCCCGTGTCAGGTTTTTTTTACCACCGCAGTTGTTATACCTGTAGCCGGCGCGGCCATTTCGGTGATGGTTGGCGACGTTTTGGTACCACCAAAGTCCCAAGAGAAAACACTCGCAAGCGTACGCTGCAGGCTCAGAAATCAAGAAAAATGGTCGAGGGGGAACTAAAATAGACGCTGAAATTCATTCATAGTTATTGGTTTACATGCCAACATAAATTGTGTTTGAAGAAACCTCGTCCTTGTTTATTGTTTTGATACATTTTGACTGTGGCCCAGAGCCTGGAATCCATGGCGCTGTGATTTTTACGCCTCGGGAATTGCGATCTGATGAATGGTTTGGGGGCCCAAACTGGTCCACCAGAAGGATTGTGAAAAATTGTTTTTTGTTTCCCCCCTGCAACCTGTTTGTCGCCACAGCAGCAATGTACGATACAGAATTCCTTAGTTTAACATTAAAGTATTAAAAGAAAATTCCGTTAACACTATACTTTTAAATCAACTGACTTTTAAACTTGCCAGTAGTTACTCATAGATCTACTCTAGCACTGAAAATTCAACAAATGCTCAACGGTTTTATTTTAATTTAGTAAAACCCTCAAACTGCGAATAGGGTAGTATATCAACATTCCTAAATCGAAATATACTGATAATATTGACGGACTAGGCCGTTCAATTGTTCTGAGGCGGAACCTCATCCACCGACTCATAGATGGCCGTGCCGAAACTTCACCCACTGACTCACAGGTGGCAGCATTAGTCGAAATCCTTCTTAACATCACACCTCCTTTCTTGCGCCGAATTTGTCTTCAAATACAAGGTACAACTATGAACTCTTACCCCAACGTATGTTGGCACAATTCTCGACCGAAGTAAATTTTCATCAGCTTTTCACTTCCATTGAGATTGTTGTGAAACTAAGCAAAACGATAAAATATTTTGAGCAGTATCTGAGTCGGCCCATGATTTTGATTTCAGGGTCCTTCTGCGACAATCACTAAGTTGTAGCAATAAATTTCAATAAATGGAAAAAAAAATCCAAAACGGAATCTTTAGTACCTGCGGCAAGGTTTCCGCCATCTGTGACCTCTAGAACATGCTAAATTTCAGCTTCCTAGCTATAACCGTTCCAGAGATATTGGCATAAAACTACTTTTTTCCACGGCGGCCATCTTGGCTTTTTTAAAATGCTATTTTGAGCTAATATTACATACAAATTTCTATGTCAAATATTTTACCATTCATGGTACCGCCACTACTACCATCCTAATTTAAACCATGTACCATAACAAGTTCTCTAAACTTAACATAATTCAGCTACCGTAGCTACCTTATCGGTTCGAATATAGCTATGTCACCTAAATCACAATTCATGATACCGTCGTAGGTACCTAACATCCAATTGTGACCCATCAATAGTACCCTAAATATGACGTTTTCAATTTTTTTTTATATCTAAAACAGATTAGCCAACAGTTTTCTTATGGGAGACATACAAGTAAGAGATTGATAAGGGCGTACAGCAGAAGAACTGTTGAAACGTCGCGATTTGTAGTTAATTCTGTTGGTAAGCTACATACCTAGTATGTATCGCTTCAAAGATATTACTGCTTAATGGAATTTGTCATGGGGGCGTTGTTGATGGAAGGTACTTTTCGTCTACATTTTTATATTAGAGTTGCAACTCTAGATCGGTAAGGAAAATGTCTGTGATCTAGGAAAATGGGAATTTCAGAACGCGCTTTTGACATAAATCTCGACACAACAACATTTCAAATGAACCAGTCTTTGTGAAAACCTTCTCGAGGAACGGACATTTTGCCATTCGTCTTTCTAAAAATGTTCAAATTTTCTTCAGTCACACAGTTCTCCACGCTTTCCAATCGATTTTTCTCAGTCTGAGCCTTTAAAGTTGATGTTTACGTTTCGCAAATTCGCTGTCACATAAAAACGATGAGCGACCGTGGCGCCCCGAGGATCTGGGTGTCTAGCACGGTCAATCGAGGAACTATAAAAACGAGCCGAAATTTGGAAAATTGGCAGGCATTTCGAAACAAAAGTTCCAAATATGCATTTTTGGACGCTTTGAGTCACACAAAAAAATTGGCATCTTTTTTTAATCACACAAATTTAATTTTTACATGCTTTGAGCCATTTTTCGACGACTTCTGACTTTTACTTTTGGACAATTTTGGGTCCGAAAATTAGTTTGACCAAAAAGTAACAAACTAAGAAATCTGATTTAGTTTTGCCTGATTTTTTGTACTAAAATTAAATGTCTCAAAAAAAAATTAAAAATTTGCATTTCTAGACAGTGTGGGCTGTTGTTTTTAACCGATTTTTGTCCTAATTTTAACCCGAACTTCTCCACGGGCTCCACTAGAGGCATCTTTCTTCAAACACTCTAAATTTGAATTTTTACATGCTCTGAGCCATTTTTAAACGATTTTTGGCTTTTTTTTGCCCAATTTGAGTCCAAAAATTAATTTCACCAAAAAGTAACAAATTAATGAATTTGATTTAGTTTTGCCTGATTTTTTGTACTAAAATTAAATTTGTCTAAAAAAATAAAAATTTGCATTTCTAGACAATGTGGATTGTTATTTTTAACCGATTTTTGTCTTAATTTTAACCTGAACTTCTCCTCGGGCTCCACTAGAGGCATCAATTTTCGGTCGAAATGTTAATTTGACCAAAAAGTAACAATATAAAAAATTTGATGTAGTTTTCCCTGTTTTTTTTTTTGTTTTCCCTGATTTTTGTCCTAATTTTAACATGAACTTCTCCAGGGGCTCCAAATTGGCAATTTTATGCGCTTTTGTGTATTTTTTAAACGAGTGTGACTTTACTCTTATCTTGAATTTTGAAAAAAGTTTCAAATTTGCCTTTTTAGGAGTATGGAGTAATTTCAAATCAATTTTGGCATTTAACTTAATCTGACTTTTTTGCGAAACATCAAATTTGCATTTGAGACCTCTTGGGTCAAATTTCACTTATTTTGACCCAACGATCTAAAGTAAAAAAAAACACGTTAAAAAAATAAGAATTTGCATCTTTTTTTCAAACACTCTAAACTTGTATTTTTACATGCTTTGGACCGTTTTTCAACGATTTTTG
Organism: Taphrorychus bicolor; assembly: GCA_951812265.1. Taxonomy (NCBI): domain Eukaryota; kingdom Metazoa; phylum Arthropoda; class Insecta; order Coleoptera; family Curculionidae; genus Taphrorychus; species Taphrorychus bicolor. Next base: position 34,253,174 of record OX638303.1, on the reverse strand, counting down.
TCTTTTTTTTTTGTTAAATTTTGGGTTCAAAAATTAATTTGACCAAAAAGTAACAAATTATAAAATTTGATTTAGTTTTGCCTGATTTTTTGTACTAAAATTAAATTTGTCAAAAAAAATGAAAATGTGGATGTCTAGGCAAAACGGTTTGTTGTTTTTAAACGATTTTTGTTCTAATTTTAACCTGAACTTCTTCATGGGCTCCAAATTTGCAATTTTACACGTCTTTGTGAAATATTTAAACGAGTGTTTTGCAAACAATGATCTAATTTTACAAAAAAAAACGTTTCAACCTAACATTGAACTGTATACTTGAATGTACTACAAAGAAAACTAAAATTGGTATTTTTCTTCACACACTCTAAATATGTATTTTTACATGCTTTGAGCCATTTTTAACAACGATTTTTGGCTTTATTCCATACCTGACTCTCGAAAAATATCAAATTAGTTTGACCTTAAAGCAACAAATTAGGAGATTTGGATCAGGTTTGCCTGACTTTTGTTCCACAAATATGGGCATCAAAAGCATCGGAAATCGCATTTTTAGAAAATCAGTTCATACCCATTTTATCCTTTCTCCACCTTCAATCCTAACTTGTTTTCAAACACTGTACCTAAATTTGCATTTTTACACTCTTAGTATATTTTTAAACAATTATGGCCCAGAGAACTAACCAGATAATTTCCAAGAACTGCAATTTTGTATTTTTATACGGATTGAAGCAACCTATTTTGGAAACCATTTACCCACATCAAAATGGTCTCCCGTTTTGAAATGACCCACGCTAAAACAATTTAAAAATTGACGCTGTATGAGCACCATAAGAACGACCCGTTTTTTCCAATCAATCGCTAAAAATTATTCAACGATTAAAAAGTTAAGAAAGATATGATGAATTTGGTTCTCACTGTATATATTGTTAAGGCAAGTGGTTACGAGGCGGAACCGGCCGGTCTGAATCGACCCTTTGCCGAGCTATCGATAGACGACGCGACACACGCGGCCTGAGATTTGTTAATTTAGCTTCTAAGAAAACTTTTGAAAAATTCTGTACAAAATATGTTGTTTTGAAGCGACTCTCTCTCTATTCCAAAATTTACCAGATTTGTTGTAACTAGTTTTTGTCCCCAATTATATCCAGTTTTAACCTCAATTTAGCCAGCCACGTACGCAATTTTCAACATTCTGCAGAAAAACAGTCAGTCTAGACTCAACGAAGTAACAAACCCAGGCCAGTGCAGTTATTTCTCAATTTAGCTTTAATATAAGTTAATGGTCGTTTTGTAATATTGAAGGTAATTGCAATCTTTAATGTTTCCACGTAATTGCAGCCGGTTTAAAGACACATCGGATTACGAGTTTTAATTTCCACTGGCGAACGTGTTTTGACGGTCGGCAAACACAAACGTTTTCCATCTGTTTTGGGTCCAATAAATAAACCTTTTTTTTATAAGCACAAAGTTGCCTTTTAGGTGCAATATTGCGCTCCGTTTTGAAAGTGCATAAATGGGAGAAATTGTGCTTTTACGACCCCATAAAACTCGACATTATTGCCCTTTTGGGTGTCTGTCAGCAGTCCGGGACATCTTTATTTAAGCACAAAACTTCATTCCGATTTTTCTGGGCAAGTTACGTTCCTACAGAGAATCATAAGTAGATACGCCAAAACGTGTGTGAAACTTTACCAATTGATAAGATAACTCACTCCCTATAAGCAAACAATTTTGTGCCCAATTCCCGGTATTCCAAAGAAAAAGGAACTTTATAGATTGAGATACTATGAGACCTTTGGTGAGATGTCAAAACACTTAAAAAAGAAAGCGACCAGTTTAGTGATTACAGCAGAGATACACAACTCGATATCTGTATCCATTAGCATTATGCCGAAATGGGATTTTCTTATTATTTCATTGTTGTGGAAGAGGTTGAGTAATAGCCGTTTTGCTGCAGCCCATGTTCTTTCATCGAACGGGACGCTGCTGATATTTAGAGTCGTGATTTGGAACGTAAATGTTAGTAGGGTGAGCAAATTGGGTTGTTAAAGATACACCTTTAAAGGTAACGAGTCTGGGGTCGGGAGTAAAATATCGTCGACGAAATGAAAAGTGCTATCACCGGTGGTGAATTTTTTTCAAATGGTTCAATATCTCATGAATTAAAGTCGTGACTCAGCGTAATTGTTTTTCTGAATTTGGACTCAGTTCGGTTCCGTTTATTAAGTCCTTATTTGGATCTTTATGTTTAAGGGATTTGTACAATTATTACTATAGTGAGGAATAAAAAAAGGTTTGTCTTATGTACCGCTTCATAAGGTGCAGTTTGTAATGACATTTTAAAACAAACAACCTCGCCCCGAAATATTAAAAAAAAAATTTAAATACATGAAACTACTTGACTGACTTTTTATTGTATTTGAAACTTATAAAAAATAGTTAAAATTTCAAGAGAATTAATCAGTTTTGGAATTTAAGTGTAGACACTACGAGGTGGAGTTTACTCCTCGGGAAAATTCACTCTGGAATTTTGGTTTACTAGCAATTGCTTTAATGGAATTACCAGAAAGTTCTCGAAATTACTGGGAATTTTTCGAAATTACCGAAATTTTATGAAATTGAGTAATTGAAAATTCTATGTAGCACTAAGAAATTTATTGAAAATATTTGGAATTACTTGGATTTTTTTTAAATACTTGAAATTACTTGGGAGTGCGCGGACTTTCTGGGAATTTCAAAGTAATTTTTTAGTTTTGGAATTTCAATATACACATTATGAGGTGCGATTCACCACTCTATCTCAGTCTGGAATTTAAGAATACAGGGAATTACAGAGATTTCTGAACCATTTCTTAGAAATTTAACGGAATTACTGAAAATTTCTCAAAATTCTAGGGAATTCGCAGTTGATCAAAACTACTAGCCATTTTAATATTTTCAAAGAATTTCCTAAAAATATCGGAAATAACTTGACAATTTATGAAAAATACTTTGAAATTCAAATCAGTTCTCCAGTTTTTGAATTTTAAGTTAAAAATTATGAGTTTTGGTCTTTCTGTTCGGGGATTGCCACTCTGTATTTATGAAATCATCTCAGACTTACTGTTCGAATTCCATGGCCTACTTGAGTTTTTTTTTAATGAACGCATGATATTACTAATATATTATTATTACTAAGAAAGTTGTTGAAAATAAATACAGATACTTGAGAATTTTTAAAAAATACGTGAAATTACTTGGAGCTGCACGGACGTTGTGAGACATATTTGAAATTTATTAAAACACTTAAAATTTTAAAGCAATTTTTTGGAATTGCAGCGTGAACATTACGAAGTGGAGTTTACTCCTTGGGAATTTGTTTACAAGCATTACTTTAACGGAATTACCGGAAAGTTATAGGAATACTGAGAATTTATCGAAATTACTGTAATTTTTATGGAATTACCTATATAGAATTGCAAGGTAATTTTCCAATTTTGAAATTTCAGAATACGTATTTTGACGTACAGTTTACCCTCTCTGATGTCACTCTGAAATTTTAGTGTATAGGAATTACAAATAATTCGTCTCAGTTGCTAAACATTTGTCGGAATTACTCGGAATTTTTCAAAATTTCTGTGAATAGTATCGAATTACTGTAAGATGCTCGAAACTATTGGAAGTTTTAAAAAATTTTCAAAGAATTTCCAGAAAATACGGAATTACTTGGAAATGTATGGAAAATACTATGAATTAAAAGTAATTTTTCAGTTTTTTTAGTTTTAGGGTTAACATTATGAGGTTCGGTTTTACTATTCGAGGAATGTCACTGAAATTTTAGTGTAGAGGAGTTACAAATAATAAGAGAAAATTTCTCGAAACTAGTGCATGGAAATTATCATTCAACTGATAAATTACTAAGAAACTTAAATTACTAAAAAAATATTTGAAATTACTTGACAATTTCTTACAAATACCTGAAATTACTTGAAATTGCAAGAACTTTGTGAGAATTTTAGTGTATAGGAATTACTGGGAATTACAAAGAATTCGTCTCAGTTGCTAGACATTTCTCGGAATTACTGGGAATTTCTCAAAATTTCTGTGAATTGTATGAAATTACTGCAAATTGTTCAAAAGTATTGAAAGTTTTAAAAAGTTTTCAAAGGATTTCCTGAAAGTATGGAAAGTACTTGGTAATTTATGAAAAATACTTTGAGTTCCAAAGTAATTCTTCAGTTTTTTTAATTTTAGGGTAAACATTATGAGGTTCGGTTTTACTATCTGGGGAATGTCGCTGGAGTTTTAGTGTAGAAGCGTTACAAAAAATAATAAAAAATTTCTGGAAACTGGTGCATGGAAATTATCATTCTATTGATAAATTACTAAGAAACTTAAATTACTAAAACATATTTGAAATTACTAGATAATTTCTCACAAATAGCTGAAATTACTTAGAATTGCAAAAACTTTGTGAAAATTTTAGTGTATAGAAATTACTGGGAAACAGAAAGAATTCGTCTCAGTTGCTAGACATTTCTCGGAATTACTGGGAATTTCTCAAAATTTCTGTGCATTGTATCGAATTACTGCAAGTTGTTCAAAGCTATTGGAAGTTTTACAAAGTTTTCAGAGAATTTCCTGAAAATACGGAATTACTTGAAAATTTATGAAAAATACTTTGAATTCCAAAATAATTCTTCTGTTTTTTAATTTTAGGGTTAACATTATGAGGTTTGGTTTTACTATCCGGGGAATGTCACTGAACTCTTAGTGTAGACGAGTTACAAAAATTAAAGAAAATTTCTCGAAACTAGTGCATGGAAATTATCATTCAACTAATAAATTACTAAGAAACTTAAAGTAGTAAAAAAATATTTGAAATTACTTCACAATTTCTCAAAAATAGATTTACTCATATTTAGAATTTATGAAAAATAAAAATGAGATTCATCAAATATGCTGAAAATTTCAAAGAAGTAATAGAATTATTACAAATATGTTATTAATAAATTACTAATAAACTTGTTGAAAATATTCGAAATTACTTGGGAATTATATTAACACTCTTAAAGATACCTGAAATTACTTGGGGTTGCAAGGATTTTGTGAATTTATGAAATATACTTAAAATTTGAAAGTAATTGATCATCAGTTTTGCAATTTTAGTATTTTAGAAGTAACATTGAGGTGGGGTCCACCCCTCGGGGAACCTCATTCTGGAATTTTAGTCTACAAGGAAATCCTTGTAGTCCCAAATTTATCGAAATTACTGGAAACTTATCGAAATTACTGGAAATTTTATGGAATAACTGGGAACGTTTTAGGAAGTTTGGTTTTACTCATCGGAGAATATAACTCTAGAAGTTAGTGTAGAAGCATTACCACGAATTAGAGGAAAGATTTGGGATTTAGTGGAAATTCACCAAATATACTGAAAATTTCATAGAAGTAATTGAATTATTAGCAACATGTTATTAATAAATTACCAATAAATTTGTTGAAAATATTCGAAATTACTTGGGAATTATATTAATACTCTTAAAAATACGTGAAGTTTCTTGGAGTTGCAAGGATTCGTGAAACATATTTGCAATTTATGAAATATAGGTACTTAAAATTTCAAAGTAACTTATCAGTTTTGCTATTTTAGTATTTTAGAGGCAACACTAAAAACATTGAGGAGAGGAGGAAACATTGAGGTGGGGTCCACCCCTCGAGAATCCTCACTCTGGAATTTTAGTCTACAAGGAATTCCTTTATTGGAATTGCCAGACATTTCTCGGAATTACTGCAAATTTATCGAAATTATTGTAATTTTATCGAAAATAAAAAAAAATATTGGAAATTTTATGGAATAACTGGGGACGTTTTAGGAAGTTTGGTTTTACTCATCGGGAATATCAGTCTAGAATTTTAGTGTAGAAGCATTGCTGTGAATTAGAGGAAAGATTTGGAATTTAATGGATATTCATCAAATATTATGAAAATTTCAAGGAATTAATAGAATCATTACCAATATGTTATTAATAAATTACTAATGAACTTGTTAAAAATATTCGTAATTACTTGGGAATTATATTAATACTCGTAAAAAACCCTGAAATCACTTGGAATTGCAAGGACTTTGTGAAACATATTTGGAATTTATGAAATATGCTTAAATTTCAAAGTAGTTTATCAATTTTGCAATTTTAGTTGCAATATAGAGAAAACATTAAGGTGGGTTCTACCCCTCGGTGAACTTTACTCTGGAATTTTAGTTTACAAGCAACTGCTTAATTGAAATTACCGCAAAGTTCTCGGAATTACTCGAAATGGACTCGCAAGTTTTCAAAGAATTTCTTGGAAATTCCGGGTATTACTTGAAAATTTATGAAAAATACTTAAAATTTCAAAGTAATTCTCCAGTTTTTAAATTTTAGGGCAAACATTATGAGCAAAGCAATTTACATTACTTAAAATTACGGAAAATTTCTCAGAATTATTGAAAATTTTGTGGAATTACCTAGAAATTATTTGGGAAAAGCCTGGAATTACTTGGGAGTCGCACGAACTTGGAAAAAAAATAGAACTTTTTGGAGAATACTTGTGATTTCACAATCAACAAGTAACGGATGTCAAGACAATGCCGCGACCGAGAAACCGCAACCTGCAATTTGGCAAATTTATTCTTCAGGCTAAACTAAAGATGCTTACTAACAAGACAATCCGCAACATGCTTTGCCGTGTCCCTTTTTAAGGTGTACTTACTATTAAAATCTGAAATGCGGCCTTGTTGTTTCTGCATTTATTGTAACAAATATACACTACTGAAGTCCACTTAGTTGAGTTGTTCTATTGTTTACTAGTCATTTTGGACATTTTGATCAGTGGACAAAATACTGTTTTGCACAGCAAGCAGAGCAAAAAAGACTGACAAAAACCAGTGGCTAATTTTGGACAATGCGATTTTACATTGTCCAAAATTAGCCAACGCTGAAGGCAGCAGCCTGGAAAATTGTCAGCGCTAAGCGCCGTTGCAAATAACGTTCGTTCTGATTGTTTCGAATTTACGGGCATTTTGTAGCTCGAAACGAACTACTGAAACAATACCTTCCACTCATGTTCTCATGTTCACGCAAATGTCCCCGCCAAAAATCGGTTTCACAAATAAACCAAAACGATTAACCTACTTTCCTAATTTGCTTTAAACATACACACACACACACATAGCGCCTTCTTACCAAATGTGCATTTATTAAGCAATATCAACTCATTAAGATCGTCGTAGCCTCCAATGGGCAGTTCTTTGCGCCGAAAACACCTGGGTCAGAAGTTCAATTTTTTTTACGGAACTCAAGCAGAAACGAAAATCAAGTGCTATTCAGCTTATTTACCTTCCGTTACATAAGCACGTATAGTAGTTACGCTCTTGTAAAATTAAAGAATATATTCGGTCTTATGTGCCAATACTGTGACACACTTCTGCAGCCCCAGCATTGGGCAATTTTAGAAAACTAGTTTGTTTGAAATGATTGCTACCACAAATTTGCTATCTTTTGATGACGATTAAGAGCGAAGCTGCGTCTTTGAAATTTGCAATTGCCCACACCTCCGCCGGACTGACTATCGATAAATCCACAAGCGAGAGAATGTAATTGAAAAGAAATAAGAAACTCGTCACAGGATAATGGATTGGAATTGTCGAAAATTACAATGTTCTCTATAGTTTACATGCAATTTGCGTCGCTCGGCACTTGTTACTGCTGCCAGGCGTATGTATGTATGTATGTATGCAGCAGGACAAGCGTATAAATTTTTCCTGTTGTGTGTGGTTTGCTGGTGGCTGCCGGATTTCGAAGAAATCGCGCTAACAAGGCGACAATTTGCGGGGCAGTGCGAGGGTGTCAATGGTTGCATGCTCTCTCAGATGTGGGTGAACCTTGGCGATTTCAGCCTGGCATGTAATAAAATCGGACATGACATTTCAAAGAACAAAGCCTTTTTTGCCTCTTGTAATATGTACGTCTTCTTGAAATAGATTTTTTTTTTTGTACAATTTAGAACTTCTCGTACGACATGCATAATGTGGGTCAATTAATTCGGCTACAATGACGATTGTTTTACAACCACTGCTCACATGGGTTATACAAGAAACCAATTACCCATTTGATATTCAACTTTCCGGTTGGTTTGACCAGACGACATTAAAACGTGCCCAACCTAATTATCGCCGCGAACAGAAAATATCAATTTTACCGGCAGTTATTAGAATGTATCTATATATGGGGCCTGCCTGATCGCGGGACTTTGTCCCATTTGATTCGCGTTCTGATGTGCTTTCGCGAAATCGGTGCAACGTCAAAGAACGCTCGTAAAACAACAAAAAATGACATGATGATAATGATAATTGTAGTTCGCATGTCTAATTGGCTGGATACTTCCGCTGGTATTGTCTGAATTATGATTAATACATCGGTTAAATAACCCCGACAGCCCGTATTCATGTTTTTGGGGAAATGGGAGGGAGTGGTGCTGTTCGGGATGTTATTGTTTGTTAATAAGGTGACTGGCCTACCAGATAATGGTGGATTATAATCTCAACAGAAAATCAAAATTTTCATTCCATCAAAAATGTCTGGAGAGCTGTATTGAAAAAATAGTCTGTTTTGTTGCCCCCCAAAATGTGGCGTTAATAACATCAAAATCTACAGTAAATGATTTTTTATTACATAATTCTGTATCGGCCTGACTGAAGTCACGTACGGTGTTTCACTAGATTCAATATTGCGATTTATATCGAATTACTGCAAATTTCACAAAACTCCTGGACAGTTTCTGAAGCTTTCAAAGAATTTCTTGGGACTATTTGAAAATTTATGAAAAATACTATTTCATAGTAATTCTTCAGGTTTCGAATTTTAGGGTGATCATTATGAGGTTCGACTTTCCTCTTAGGGGAATGTCACTATAAAGTTTTAGTGTAGAAGCAATACAGGGAAATTACACAGGGTCATTATCTAGGAAGTCACGCGTACGGTATTTCACTAGTTTCAAAGATCGCGACAGTCTCAGACCTAAGACTCTAGAACGCCGTAACGAAATCACGTCTTTGAAAGCAGCAAAAACTCTAATTTAAATGTCCAAAACAGCAATATTTACCATTTGGAAATTAAATTAAAAATTACTAAAAGTATTTAGTAATCTTGAAGCACAAGGTAGATTAGGAGAAAGTGACATATCACCAACAATGTCAAAAAAAAGCAAGCAGACAATGGCGATTCGCAGTTAAAAAGCAAACTTTGATTTAGAGAAAAGGAGCTACCGACCCATTTTTTGCTGAAGAGTATCTCTTTGATATGCTATTTAGACTTCACCTTGGGTTTGTGATGATAGTAACCTGGATCAATTTTCTTAATTTTTGAATCCGAAGCATATCTATCATTTTGAATTTTAAATGACGCATTGGAGTACAAATAGTCATTGTTGGAAGAAATAAGAGACCAACTGAAGTGCATTCTGATGGTTCAGCTGAAACTAAGAAACAGAAAAAAAAACTGCTACAAAAAGTTGTGAAGAAAGTACCAATCATGCTAAATCCTCCAAGAAATTACTTAAAAATTCGCAAACTTTCTGGAGAAATCCTACTTAGAATTTCAAAGTAATTTTTGAAACAATCCTGCTTAGAATTTCAAAGTTTTGTAATTTCAGTGTATGCATGAGGTTCTTTATGATGTCACTTTCGAATTTTAATTTACAAGCAATTACTGGGAAAATCACCGAAAATTTGTTAGTTCCTAAAAATTTCTCAAAACTACTGAGAATTCAACTGAATTAGATACTACAAATTGTTCAAAACTAATGGAAATTTTATGAAGTTTTCGAATAATTTCTTGGAAATACCTAAAATTACTTGGAAATGTAACAAAAAATGTTATGGTAATTCTCCAGTTTTTAAAATTTGGGTAAACATTACAAGTTTCGGTTTTCTTTTCAGTGAATGTCACTCTCGAGTTTTAGTGTAGAGGCATTACTGGGGATTGCAGGAAATTTCTCAGAATTGTTGGCAAATCATCGGAATAAATAAAAATTTTATTTAATTACTAGAATTATTACCGATATAATTATTATTAATAAATTAATAAGGAATTTGTTGATACGTAATTCAGTATCGTACTGACTGAAGTCATGTACGGTATTTCACTACGTGGTCAACAGACTCAGACCTAAAACTCTGGAATACCTTAATGAGATCACATCTATGGAGGATAATTTTTTTTAGCTTTTTTACACTTGTATCAGACCGATAATGATGTACGGTACAGTCCGTGAAGACACCAACGAGAGGAAACACATGTTACAGGTGGCCGAAATTAAAACAGTGAGAACAATAGTGGGGAAACAAGAAGAGACAGTAAGAAACACAGAGATCAGAGGACAATGCGGAATACAAGATATTGTGAGATGGGGAAGACAACGTAAGAGGCAGTGGTACAACCCCGTAAGACGGATGGACAGACTTCCGAAAATAAAGCCACGTAAAAGATGGAAAGATAGTTGGCAATCCACCGCTCAGAAAAATGCAGAGGCAGCTTCAGAATTAATAGATCGACAGATCTCCAAGAAGCAGAAAAAGAAGAAGCTTTTTTTAAAAAACTGTAGTGAGAATACCATCTAAAGTGTTTTCCGGGCCTTGAAGCTGTGGTGCAACTGAATTTTGACCGGTCGTGAAAGCCTTCACAGTCTGTAGTGAGAATATCCAAAATAGCAAGACTTTTGGATTTAGAAACTGAATTAAATATTTCTGAACGTACTTACTAACTTAAACCAATATTCAGGGAGAAGGTCGATTTGGAGAAGTGAGCAAGCATCACCAAGCACACAATGATGATTTGCAATTAAGAAGCAAAATTTTATTTAGATAGAAGAAGCTACCGACCCATATACCTCACTTTCGCTAAAGATAAAAAAGAGTGTGGCGGAACTTCATCCACCAACTCCCAGGTGGCAGCGCTGAAACTTCACTCACCGACTCACAGGTGGCAGCATTAGTCGAAAAAGTCGAAATCCTTCATAACATCACACCGCCTTTCCTGCGCCGAATTTGTCTTCATATACAAGTTCCAACTATGAACTCTCACCTCGGCGTATAAGGCAGAGGTTTACCACGCCTTACTGACGAGTCCAAGGCAGACCCCGGGACGAAACGCCAACACCACATACATAGGCCATAGCGATCTTAGGTCGTCCCAGTGGTGTTTCCCCGAATAAGAAAAATCTTTTCTGGGAATATATTTTCCAATTATGGCACTCATAAATTGACGCCATAATTGGTGACCCTTGATAAAAGCAACACGCAATCATCCGGGGAAAACAGGATCGTTTCAACGCCGCGATACTACCAGATCAGCGTCTCTTACTCAGCTCTCAGACCCACCTCACGCAGCATTCAGCAAACTCTTTCTTCACTCAATGAAACGCGGAATAATCTCACACATATCACTTTCTGGTACCATTCTCGGCAACACTGGCACATCCTTCATCACTCATCTCGCTCAAGCAACAGGCAACAAAACTTTGTCCCCCAAGTTTGCAAAAAGAGCCTCGCTTCTCTCCCATCATACATTCTCTGTCCTCGTTGTCACTGGGAGGGGAGTATTGTGGCGGAACTTCATCCACCGGCTTCCAGGTGGCAGTGCCGAAACTTCACTCACCGACTCACACGTGGCAGCATTAGTGGAAATCCTTAATAACGTCACACAGCCTTTCCTGCACCGAATTTGTCTTCAAATACAAGTTTGAACTGTGACCTCTCACTTCGGCGTATAAGGCGGAGGTCTACCACGCCTTACAAACGAGTCCAAGGTAGACCCCGGGACGAAACGCCAACACCACATACTTAGGCTATAACGATCTCAGGTCGTCCCAGTGCTGAATAACAAAAGTCTTTTCTGGGAATACATTTCCCATTTATGGCTCATCATATTCGACGCCATAAGAGTATGTATCCTGCTTAGACTACTTGATCTTAGATTTGTGGTGATGATAATCTGCCTCAACTTTCGTAAATTTTTAATCCGAAGCATATTATGTAATTTTGAAATTCAAGGAATGCTTTATGACACAAATAGCCATTGTCGGAGGAAACGAGAGACCAACTGAAGTTTGTTTCTTCTGATCCTTCAGCTAAGATACTGAAGAAACTGCTAAGAGAAGTTGAAGAAAGGACCAATCATGATGTATCTTCTAAACACTCGAAGCAAGAAGATGAATAAATCGTTAGTCTGGCTCTACATAAAGAGAATAATATTGTATTGGATGGGCTTTTGCAAGCTCCAAACAACCTATAGTCTATTGTGTCTCACCTGTTATCTGTTGTGATAGTTCCACATCAGGATTACGATCTGAAAAAACGGCTGAAAGTGGAGGATCGACCAGAAACTGAAGGAGGCGCTTCCGAACTTTATTAGTATAAAGAAATCACATTTTGGTCATTCTGACTGCCTTTTAATAGCTAAATCTCTCTGCTCTTAATCTCTTTAAAATAAAAGCGCACGTAGAGTTATCATTTTTAACTGCCAGTGTAACAGCAATCAGGTTATATCAACTACATCTCAAAAAATATCATTTCTGACAATTTTGAAAACCGGGTTAATTGTCGTGCATTTTTAAGAGCACTTTTATGGTTTCTCATTTCACTCTGCCTTGTATCGTACATTCCTTTAGAAGCTTCAACTAAAACTGTCTATATACATTATCATTCTAACTAATTGAGCTTTGTCATCTACTGCTACTACTGAACCGTTATTAATTTTAATGACAAACACACGCAGTTTATATTAGATTCCACAAAAAAGGCGTCACAACACAACTCGAATTTCCGGCTCGGGAAAAATACCAGCGCCAGTTTTGCATACGTAATCTGAAATTAACCAGCAGTACGCTTCAAACTTTAAATGAGCAGAAACAGAGGATGGAAGATCGAAGAATCGTGCGACCCAACAACCTACATCGCCAAGATCGTCTTGCATCATAGTCTTGTCGTTTTTCTCAACAGATAGCTTCCTCTTTGTCGCACTCGAGCGGCAACGCAGCTAGTACTTTCCGTTTCGTTTTGGTTTCTGCCTCGTTACGACATCTCCCCCAGTCCTTGTTCTCCTTTATCAGTACCAATTCTCGGCGAAAAAAAAGCGGGCGTTTTTGACCAAGAGAGTTATTTATAAATGCACGTAGTAATTGTAGTACTATGTACTTGTTATCGCGCTGATTGTGTAATAATTTATTTTAAGATAAAAGCGGCCTTGGATGACCTACGACATGAGTTCCTGATTGACCTACCACTCGCATATTAATAGTTCGGTGCTCCAATGCATGAACGTTGTGTATCAATGATCCGCTTTGCTTTGGCGTCGACCGCGACGCAACCAAACTATTCGGTGGTACTATTTACCATCGAGATTGCTGGTCGAAATGTCGTAATTTCGTAACGAAAAACGAGCCAATTGACTTGGGCCAGACAAAACAACGTCGAGGTGTGTACCTGTGCCTTTTCACAATAACGCCCATGGGGCAAGGATCGATGACATTTATTCCGCTCTCACGTCCCACTATTGCTGAGCGACGTGCCATTTCGACTTTTGTCCGGAAACCCACTTCTAATAAGTTCAAACTGCGATTGATTTGGATCATTTCACTGGTTGCGTTAATGTCCAAGTACAAACTATACTAGATCAGTTGCAGGTGTCCTCATTATAAACCAGGATCAGGTTATAAGATTAATTCGAATCACCTATGATCAAGTGACTGTAGTATGTGTCCAAACTGTACAAATTGTAAAAAAAAACGAAGGTTAATGTACGGGGTTGTTTTGATAGAAAAGGTGACAATCAAAATAAATGGACTTTTGTTTCTCCATCCTTTTCTTATGACATTTCACAGCCAAGCAGATGAAGTTTTATAATAAACACCTCGTATAGTGTTCCGCATACGATGGAACCAGAGTGTTATGGTTCTGCAACCATTTTCAGTTGTGGAAATCCACTTTTGTCATTTTCTCTTTTCATCCACTTGACAATCCTTGGGAGAAATGGTTCCAGTCTTATTTTTAAGATTTTTCTACGACCAAGTAAAAAATAGACAACTTTAGTCATATCTTGTCCTAGTCGATTTTCGCCTCTAGTAAGAGAAAATCCCATAGCGTTAACTTTCGTCTCTAGTGACGAAAGTAAATTGTTCTTATATCGCCAAATAAATGCGATTTAACTGATCTAATCTTGTAAATCACTTCAAAATGCTATTTTTGTCATGCTGAATCAATATACGCACTATTATTGTGTCTTTGAAAGTAGTATTTTTCATGTTACTTTGAGTGACATTTCCGCTGAGAAATTTATTTTATTCTTCATTTCAACTCCGCCCACTGAGAACACTCCACCCACATTTGCGAAATAACGTTTTTTTAATATTTCTTAACTTGTTCCTAACCAGAAAAATAACGTGTTTTTTTTTAAGGTTAATGGAGAAAAGCGTCCCGAGATGTAGATACACATCTGAGTTCATAAATTGGCGGATTGGAACGAATCTCAAACTAGAACCTCATTTCCGACGAAACTAACAATTTTATAACGTCGTAATAACGTTTCTCTTATGGTGTCAGAGATTTCGGTAAAAAAAGAACAACGCTCTAAGCCAGTATTTGAAAATGCACTTAAATTAAAGCTTTTTATTACGTACTCAAGAAATATCCCGATGACATAGTCTGAACATAACACAACAATATATGTAATTCCAAAGGTTTACGAAATATGCGCACCGTTTTACCTTGATTCTCAATTATGACATCTCGGTTTTAATTTTAAATGTATCAGTTTGACTGGGTTTTTCAACATTGTGTAGAGATTCCGCACAAATCAGGACTGTACATGAAACGGTAAATTTAATGATGGTTACTCAAAAACGAAACGTCGGATTTTAATTAGTTGTACGGCATGTGAGAGACCGTTAAAAAGTGCTCTCAATTTTTATTTAAAATCAACCAAAGTACAGGGTATATAATACATCTTTTTTAAGTGCGTGCAGTATTGCTATCTACGAAACGGCTGTAGTTACAAAGTCGGTTAAATTAGCAAAAAGTTGACTTTTGAAGAGCCTGTTTAGAAAACGTTCACAGGGTTGCCACATTTCGAGTGGTTTCTGAAATATTTAGAAAAATCTAAAAAATGCACTAAAATTTAAATCTCTTCTATTTCAAAAACTATTGGTGACAAAAAAGTTTAAATTACGAAGTTTCCCTACATTCTAAACTCTCTCATATGACATCTCGATTAGCTTCGTGTAACGCTTACCAACCTGGTTACCGGTATAAAGTAATTTTTTTTAAATACGGACCTGGATTTTTTTTTCATAATTTCAAAGTTCTCTTTATTCTTAATGTAACGGCGTATTGCACGATTAGGGTTTTAAACGTTTCGACCAGTTAAATCCATCATCAAGGTATTCTATCTAAAGCCGATTGTGTTTATGAAGTAATGAAAGTTAACACTGTGTTTTTCTTCAGTAAATGCATCCGAATAATTACCATCAATACTTGCAATGTTTTTAGTACCTTAAAGAAAATTATTACAAAAATTAAAAAAAAAGAAATCTTATTATTGTGCTAGTATGAACAAAATACTTATTTTAGAAATGAAGCGATGACTTAATGCTATTTATTTTGTAAACCACTATTGTCTTAAGAAATTAAATGTTCAAATTGTCATCCTTGGTTTCTAAGGCACAACCTTGTAGGTATAGTTGTTACTCCCTGTACTCCAAAAACAATTATTTCAATCAAAACTGTTTTAGAAATTAATGTAAGAAAACATTAAATTTCTAAATAAAGTGACTTTTCAGCCAAAAAAGGAATTAAACAAATCCGTTCAGAAGGTTTGCCAAAAATAATAATTAAACATTTGGTAATTTTTATGTGATACGTTAATTTAGTTGACGAGTCTATTCAATTTCTTAAACTAATGGTGATAAAAAATTGCCAGTTAATTGGCCTCCTAGGTCCCCTGATATAACTCCTATGGATTTTTCTATTTGGGGTTTTATAAAGAATGATGTGTACAAAAGTGCGCCACAAGATGTGGAGGATTTGAAAAGGAAAATTTAAATGGCTTGTAATAAAATTACGCCACAATTGTTAGAAAACGTCCAGGCCAATATTAAGAAGAGGGCAAG
The DNA here is from genome assembly GCA_951812265.1 of Taphrorychus bicolor. NCBI lineage: Eukaryota > Metazoa > Arthropoda > Insecta > Coleoptera > Curculionidae > Taphrorychus > Taphrorychus bicolor. The sequence goes on along the minus strand of OX638303.1, from coordinate 34,236,995 downwards.
GTTATGTCTAAGAAACCAAGGAAGACAATTTGAGCATTTAATTTCTTAAAACAATAGTTGTTTACAATGAGGTCAAAATATTAAGTCATCGCTTCATTTCTAACATAAGTATCTTGTTCATATTAGCACAATAATAAGATGTCTTTCTTTTAATTTTTGTAATATATTTCTTTAAGGTATTAAAAACATTGTAAGTATTGATGGTAATTATTCTGACGCATTTACTGAAGAAAAACACAGTATTAACTTTCATTACTCCAAAAACAGGATCGGATTTAGATAGAATACCTTGATGATGGATTTAATTGGTCGAAACGTTAAAACCCCTAACTGTGTAATACACCCTTATATTAAGAATAAAAAGAACTTTCAAATAGTGAAAAAAAAATACAGGTCCGTATTTAAAAAAATTTACTTTATACTGGTAACTAGGTTGGTAAGCGTTACACGAAGCTGATCGAGATGTCATATGAGAGAGATTAAAGTGTAGTGAAACTTCGTAATTTAAACTTTTTTTGTGTCACCAATAGTTTTTGAAATAGAAGAGATTTAAATTTTTGGCATTTTTTAGATTTTTCTAAATATTTCAGAAACCACTCGAAATGTGGCAACCCTGTGAACGTGAACAGGCTATCCAAAAGTCAACTTTTTGCTAATTTAACCGACTTTGTAACTACAGCCGTTTCGTAGATAGCAATACTGCACGCACTTAAAAAAGACACCCTGTATAGTGACTATTTGTTTAAAATAAAATAGTTAAAACTCGCTTTTTTCGCATAACTTCAGAGTGGCTCAAAACCTCGTCAGTTTTAAAAGGTCACCTTGGTAAGCTGCAAAATGTTCAACTTTTCTCTCATTGAACCGCATTTCTATCTCTTAACATTTACAAAATTCCAAGCAAAATTCCCACAGTGGTTTTTCTTAACTCGGGCACAGTGTAGAGTTTGAACTGTCTTATTTTAAAAATATGATAAAAAAGAATCCGTATCAGTACTAAAAGTCGAAACGTTTTATTGAAATATATAGAAATCTGCTCAGGTCTTTTTGCAAAGAAAAAAATGAAATATATTTTCCAAAATCGGTTGAAATAAGTTAAGAAAAAAATAAGAATTACTTACATCAAATTTCTATTTTTTTAATATTTCCGGAAATAGTTGGATTTTTTATTACAAATTAATTTTAATTTAATCTAATTCGCAGTTTATATGAACTCCCAGTGATGAGCGACAGATTTCAACAAACCCTAACCTACTCTGTGAAAACAAGTAAATCATTAAAAAGCACAAAACCACTAAAAAAAATATCAAGTGTTACCTCGAAGGTTACATATCACTGAATTTGTATTAAAAAGGAATTACAATTTTTGAAATTTCGAGTGTAAGAGCCATATTTAAAAAAAAAGTTTAATAATGCCTCAAAAAAGTTTAAACGTCGGTTTAAAAAATGATTTACGCTCTTATGTAGAGCAGAAAATGTGCCATTGAGAATGTGCAATTCAATTTAGAATGTCGAATCAAACAAGTTAAACAAAAATTAAAACCATATTCGGAAATTTGGTTTTTTTCTTTTCGAATATTTGTGTAAGAAGTCGATACTTTCGCAGCTTTATAATGTCATTACGATCTACACGCAAATGCGCAACTTTGCTCCAATTTAATCGAATTCGTATATCTTACAGTTTATGAGATCTCAATGATGACCATCGAGTTTTAATAATCCTGTCATAGAAGGCTGGTTAATTAAGCAATGTAGCAAAGCTTTATGGAAGATTTTAACTTTTTTTAAACACTCCCATTAAATTATTTTTAAACTATTTATTACTTAAAACATTTTTTTTATTACATAGATATTGTAATTAGGGTAAATAGACATCAACCAAGAACCCCCTTGAACTTACTCTCCAGTAGTACTCCAATAATAAATCAAAGGCACCTGTCATTTCAACTTTTTCAAACAGTATTGCTCACAATACCGTAAACAACGCAAGAAGATAGATAATGACATTTTTAATAGTGACAATTATCGCATACATAACCCAATTCAGTCTAACTCTTATTGCATCATTTTTACTATGTATGTAACCTGACGCTTTTCTGTCTATTAGGCACTAATGGTCTGGCGGAACTTCGTCCACCGACTCACAGGTGGCAGTGACGAAACTTTATCCACCAACTCACAGGTGGCAGCATTAGCCGAAATCCTTCATAACATCACACCGCCTTTCCTGCGCCGAATTTGTCTTCAAATACAAGTTCCAACTTTGAACTCTCACCCCAGCTATAAGGCAGGAGTCTACCACGCCGTACTGACTAGATAGACCCCTTATAGAATCCAAGATCGACGGGACGATCTCATATCGTCCCAGTGAACATCCCACCTGAACTAACCTGAATAACAAAAATCTTTTCTGGGAATATATTTCCCATCCATGGCACGTCATTATCGACGGCCTAGTGTCATTAAGTAATTAACAGTGATAGGCCGTCAACATTTAGAGTCGGCAGTAGGTGTAGACAATGATTTTTGTTTAAAAAATTGCAGACAAAAATACATGGTGATTCAAAAGTACTTTAGGAGGTGATTGCTGGCATTATTTTAAAAAGAAAAGTTTTAATCATTCAGTCATTTAGTGACAGTTTTGACAAGAAAAAGTATTTCATGAACGACAAAATAAAGGCTAAATTTGAGGTTAGGTTTCGTTTTTCGTTAGTTCATAAAAAATAATAATATAGATCACTTGGATTTTTGGGTTGATAAGCGTGTTCGTTAATTGTTACCTCGATCGTTAATCAATAATTTAAAATTGCCGCCGTTTTCTGTATTGTCTACATTGTTTTGGTAAGAGCTGTATTGCCTGCATCAGCCGTTACATGTAGACAAATGTGTGTTTGACGTAGACAATCGTGTTTTGCGTAGACTATGCGTCTATCACTGGTTGTGGTGGTTCTAATTAGTTTTGACTACATTTAGGGTAAAAGTTTGCAGGGGTTTTTAGCATGCATGTTGCTCTAATTATTCTCTTTATTACTAGTTTTTAGAAAACTTTCTTTTTAGGAGTGTACTCATTTTTTTATTACAACTATTCTCTCTTCTATTTGCTGTGATAGTCCTTCAACCAGAAATTCCGGTGATTTCTTACTCTTTAAGTACCCAAAACTTACTGTTGTTTGCTTACCGTAACTATTTCTGACGTATCTTCCTTTTTTTTTTCTTTTTTTATTTTTTTCTTTTTTATTGTTTTTTATTTTTCATATTTTTCTATTATTCTATGTCATGTTTGATTAAACTTTTTCCGTCCTGTCTTTAATCTTTTCGGTCCTTTGTAACGTTTTTTATATAAAATTTTTTACTGTTCTTTTATTGCTCATAATTTTCTATTCTTATTTTTTGTCACGTTCCTGATTGGTTATTTTTATATGGTTTTACAGCGAAACACCTCAAGAAACACCCCTAGCCGTAACACTTTATATTTTGATTGAATGGATCAATAATTATTACCGAAGAACGCGGGATAAAAATATGATTAACTTCTACCTTAGGACTCATCGTTAAGCGAGTTATTTACTCAACATGCCAACGCAAGCTCGTGTGTTTACTTTGATAGATAGTCTTTACCGTTTTAAAACTGGTTTCAAAGTGTTTTTCTTGTTCTCAGCAGAGGGAGTTCTTTTCAAAGTACCATTTCGAGAACTAGTGTTAAAAAAAATTTTTCAACTCCCATAACTAAATTCCCAATAACACTACAGCTGCACTCCAATAATGTTCGATTATTAGCTGTTGCAACACTGCGTTTGATTTTTACTAGTACAAAGTATCTTCCCAATGACATTAAGACTATTATTAAAATACTTAGTACTTGGTTGTTAAATTACTCCAAGAGTCGAAAATAATTGCTTTAAAAACTCCAACAAAACAGACAATTAGTTAAACTAACACATAATTTCCTCACAAGTTCTTGACCCAAATAGGCAGCGCATACGATTCGCAAATGTCACATGACTGGGTCTGGGTAATATTATAATAAGCAACAACAACGCTAGTTTGTGCATGTAAAATTCGATATTCGTGTCTACTAGTCAAAGGCTCCATTATTGATAACATTCCGCTGCCATATGTAAACAGGATTAGCGAGAAACGTGGCAGCACCGGCGGCGGTACCACCGCACACACACACACACACACACACACAAACATATAGGAAAAATTTGACCCAAATAAATCGCGTTTCCTGGCTGGGATCGTTGTTTGCGCGAAACTTTCAGCGATCCCGATAGGTGGGTGTATCAACTCCGTGTCGTTTTATTTTTAATACACATTCGCTACACTGCATCATAATGTATACTGGCCTTAATAAAACCCATTATCAGTTTGACCCAATTTCCGAATGTGTGCTCATTATTTTTAGCTCGCTCGTATTTAATTTGGTGCCGCCTTAGTGTGGCGAATTTTTCTCCTAAACTTATCGCAGCCTGAACTACTCAATAAGCTAGGAGATATGGACGCCGATATCTCCCAAAAAAATGGTCCCGTTTTTTTGGCCGCAAGTCCGCCATTTTTAAGGTGCCAAGGACGTAATGTTGTCGTCAGCGGACGGAAAAGATATTGACTGGTGATTGTTTTTGGTTTTGGTTAGAAGCTAAGTTTTAGAAAATCTTGGAGCTAAATCAGCTAAGGGCTAGGAGCCCTAGCGCTCTACCTGGCTATATAGGGATTGGACTGAAAACAAGAAGTGATAAAAATAATGACAGTGACAATTGTTTTTCAATAATGTGACGTAAGACTTTATGACGTCACTTCCGACGAATATCGACGCCATTTTCAAGGTTCCAAAAGGGAGGCCAAAAGTGTAAAACAGGAGAATGTAATATACGAGCTCGTTGGAACTACTACTACTACCACCTATACAGTGTTGTCCAATTTAGTGATGCAATGCCGTCCGAAAACAATATGCACATTTAAAAGCTTCTCACGCATCTGCGTGCTCGCATTGTCATGCTCGTCGCAACGTGTTAATGTCGTTGCTTGAGCTTGAGCAATCGGCTAAAATAAATGTTAAGAAAATTTCTATATTATTATTAAAGTTCGCGGTTTGCTTTAGGTGCGTGTGACGCAATACCCCAACCAACAACAGTCTAAATGTTTCAAATAAACTGGTTCCGAACACTGTGTAAGCGGCACAGATCGATTCCATCTTTGTGTTCAAGTGGTCCGGTCAAGGAGTTCCCCGCTTTCAGCCAAAACATCTGTTTTCAAATTATTTTTCGATCGATACGCCTTTAGGTATACAACAACGTGGGGGTAATGGAAGGGTTCAGCCTGGTACACATTAGGATTCGTTCAGGTTTTGGGTTGGGACAAGATGTTCCACCCTAAATATCAGTAGGCACTTCTAGTCGAGGCTAAAGCAAGAAGTCGTTTCGTCCACCACTATCAAAAGAATTTAATTCGAGACGTCAGCGCCTGTTTGATTTCCTTTCCACTCTCCATTATGTGTGCTGGTGTACTAAATACTACTCACATAATCTCCACTGATGAAGATTGCAATATATAATCGAAACGTCAGATTTTTAAACGAGAGCTGGTCCTATACCTGAAAACCTGCCACTATTCACCCTAAATATCATGTTTTCCTGTATAATTATTGTTTCAGGAAAAGGCACGTCCGTTTCGATTAGAAGAGGAAAGTTTTCGGAAAGTTTAATTATGCATGAGAAAATGCTTAGAATGTAAATTTTCTGCAAATGACACTGCTTTCTCAAATTATAGAGAAAAGTGCCTGACAGAAAAACAAATGTTATTATAAAAAGCAAAAAACTATTACCTATATCAGAAGGGCAAATTGAGCCCTGTTAATAGCAAGACAGTGACATATGGTCGGTTTTCAAATCTCTGCGAACTTTAGAAAAGGTTTCATTTGAAATTCGCCGGCATTCCTGTGATATTTGGTTTTTCAGGGCTTAATGCTTTCAGAAGTTGTATGTATACAATAACAATAGATTTTAAATTTCCTCAAAGAACAAAAAATTAAGAGACGTCAAGTCGAGAAATCTTGGTGGCCATTATAAAGCACCTCTTCTGCCAGGATATTGATAGTTAAGCCATTCACTAACAGGTGTGAGAGGAGTTTGCTGGAAACGGAGGTTTTTTCTAAAAAACCATGATACATGATACATATGATATTTTCTAAAAAGTTCAACTGCAAGTCACTAGTTCCATTTTCTTATAGGAATAATTTGATTTCCTAAACTTCCTGCCTAAACGTTTATTCTCTATGGGAATTGGGTGTGATGTTGCCTGAATACAGAGTGTTTCTTTTATGTATTACCACCATTGTTATCTCTGAAACGGTAAGAGTTGCAAGGTCTCTTAATTTAGGAAAAAGTTGCCTTGTGTTGAGCTTCTTTAAGATTCTACTTCGAATTTTCAGTGGTGTATGAAAAAGCACCATACCAAATTTTCTTAATATGCTAACTATCCCAAATGTTCAAACTTCCCTCTACTCTCTCTTAACATAACCTTCTCATAAACATAATCATACATTAATTATAATTTTTTTCTGAATTTTACTTAGTGTTTTAGGTGTAATTCTTTGACATAAACTGCAATTTTTGAGGTAATTTTATTTTTCAAATATCTTCTGGTGTACTTTATCTTTAATAAATCCCCAAATTGAAAAATCCATAGGCGTGATATCGAAAGAACGAGGTGGCCACAATATTGGACAGCTATTGCCTATCCAATGGTTAGGTTTAAAGTCCATATACCATTATATAAGTCGTCTCTCTGGGTATAATTTTGATATTCCAAGGCATTTCTGATATTAAGGAAACATCCTAAATAAATAACTAACATCCATTTTTTTCGTAGTTACTGAATTCCATTATTAAGTAGTTATTCTGCGCAAAAAAAAATCAAAAGATGGAAATACGTAGGAAACAGCTAAAAGGCAGCTTTATTAAACAAAATGACAGCAGGTTAACGAGAAACACAGTACCCTACCTTGCTTTCATAATCGTTACCATAGTACCTAACTTGTTGGTATATTTCTGTAGTGTATTAAATATAAAAAAAACATAGACGGTGGATTTTCTAGATAAAAGCGACCATGAATCTATTCAAATAATACAATGATCTTTCAATAATGACTAGCGCTTTTGAAACACGGGATAAACATTCCAGGTCCGTATTTAAAAAAAAATTTACTTGATAACGATAACTCAATTATTAACAGATACATAATGACATGCGATACGCTATTTTATAGAGATTAGCAATTTTCTGATATCACAAATAGTTTAGTTCAGTAAATACAGAATATTGTAGTTTTGAGAAATGTTCACGTTTTTTCCTATAACTCGGAAACCACTGAAGATGTGGCAACCTCGAAGTGGAATTTTAAAGGAGCTCAAAAAAGGCAACTTTTTTTAATTTCAGCAACCTTGTAACTCTTACCGCTCGTCTTACCGCTAGTAACGGTGGCAACCTGCAGATACTGCATGGTCGTGAAAAGTGGGAGACTCACAAATGGATAAACTTTTTTCCCATTTAACCAATTGATGCTTTAACTAGTGCCACTTAAGATCCCTCGGGAGATCCCAATTAAGGGTAGATAACTTAAACTTCTCACCTTCTATATCGCCGATGTGACGGTCGTTCTGAATCGATGATCAGAAATTAAACAGGTAGAGAAATTCTAAGAAAAACTTTGTAGGTACAAAGAAATCAGAAAAAAATTCTTCAATCTACAGAGCGTCAAAATTTTCTTGTTATACAATCTAAAGTGTTTTCCGGGCCGTGGTCCAATGAAATGTCTTCATGATGTTTCGTCTCTATATCAAACTTTCTCTTACTCCTCAACTCTATCAACCCAAAAATTCAATTCACTATGGAGATAGAAAAAGAAAGGACGCCACCGTTTTTGGATGTTTTGGTATCAAGGAGGGCGAAAGGGAAGTTTGCGCACACCGTTTATAGAAAACCAATACACACTGAGCGATAGCTCAATAACGGATCAAATCATCATCCCAGACAGAAAAGGGGAGACATAAAGACTGTGTCTGTGAGAGCCAAGAGAATTTGAGAGCCGGCTGAATTGGAACGGGAAATGAAGCATCTGGAAAGAGCCTTTGGTTGGAATGGATACAGCAAGCACGAGTTCGATAGGGCCGTCCGTCGAAGGAATGTAGAGCACCAGAAAGGAACGGGAGAAGATGAAGAAAAGTGTGGATGGACTAGTCTTCCATACATCCACAAAGTAAGGGACAGGATCGGCAGGCTACTGGAAACGCACAATGTTAAACTGTATTTAAACCCACTGGTACAGTACAACACAGCTTGAGATCGGCCAAAGACCGCAGAGATCCCCTATCGGCATCCAGAGTTTACCGAGTTTCATGCAGCTGTGGCTCGGCACACACTTGCACCACAAAACTCAGTGTCAACACAAGGATTACGGAACACAAGAGCAGTTGCAAGCTGGGACAAATACAAAAGTCATCAGTAGCAGAGCACGTTCTCTCTGAAGGTCATGGCACCCTTTTCAACTAGGTGGATATCTTATATATATAAAAGATATGAAAATGAAATTCAACTCACTCTAAATAACGAATCTATATCCTTTGTTCAATCAGCCAAAAACCTGGGCTTGGTGCTCGACACTAACTTGAAGTTTGGTGAACATGTTACTCTTTGCATAAGAAGAGCGTTTGCTAATTTAAAAATGATTTATGGTCATCGTAATATTCTTTCACAAAACGTAAAGAGGATGTTGTGCGATAGCCTAGTTTTATCTCACTTTAACTTTACTGATGTGGTGTATGGTCCTTGTCTACTTGCGCGGGATAGGGACCGTATTCAGTTAATACAGAACCATTGCGTTCGATTGATCGGAGGTATCAGGGCTGGGGAGAGCGGCGTGACGGCCAAATTGCGTAGTATCAGATGGCTGAGAATGGATGAGAGGCGGCTACTTCACTTCTTTGTATTGATTAATAAAATAATTGCAAGGAGGTGTCCTGGTTATTTGTATAGCAAAATAAAGTTTCGTTTTGATATGCATAATCTTGACCTTAGGCATACAATGACAGTCACTCCACCCTTGCACACAACTGCTCAGTTTGAGAAGTCATTTAGTTTCAACGTGGCAAAGTATTTCAACAGGCTACCCGCCGGCGCCAAGTTACTGCATAATAGCCAATTCAAACATTATATAAAGCGCAATATCGCCCAGCTGATATAGTTCTCAGCGACTCCACAGTTGTTCCAAGCATCGGCTGCTTTCCTTGAAATTTCAGATGTCAAATTGGGAATTTAGTGTGTTTTTTTTTTTAATTTTATATCTATGTATTAATATCTATTTTGCTAAATTATATTATCTTCTGGGGTAATTAATGGGTTAAGTGAGGAATCTGCGATTCGACTTCGCCCTTTGCAGTTCGTTTTTTGCTGGGTTTATTGTTTTTTTTTTAGATTTACGTATGTAAGATTGAACTGCAATAAAGTCATTATTATTATTATTATTATTATTATTATATCAATCGCAGCATTTCTACGAGACTAACAAAAGAGGCCATTGAGATCTTTAAACACGACAACAATTTCAACAGGAAGGACATAATTGCGTCTCTAAATGCAGACTGGAAGCGAGTTCTACGATATATTTCAAGTGCGCCGAAACCCCGCGCCACCACTGCCCCCACCACTGCAGCGCGCCGGCGGAGGAATAAATACCGCGGAGCTCATCACAGTCGAATCAGTCAATGTCGGGAAGCACGGTAGATCACTTCGCCCATTGCTTCATCGCCTTTGATATTGTCAATGTTTCTTTCAAATGTTTTAATTTAAATTAATATGCAGTTTGTTGCGGATTTATGTGCCTTGAATTTAAATTATCACACTTTTTTTGTTAACATTGTGATTCTTCTAATTTCAACTCTGAAATTCACACTGAGTTTTCATATTTTTTTAGAATCTTGCAAAGTTTTCTCAAACCGATGGTTTAGGTGATATTTGCGCTAATAGCCAAGGGTGTTTAGATCAATCAATTTAATAATAAAATAATAGGGAGGAGATAATTACTGGTAAATTTTGGTGTAGGTACACCCATTGGGAATTTAGGGGTATTTACTGGAATTTGGTCGAATTTAAGTTGAATTATAGGAAATTTTAGTATACCTACACATTTTATGAAGTGGTTGGTTGTTATCTTGGGTTCTGGTCCTTTTGTCTGATTAAAATAAGTTACAGCGGGTGCTTCTAACTTCTTTGTCTTCTAACTTCTTTGTTTAATTAAACAAAGAAGTTAGAAGCACCCGCTGTAACTTATTTTAATCAGACAAAAGGACCAGAACCCAAGATAACAACCAACCATACAATCACAAGGGTCCAAGAATCCAGAAGCCTACGCGCCAACCATTTTATGAAGTGATTTTCCCGGATTTTCCTCTTGAAGTCCGCCCCTCGGTCCGTCATAATTATATGTTGCATTTGTTTGTTTCCAGGTTACTGAGAGGTTATTGTCAGTTTGAGGACTCTCATTATACTATTGACCTCTACGTAGATACAGTGTGTCCAGAGAGTTTTATGCCAAATTTAAAGGTAGGTATGATTCTACATTAAATAATGAAAATTGTAATAAGATAAAAATTTCATGTAGGCCTGTGTCTCTATAATTGTCTCTTTGTGTTGTCCAAATTTTGCTATTTTAAAAATTTGTATTTTATTTATTTTGATACATTAACCACTCTCTAGACCACTCTTAATTATTATAAAAAGAAGAAATGAGTGCCGTTATCGCCATTTTTTTCACACGCTATTAATGCTATTTTTTTTTTCAAAAATACCTTTTTACGTAGTAACTCTTAATTAAAAGGTAAAGTTGGTTAAAAATTGGAAAATAATGGACAAACACAAAAAAAAAATGAAAAGTACAAATAAGTGCCCACATGATTTGAATTACTTTATGTCACTAAATATGACATTAGGTTTGCTTCTTCGATCGAATAGAACTCCACTTGAAAAAGTTTCATAAAAGTATACCTCGATATACAAGGTGTTTCTAAAAAAAGAGCTGTAAATGTAACCACTTCTAGGTTACGAAATAAGAAAACAATTTCTACATACTTATGTCACAAAAAATAATTTAATAATGAGTATATGTAGATTTTAATTAACATTTCAGGAAAATGTCGAGATAGATTAATATAATTTGGTATGTTACCATAAATTTATATGCCTTTTCTACAAAGTAAATTGGTTTGAACACACTTATTACAGGGAAGGTGATATGAAGAGGTGGATAGCGTGTAAAAAGTACCTAAACTTCTTTGAGTGTATACATATTGACAATTTATTAGAATAAATGGCAAATCTGAAGATTTCTACATAAAAAAATGAATTTTATTGTGAAGAGTAACAAAAATTTCATTAATAGGTGGTATGCGAGTTTGTATGCTTTACGAATTAACTTACATCAATAATTCAACAATAATTCATGTTTACCTATAATACCTATAAAGTTTTTGTGTTATTGCTGGAATGGTTCCAAAAACCAAAAATGATTACATTTATGGTATTATTTTGGGGAAACACCTTGTATTCTGGTAATGGGACTGGTAAGATCAAAATTCCCATTGCATTGAGAAAGTCAATTTGATCATCTTTTTCAAGTGGATTGGAATGAGTCGAGTCAATGGAAGATCATTATTCTCTTTATACTTTTATGATTGTAAAGGGTTAGAATTGAAATTAAATTAACGTATGACAATTATGACATGCAAGTTGGGTGTAGGTCTAGGTGTGTCCTTATTGTCATTTAATTATTAATTATTTTCAGGAATATACAACTGAACCAGAATATTCAAAGCTTTGATTGTTTAAAATAAAACAAAACTGGAAAATAAAACCAACAACAAAAAGTGGTTAATATTATGTAAAGCGTCTTTATGCGTTTTTAAGTGTTCTCGACAGAATTATATATTCTTTTCTCTTTAAAACATCATCTCTCCTATCTTCTGACCTTATTCATGATAAAGAGGATTTTTCTATCCAGTCGAATAATGAAAGGAAACAGACAGCATCCATTAAAAACGTAGTCGACAAATTGTATGCCCGTTTTTTTAATAAAAAAATAAAAACAACTTTTTGAACGCCATCTTTGAATAGTTCTAGCGCTTAATAGAAACAATTTGTAGACATAATATGTTTCAATTTTACTTTTTCAATCTAAAAATCATACCCTGAATTGTAGCATAGGAATATCTTGACTGAACTAACCTAAACCTGTATATCACCTAAACCCTGATTATAGCGCTTCAAATTTACATTTTGATGATCTCAAAATAAGTCTTGAAAGAACTGTTTGAAGCTGAACCTTTGGAAGTGTTTTGTTGCTAAGGCAATCTTGGGCTATGTTTTAATTTTCAATAGTTTCATTATAGTCAAATATCTATATTTCTGAGATTAATTCTGAACAGATTTAGTAGCCTCAGTACTAACAATGGTTCAGTCGGTTCAGTTATATTTTTGAACAGTTATGTTGTGATGGTGTTGGGACATGAACCGAGATATGTACGCATGCTTTATAGATTTTTCAAGGGCTTTTGACAGGACAAAACACACAAAGTTAGTGGAAATAATGAGCGAGGAATTATAGCGAATTTATATTGGAACCAATCAGCTTATGTGAACATAGGCGGAAACAAAACAGAGAAGATCCAAAAAGGCGTTCGCCAAGGGAGTGTCCTCTCGTCGACTTTATTTAACATCTACTCTGAAAAGATATTTCAGGAGGCACTCCTGAAGGGATTAAACTAGGGATTAAAATGAACTGCGAAAACATAAATAATATCAGATAAGCAGATGATACTGTTATCCTCGCAAGCAGCCGGGAGGATCTTCAAACTCTTCTGTATAAAATCAATACAACGAGCGAAGAATATGGACTTAGCCTGAACACCTCCAAGACAAAACATATGACCATAAGCAAAAACCCCCAGCCTCCTATGGTTTTGACTTTAAATCAAGAAACTATAGAACGAGTCGAGAGATACGCTTGGGATCAATGGTGAATGCAAACTGGGATCAATCCTTAGAAGTGAGATGCAGAATTAAGAAGGCGAGAACTGTATCCAATAGAATTAAAACTTTTTTCTACAGAAACCTTAGCCTACAACTGCTTACATCCTTCCAGTCCTTTTGTACGGCGTTGAGGCGTGGATTATGACAGAAGCCACATTTGAAGCGTTCGAAATTCGGATATATATATATCGGAGAATTCTGCGCATCTCATGGATCGAGCACGTAACTAACGAAGAAGTACTTAGAAGAATGGGTAAAACGAAAGAAGTGACATTCACAGTGAAGAGAAGAAAAGTAGAGTACTTCGGACATATTATGACGAACTATAAATATCGACTACTGCAGCTTATCCTATAGGGAAAGGTCGACGGTAGGAGAGGACCAGGAAAGAGAAGGAACTCATGGCTGCAAAACCTGCGCCAGTGGTTTGGGATGACATCTTTACAATTATTTAGACAGGCACCTGATAGAATAAGGATAGCCATGATCGAGGCCATGATAATCGTCAACGTTAGCAGAGTAACGAATAAGGCACCACAAGAAGATGTTGTGATGAAATTTATTAGGAAGATTTGAAATGTAATAACATGTTTAGGATAATTCAGTTCTTGGTTCGTTTATGTTTCACCGAGTATGTTCTTCCTTCATTACTCATAAAACAACTCCTCAGAAGAGGATTCGAGTAGGTACTGGTAAGGCCGGTAAGGGCATAGTTGCAGCCATACATTTTGGAGATTTATTACTGAAGAAGTTCGTGGTATACTGATAATCAGTTTTTTTTTCAGAAATAGATGCACCCAGCCCAGGCAACTTTTTTGCATTACAAAATGGTTTTTTTTCACATGAATACATACATATTTAGCTTAGTAAGGCATACGTTGCAATTGTCATGTGTTGATAATTTATCAATCATCACATGACACCTCAATTTGCTTTTTTACAAAAAAAGATGATTAGCAGCATTTTTTACTTATTTTGTCTGTTCTACTAAAGTCTTGGCTAAACTAGTTGACCTGTCAGTACCCCATACTCATATTGTTGTATTATTGAAGGGACAAATTACACGTTTTTGACGTTTTTTAAAAGAAATTTAAAAAAGTAGTTCACATTATGTGACCTACTTATTTCTTAAAATTTCCTGGAAAGGCACAATAGTAATGCAAGCGTGGGGTCTTTAAGTACTCTTGAGGCTTTTTTAAAGTTTCCGTTTTCCTTTGGCCGTATTATAGTAAGCCATTTCTCTGACAAGGCTACAAAAACAAAGAAATGATCTAATTTGAGCCCGTAAACGCGACGCCTAAAAGCCGTTCCAGCTGGAAATCTGCGGCATACGCGATAGGTATAAGCGCAGGCAATTACAAAGACCCGCACGTCTTCAGACAAAGAATCCTTTGTTCTTTTCCGTTCCTCATTATCCTTAACATTTAGCTTAAATCACTTAAAACAAACTCACCTTCCAGTTTCATTCCCACATCCAAACACTTTTGAAACCGACAGAACGGACACCGTTTCCTCTGGGTCTTGTCTATATGACAACTCCGTTCCGCCACACAAGTATACACCTTTTTGTTTTGCACAGTCCTTTTGAAGAATCCCTTGCACGATTCGCACGTTAACAGTCCGTAATGGTATCCGGACACTTTGTCCCCGCAAACCGGACACAGTTCCTCGATCCCGTCCTTGGTGTCCGGGATGTCGCCTCCGGTGAGAGACGCCGTTCCGGCCCGGATGGGGATCTGGTAGGCGGCCGCCCCCATGTCGATCCCGCTGATCGTCTGGGTTCCTGAAGAAAAAAAATAGGACGTGTCTATATTGGACATGGTCTGGTGCATCATCATGTCGGGATGGTGCTGACCCATCCCCATCGACGATTGCTGACAGCTAGAGTAAGGGGTAGACACGGGGGGCGAGCCGTAGTGGCTCAGGGGGCTGGAGGCCTGAGTGGCCGCGGGAGATTCCCCCTGGTTGGCGTTGAACGGGGACATGTTAAGGGATAACAGCGTTGAATGGTTCTCCATTTCAAGTAACATTTCTCACTATGCGCGACTTAAAAAAATTGTTTGTCATCTATGCAAGCGTATCGTAAACCCTCGCATGGCACTCGACAACATTTTCGAACAACAATCCTAACTCAAATAGCAATAATCCATTAGCAGAGTGTAAATCCATAGAGGCATGCACAAGAACAACAGCACTCGCGCGCTTCGCGAAAAAGTAGGAAAGTAGGTCTAGGTCGGGTGAGCGAGGAGGCGTCCGCATCCGATGGTTGACAACACGGGACTGACCGGATTCGGCGACGGAATGAGCCCCTTTAGGCGACCGGCTCCTACAGGGGTTCGGTACGGAATGATTACAGCGAGCCCGTGTAATAACAAGTGAAAGTGACTGACCTACTTTCCATTGAACCAGGTCTATGTTACTGCTGCGAGTGCTGTGTGCTTGCTGTGAAGTCATACATACACACACACACACACCGCACACACTTACAACACATCTCGCATAGAGCGGCTCCGAGGCGACGTTGCCGCTTCGACAACGTCTTGCGATACACTACTAGTAGTTAGTAATAATAGCGTTTATTGAGTGCATCATTACCTATTAGCCTAGTTGCATAGCATTTAGTGCGGAGGTGAGGTTCGTTTGGAAAGGATTTTTCGGATTATTTATGACCGTTTTTTAGCGACACAGACGGACGACTAGACAGATATTTTTTAAAACAATTAGCATTAATGATTATGCATTTTGCGACGATGGCAGCAAAAAATGGGAATAACACCACCGCGGTGAGATAACGCTTAACCGTACGGTTTGGGTCTGATAGTTGTCCGAGACAAATAAAAATAACCTATTGTTGAGAAAAATCAATATTTTAAATATATAATTGTTTCTTATACGTACAGAGTGGCGCCTTTTCGATGGATTTATGGGGTAATGGTAAAACCATAATAGATAGATGAAATCTGATTACACATTCTCGACTCCGATTTTCTTATTTTGGTTCTTATTAGCTTGATTCGTTTTCTGTATATACAGGCTGTTACGGGAAAATCGAACAAAAACTGAAATAAAAATATTTTAGTGTTACAACCTTAACGTTTCGTGTACAGCTGCGGCAGACATTATTAAAGGCGAGGAGGCAATGAGGGAAGTGATCTCCCGTGCTTCCCGACGTTGACTGATTCGAGTGTGGTGATCTCCGTGGTATTTATTCCCCCGCCGCGGCGCTGCAGCGGAAGGACTGGGGTGGGGCTAGTGGTGGCGCGGAGTTTCGGCGCACTTGCAGTATGTCGTAGAACTCGCTTCCAGTCTGCATTTAGGAACGTAATTGGCTGGAATGGAAACAACGGAAGGTGAAGAAAAGCGCGGATGGACTAGTCTATCATATATCCACAAAGTAACAGACAGGATCGGCAGGCAACTGGAAAAGAACAATATTAAAACTGTCTTTAAGCCCACTTGTACAATACAACAGAGCTTGAGATCGGCCAAAGACCGACGAGATTTCCTATCGGCACCCGGAGTTTACCGAGTTCCATGTAGGTGTGGTTCGGTATATATTGGCACCACAAAACGCAGTGTCAACACGACGATCACAGAACACAAAAGGAATTGCAGGCTGGGACAAACGCAAAAGTCAGCAGTAGCAGAGCACGCTCTCTCCGAAGGTCATGACATCCTTTTCAACAATTGAGATCTTTAAACGCGGCAACAATTTCAACAAAAAGGAGGAAATTACATTTCTAAATGTAGACTGGAAGCGAGTTCTACGACATACTTACTACAACTACATACTACAACCCCACCCCACTCCCTCCACTGCAGCGCAGCGGCGCACTTCGCCCATTGCCTCATCGCCTTTGATAATGTCTGCCACAGCTGTAGACGAAAAGTCAGGAACTGTCACTAAGTATTTTTTAGTGAAAACTGACACTGTAATCTATATTTGTCTCAATACATCCTAAGAAGGATAATTATTTTAATGAACCAGTGGTAACTACTGATTTCATGTTTGGGGCAGTTTACTTTCTGAGTGGCCAGTTGCCTACGACATGTTCCGTTTTACAGCATTATTGGTTTGTTTAGACCCATCACGAGAAACACCGTTAAAATCAGCACAAAAACGTCTTGTAGAACTGTCATGCCCCTATGTTGACCATTAAAAAAAATTTTATATTGGCGTCATATTTCAAAAATGTGAGAAAGCACACAAAATCTGACTACCCCAATGTGTTCCGCTTTAAAAAGTGCCCATATAATGGAACTGTAGTTAGCGGGTGTAGGACAAATAAGAAGCTACTTCACAATTGCGAATACGCCAACGTTTCGATCTTTAATTAGATCTTCTTCAGGGCTTAATTGAGTTTGAGAAGTATGTCATCTAAGCTATATGTATGTGTTCTATCGGACATAACTCAAAAATAAAACAATGATTCCACAAACAGACGACCACATGAGTTAAGGACAAACCAACGTTATTTTTGAGTTATGTCCGATAAAAGACATACATGTAGCTTAGATGACATATTTCTCAAACTGAATGAAGAACCCTGAAGAAGATCTAAATAAAGATCGAAACGTTGGCGTATTCGCAACTGTGAAGTAGCTTCTTATTTGTCCTACACCCGCTATCTACAGTTCCATTGCATTAGAAAGGACACAATGCCCATATAATGTTTTTGCAGAATTGCGATGTCTAAGATATTAAGCAAAATACAGGCCATTCATCAAATCAAGGAAAAAAATTAAAAAATCGACTATTGCGCCAAAACAAATAACAAAAAATACAGGACGATATTAAAAGAATAAAAATTTACTGATTTTACTAATACCAAAAAAAAATAATCTGCACAATGCATGTTTTTAAATTAAAAAAGGGCTACGCCATAAAAATTAAAGGAAACACAGTTTTGGGAAAAAATATATAAACGGAAATAAATTTACATTACAATTGTGTACTCGTTGGAAGAGTCCAATTGCAGCTAAAAAAAAATTAAAAATTGTGTCAATAAATGTCGTGCCATGTGTTATCAATAAAAAGGTTAAAGACGATAGGACAGACAAATATACAGACAGAATAAAATTTAAAAAAGTAAAACAAAAATTAGAAAGTTTTTTAGTTCACCAGAGTCCGAGAGACGCAATGCAAAATGCAAAAAGAAATTTTTGAAATATATTTTTATTCGCAAATAAGCGCCTTCCAAAGCAGTCACAGCCTAACAAATTTCATGAAATATGAATTGAGAATTTGAGATATTTTCAACCATTTGTTATGACTCATCCTATATTGAACAATTTCCTACTTAATAATGTTTCTATTCACGTACAGTAGTCTTGTTACAGCATGCAGTTGCGAGTTTGAGACTGCCCCCTCTACGCACAAGAGGGTGTAAAAGGTTTGTTGTACGCATTGGTGCAGTAATAGTACGGGGTGTTCATTATAAAACTTCATCTAGCAGGCTATAAAATTTTGACAGAAAAGGATGACATAATCAAAGTAAATGGACTTTTGTTTCTCCATCCTTTTCTTTTGACATTTCACAGCCAACTAGATGAAGTTTTATAATGAACACCTCGTATATTGTGCAACTAGTGTCGAAAATTGCACTTTTCTCTCTTATGTTACAACATCACAAGAGTGTGAAGAGTGATTTTCGGACGTGTTGCACTATAGTTTTGAAATGATCATTCGTATTATAAAAATATAGGCAAAGTCAATACATTATTTGTGCAAAGTGGACTTTGCACACGCTTCTGTATAGTTAGTAATGCGCATTTGTTCATTTTCGAGGCAGTCGTAGAAAATAGTATATTGTGCAACTAGTGTCGAAAACTGCACTTTTCACCTAAGTGTGACGGTTTGGACACGAGCCGTAGGCGAGTGATACAAATTTACAAGAGTGTGAAAAGTGATTTTCGTACGAGTTGCACACTATAGTTTTTCTACGATTGCGATTTGGCTTCATAAATGATCATTCGTATTATAATAGTATATTGTGCAACTAGTGTCGAAAATTGCATTTTTCACACGAGTGTGACGGTTTGGACACGAGCCATAGACGAGTGATACAACGAAAATTGCATTTTTCACACGAGTGTGACGGTTTGGACACGAGCCGTAGGCAAGTGATACAACGTCACAAGAGTGCGAACAGTGATTTTCGTACGTGTTGCACACTACTTTTTCTACGACTGCGATTTTGCTTCATAAATGATCATTCGTATTGTAAAATATACGCAAGGCGTGTGCAAAGTGGACTTTGCACATGCTTCTGTAGGGAGCGTTCGCGAAGCGCACTTTGCGTACGTTGTTTTGCAATATGCGATTTTCAACGGTAGTTAGTACTGCGCATTTGTCCATTTTGCAACAGGTACGAAAATCACTCTTCATACTCGCGTGACGTTGTATCACTCGCCTACGGCTGGTGTCCAAATCGTCACACTCGTGTGAAAAATGCAATTTTCGACACTAGTTGCACAATATACTATAATAATACGAATGATGATTTATAAAGCAAAATCGCAGTCGTAGAAAAAGTAGTGTGCAACAGGTACGAAAATCACTCTTCATACTCGCGTGACGTTGTATCACTCGCCTACGGCTCGTGCCCAAACCGTCACACTCGTGTGAAAAATGCAATTTTCGACACTAGTTGCACAATATACTGTTATAATACGAATGATCATTTATGAAGCAAAATCGCAATCGTAGAAAAACTATAGTGTGCAACACATACGAGAATCACTCTTCATACTCGCGTGAGGTTGTATCACTCGCCTACGGCTCGTGTCCAAACCGTCACACTTAGGTGAAAAGTGCAATTTTCGACACTAGTTGCACAATATACTATTTTCTACGACTGCGACTTTGCTTCATAAATGATCATTCGTATTATAAAATATATGCAAAGCGTGAGCAAAACAATGAGAAGCGTGTGCAAAGTGGATAATTAATCAATTTTTTTTTGTTTTTTTTTTAAACTAAAAGACTGTGACTCGAGACCGCAGCCTGCCGTCCAAGAAAGTAATGTTGGTACTGGGAAAACGGTGAAACGAGAGAAATTACAGAAAATAGTCAAAAAAAAAAATATTTTTAAATAATATTTTTGCTACTCTCGCACCACGAGTCAATTTTTAAGTTATATATCAATGATTATTAAAACTGTTTCAGTTTCCTCTCTTTGCGCATTGAATTCTCGAAGACACGCACTAGAGCGGCCAACCAAAGAGATGACCACCTATTGGCTTGAAAAACAGCTTCAGTCAAAAGTTTCTTGATTTTCTGATTTGCTCAAATACCAACTCAATTTTTTTTTTTAGACTATTTCAATACTATAGTATATAAAAAATTATGCATCAATGGAATTGACTCAGAATTAAAAAAATGGAGTGTTACACGCTCCGTTTCAAAATATTTCTTTTTGTTAAAATGCTGATTCTTTTAGACAAACTTCTGAAATACACATTGAGTTTTCTTGCTTTTCCGTGCCTTTTTTTGCGCAAATCAATGGTTTAGGTGATATTTGCAATAATAAGTGACTGCTTCCTGCATTTGCAGATGATATAACATTTTTAAACTAGTTAAAGAATCTTTTCAATTAAAAATTAGTAAAAATTCTTCAGTAAATAAAACTTAAAATGAAAAAAAAAAAACAAAAATCTTGTGCAAATGACAGTTTTAATCTTTTTTTATCACATCTAAAATCAAATGAAACAAGTTTATTGGTTTCAGTAAAAACATTTAAAGTCTGGACAAATATTGAAAAAAACAAAAAAAAAACATATGTAATTATTAGTTTGGAGATAGTCAGTTTTAGGTAGGTAATTCTAAATTTTTTCCAAGTTTTCATTTGAATTCCAAAATCGTCCCACTAAGGCCAAAAATTTTGTTTCCTTGAATAATTCCAAATATTTCATGAATGGAGTTAAATTGCTACAAACCAGCAAAATTGCAAATTTGTTCGAAAAAGACAGAGCCAATTTTATCGTCCGCCAAATTCATTCAAATAAATATAAAGAAAGAGTGGAAATAAGACTTCTCTGGAAGTATGTTTGCATATTGTGTTGGGTCATGAAGCCGAGACCCACCATCGGGTGCCAGACCAAAGTGACGTCAGAAGTCAGTTAACTGAAGAAGTTTGAATTGTCTTCAATAAAGACAATTTATGATTTCTTACATTGTTGTTTTTACTGGGACAAAGTTGAATTCATTAAATTGAGAAAACATTGAATTTTATATAACACTCAAAAACTCCTTGCAATTTCAGATTCGAAATGAACAAACTTTCAGGACAGGATACATTATTAAATTAATTTTCTTGAACTTGAGACGACGTTTTTTAGTAGTGTTATTAAATGAAAATGATACTAATCCTAACCCGGATGCCAGACCGAA
Organism: Taphrorychus bicolor; assembly: GCA_951812265.1. NCBI lineage: Eukaryota > Metazoa > Arthropoda > Insecta > Coleoptera > Curculionidae > Taphrorychus > Taphrorychus bicolor. Next base: position 34,215,526 of record OX638303.1, on the reverse strand, counting down.
GCGACGTCCGAACTCCGTTTACTGAGGCTTGAATTGTTTCCATTGATGTTTTTTTGGCAATGCTGTTTTCACTAGACTAAAACGAAATTCATTTAAATTTAGAAAAAAAATATTCTCTAACGCTGAAAAACTCTTAAACCTTCAGGGAAACCCACGCAACAGCGGCAACGTTGGCCGCGTTTCAGCTCCTGTTGGGGTTCGAAGCGGCCCTGAGGGAAACTTGCGTGGGTGGGGATGATGTTCCACTGACCCAATTCCGTATCGCGCATCACGTGGCCCAAGAAGGAGCAGCAGGCGAAGAAAGGACACCCTTAAGACCTGCCCCACACCTCTTCGCATTAGATTAGCCGAAGCTATTTGGTCGCCATGGAAAAAATGGAGAGGTGACGACGACCGCTGCGGCAACACCGAGCGAACATAATAAATTCGTCCTTATGCCATTTATTAAAATAAAATCATTATCATCACAATAACACAACCTACTTTTCCAATAAGATAAAAATATCAATAAGAACGCGCGGCGTAAACTTGACCCAAAAGCCGGTGGTGAAAAATCGTCAACGGGTGTTGGCCCAGATTATCCACGGAGGTGGTATCAAAATTTTTCGCAAAAAAAAACTCATTTAATTGAGAGAATTCGGAAAATCGTAAATCGCGTGTGTAATGCAATCGACGTGTAACCGAAAACAAACTGTTGAATGGTGTAAGTGCGAGTTTGTTAACAAAGCTGACCCAGAAACCCACATTCTCGTTTGGTCGATCGATAATCGAGAGTATTTTTGATCTTATCGTTTGAATTTTTACTGCAAATGTATAATAAATTATGTTTTTAAATAAAATTTATTTGAAAAACAGAGGTCGTGTCAGTTTACATAATTTACATCAAAGGTCTTCTAGGCTGTAGACCGGTCAGTCAAAGCAAAAGCGAGAATAAAACCCTGATGATGACCAGAATTTAACCGAAAGAAACCTGCAGAATAGTGAAGAGGAGATTTAGATAACAATTATCAGCAGAGTCAAGAAACTAATTTACCTAACCTAAAAGACCTTGTCATTTTTCACGTTTACATGACCACCCATGGATAAACGATATTAGAAGTAGAAACACCTTAAGTATGGATTATACTAAATAAAAAAAAGTTTCAAACTCTCTACCTACCTCACTAAAATTTATTTTAACCAAGTTGTCTGTTAAAGAAATTTTGGCACACACGAAACATCTAACAGAGAGATATGCTTCCGGCTTGGGAGGAGGCAAAAACGGTACTATTCGTCAAAAATATCTCAGAATTGGCGCAACTAAGGCGGATTAAATATTGTTTGTCTGCTAACCAATTAAAAACAAGCGAATTGTTAATAGGAAAATTTGGGCCGCCTTATCAGCGTCCGTTATCTGCCATCCGAGCCCTTGGCACGGATCTAGGAAGTGCCAATTTATATCAGGTAATGTAAGTAGTTAACAGATGTATCGACTTTAAAACGATTTTTTCTTTTTCCAGTTGCTTCCAAGGGTCCAATACTGACCATCCTAAGAGATGCGAACAAGCATGTTCATTGCGCAAGTAGCTAACATAGGTTACGTTAGCGATGCAGGGTCGTCTAATTATCAAATATTATCTGCAGACAATATTTCATAACAATTATTCATGGGAAAGATAATCAATTTCTTTCTGTATAATTTAATGTTAATCTTTCTCAACCAAAACACTTGTGTTAAATCATGTGAAATCATGCACATTGAGTTTTTTTCCACGACCCCTTACAAAAAAATACATAACGATCGGAACTAGCAACGCTGAAAATTTATGCTAACACACAGCCCTGCGTTATGATTTCTTAACGCACGAGCAAAAACAATTGAATGAAGGACTTCCCTGGCGAAGCTAAAATGTTCTTAAAATATAATAACTTGTCTGTATTACTCAGTAAGCAGAACAAACTTCGAATATCTTATTTGGATACAAAAAGCGGCAACATTTAGTTATTTAATTTATATGATGACATTTAATGAACTGTCAAAATCACACAACTGAACATATGTACTGATAGTCACAGGTTACTTGAAACGTTTTAAATGTCGATGTTATCATTAAAACAAGTCTTTGGAGCAGTCTGATAATTTCACATATTTTAACGTTTTTGTTTTGGAATTTGGAACATTCTCTCCGAGTTTTGTGTGTGTTACTAAAACATGCCTTTTGATAAGTCTAATAAATTTACAAATTTATCTTCTTGGATTATTAGAAGTCTTATTTTTGTCTGATAATTTTACGAATTAGACAGTTTTTTGAGCTTCTTTTTTGTCTCAAAAATCTTACTACATTAGCTTCTTAAAAAAACAGATAATTTTAGAACCTTCAATTCTTTCTTTTTTTTTAATTTTTCGAATTTTGACAATTTTACTAAACCATCTTTCTGATAAGCGTAATAATTTCGGAAATTTTTAATCTTGTCTATTATCTTATTGAGTATCAGAAATTTTGTTACAACAAGCCTTCTGATAAGACCGATAATTTTAAAAAAATTACACAATCTTTTTGTCTGTGTCTGTATAAACTTGATAATTTTAGAAATTCTAGAGTGGTAAAAATTCTAATAAAACGAGACTTGAAATTTTTCTAATAAAACGAAACTTGAAACGTTTTCTTGGATTAATTTTAGGTGAAATATTTACAAACAGAATAGATTATTTGAATTGCAAAAGTATTTTTAAAAATAGACTTTTCTATAAATAGATAAATTTAATACTTTCTTAAAATGTCGAATGTCTTCTTGAAGTTTTTTTTTTAACTTCAAAAGTCCTATTAAATAAATCCTTCTGATAAGCCTCATAATTTTGTAAATTTGGAACGTTTTCCTGGATTTTTTTAAATTGCCTTCGGTGCCAAAACTTTTTCGAAAACAATACTTCTAAGCCTGATAATTTCAGAAATTTGGAATCTTTTTATAGTTTGATGAGCCTAAAAATGTATCCATAAATGAAAGTGACCAACATTAATTCATCGACGCCTACGACAGCGCGTAGATTTGTGGCAGAGCACTGCCATTGCGTTCACGAGATCACGAGTTCGATACCAGTTCCAATATATTGTTTTTATTTTGAATTTTTTGTGAATGGCTCATCGCCGTGGAACAATTGTGAACACAACCCGCAAAGTCTGTTAGCAAACTCGCGTCACCGCCACCCTCTAAGTGAGGCCCTAATAAGGGGAGCCCCCCCACAAGGGTGATTGGATTGTGATTGCCTCCCTAAAGGAGGACAGTAAGTATCTCATGTCTTTTAATTTTTGGTCGTAAAACTAATAACAATAACTGTTAAACTATTAATTTGAGGGGATTTAGCAGTATTGCGAGTAGGTACAGAAATAAACGGGCTTTTCAAAAATGTAGTCGGTTTGATGGTATGTGTGTGGGGGGGGGGGGCGACCAATGGCGTACCAAAGTCAAAAAAGCGTTTTTTTTCGATACGTAAATTTGTTGCGTCTTCCCCGTAACTACTACCTACTCCCCATGAGTAGAATTCCACATATGTGTTTTGTTAATATATAAATAAATATACATAGATAGTATTGCCCATGATTGGTATGTCATATCGCACAGATATGCCTATATGATGAAAGGGAACTTTTTTGTGCTTCTATTGAATGTGCAAAATGGTGTCTTACTCTTGAATGTAAAAAAAATCATTTTTTACAAAACAAGTATCATAAGGAAACTCTTGGTCGCACTACACCGTTACCAACTGTAGTTCAAAAAGTACCAAGTGTAATTCAGAACAAATCAACTGTAATTCAGAATAGTCAAATGTAATTCAGAAAGCATCAAGTGTAATTCAGAATAGTCAAGTGTGTTTCAGAAAACATCAAATTTAATTCAGAAAGCATCAAATGTAATTGAGAATAGTCAAGTGTAATTCAGAAACATTGTTCACTTATAATTGAGAATAGTCAACTGTAATTCGGAAAGTATCAAGTGTAATTCGAAATAGTCAATTGTAATTCAGAAAGTATTAAGCGAAATTCAGAATAGTCAAGTGTAATTAGGAAAGTATCAAGTGTAATTCGGAATAGTTAATTGTAATTCAGAAAGTATTAAGCGAAATTCAGAATAGTCAAGTATAATTCAGAAATAACCCAGTGTAATTCAGAATAGTCAACTGCAATTCAGAAATTATCAAGTGTAATTCAGAAAGCAACAAGTGTAATTCCGAATACTCAAGTGTAATTCCGAATACTCAAGTGTAATTCAGAAATCTCCAAGTGTAATTCAGAATAGTCAAGTGTAATTCAGAAAACAACAAATGTAATTCAGAAAGGACTAAAAGTAATTCGGAATAGTCAAGCGTAATTCAGAAACCGACACATGTCATTCAGATTAGTCAATTGTAATTCAAAAAGTATTAAGTGTAATTCAGAACCCTCAAGTGTAATTCAGAAACATCATTTGTAATTGAGAATAGTCAACTGTAATTCGGAAAGTATCAAGTGTAATTCGGAATAGTCAATTGTAATTCAGAAAGTATTAAGCGAAATTCAGAATAGTCAAGTATAATTCAGAAATAACCCAGTGTAATTCAGAATAGTCAACTGCAATTCAGAAATTATCAACTGTAATTCAGAAAGCAACAAGTCTAATTCAGAATACTCAAGTGTAATTCAGAAATCTCCAAGTGTAACAGAATAGTCAAGTGTAATTCAGAAAAGTCAACTGTAATTCAGAAATTACCAAGTGTAATTCAGAAAGCAACAAGTGTAATTCAGAATACTCAAGTGTCATTCGGAAATCTTCAAGTGTAATTCAGAATAGTCAAGTGTAATTCAGAAATAACCAAGTGTAATTCAGAAACCGTCACATGTAATTCAGAATAGTCAAATGTAATTCAGAAAGCATCATCAGGTATCTTTCATAATTTTCAAGGTAGAGAGTTGCAGTTTTCGTGACAGTGTGCTACTTTTTTGTGAAATAAAAAATGGCGCCAACAAAAAGTAAAAGACATCATTTTCAATAGTCAATATTTTGGAAAAGGTTAAAAAATGGGAAAAACTAAATGATGTTTTAAAAAAAAATACAAAAAACAAAGTTACATAGCGTTCTAAAAATCTATGTTCTGAGAAAATCTGTATATTTGAATGTAACTTCCCTTTATAGATATTAAAAATGTATAAAACTTTAATAGATAAAATGTTTTGAAAGAATTACAGTAAACAAGGTTTTGCCGCGTATACCACTCTATTTGGAAGCCAAACCCGTAATATAAAGTGCATCAAATGCAACTCTCTATATCGCATGCAAGCGCCATTATTTCTAATTAGCCACATACCTTCATCGGGTCCCTACTAAGAAACCTTTTCCCAATTACTATCCTGTCGTGTTGCATTTTGAAATTTCGCGCAATCGAGCATTAATATTGGCACCCATATATCTCTCATGGGCCATTGATTTTAGTCACCGGGTATTCGATTAAGTAATTCGAACACCCTGCATTATTCTGAATGGGCAATTACCGAACTCACCTTTCGCGGATCGAACGCATAATAAATTCGCGACGGCCTTATAAATAATAATCTTCTTTGTTTCATAACTTAATGATTCATTTTGGGGCCGGGTACATATGATAAAATTGATTTCGTTCGGCATGAAGTTGACTTTGTATCTACTGTGTAGGTATATTGCAGGACGTAACAACAACAATTCGTGCATTCCTCAAAAAAAATTAACGCTGACTGAAAGTAAATTCAAGGGCACTGTTGTGTTTGCACTAGGAAATCATAACAATGACGTATTGAAATATTGAATATATCATTGTGCTGAGTCTCAAATAACACAGCACACGAAATGTAAATATATGTAATCAATTAGATAACTTATAAATTATTGGAGATGGGATTTGGCATTTTGTTTTTAAGGTCAACTTTTGCAAGTCGCGGCTAACCTTCGGAAGAATGCTGCTCACCTATATCAAAAGTGACATTCTAATTTATTTTTTAGTCCTCGGATGAGATGCCTGCAAAAAAATTCGGGTATAATCCCTTTCTGAAAGGCGATAAATCTCCTCAAGTACGTGTATTAAACCTCACTCCGTTCTAGAAAAATGTGCAAGTCCCGGTGGAGCTGGAAAGCGAATTAGGGCAGAAACTAGGTTACCGGGTTACACAAAGATCTCCCGAGAGGTTAGTTTCTGTGCAGTTGCAATGTTTTCAAAACTAATATTTCCGCTGCAAGGCTCTTTGGTAAAAGCAGACAAAAGCTAACGAAAACCAACTTGCGCAACGGTCGTAAAAAATGCATTAACAATGCCGAGAATGTTGTTAATCATGTATTGTGTAGCATAAATTTTGGTCACCGATATATCGCGCTCTCCACTGATTTAAGCAATTAGTGAAAGCGAAAAATGCTTATTATTAAACTCGCAGAATTTTAAGTTGGTTGATTTATCGACACCAGTACCATGCAACAACACCGGAGCACAAGTCCATCAGCCACCAGTTTCAACGCCCCTGTATATATCAAACTAACGGCCATACAGAGCAATCGCCACATTGACTGTCAACATTGATTACGACAGCAATTTAATGACTATTAATATTACACTGATAGTGAATTAATTAAACAAATTAATGAATGCTACAAACCTACTTTTGATTTCATAGCTCATGCAAATTCCATATAAAAGAAGTGTTGCAATTATGAATAGATAATGGGGCCCGGTGTGTGCTCATCGCGATGGTTTATTTAGGTAAAACAATTATTTTACCATTGTTGGACAGGATTTATACATTAGATAGGCGTCGCTGCGATGGTTAAGATGTCCGAGAAAATGGGCGAAACAATGGTGTATTAAAATGATGGGGGTGACGAAATGCCGCGGCTTGACGCGCCTTGAAACGCGATCAGATCTTTTACTCTAGATTCTGAAAGTTGTGAAATTTTTTGATATCAGGAAGAAGATCTTTACTATCTGTCTTATTAGGCTTGGCAAGAAGCTTGCCGAATTTCTTAGGTTAAAGGTTATCACGACAATGTTGACTAACAGAGTTTCCGGTGACGAGATGCATCAAGTGAAAGGGAAGGTTTCATTTTTGGGAGGAATTCACCTCAAGTACGAAGTTAGAATGAAAAGTTTTTATACCGGGTGTCCAGCAGAACCCTGGACATAGGAGATTAACATGGGAAATCGGTTTTTATTTTTTTGCGCCTGTACGGTTGATTTGATTGAAAAACTTTTAAGAGTAAAGTTGTAGAGTTTATGGTCAGCTATCATCCTGTAATTTTTTCAATACCACAGTTTTAGCTATTTTTTGGAAAAACGCCTCGAAAAGTGCAAAAATTTGAATTTGGCGCGTCACCCCCACCATGCATGTGCAGTGTCGCCAACATAATAATTTCTTATGTCAGACTCGGAGCCGATTTTTCTTTCATATTTATTTTGAGGGACCATCATGTAGTAATTAACGTGATTATGCAGAGAAAATTAACTGAAAACCTGACGATAATGTTCTTAAATTATAGGTAAGTAAAAGTTACGTTTATAATTATCATAATTAGTAAAAGGAAAATCATTCTAATTTGTGTATGGCTGGTTGTCTAATTCATTTTAGTTTAGCAATACGACAACCACGATGACATGACAATTTGTCTCTTGTCACCAATTAAGGGTGTTCGTTGTTGTTGTTGTTATTGAGGTGAATTCATCTATCTCCAAATGTTTTACTTCAAAAGTGTCTATTTTGCAGTGCTGTGTGATGCGAGGCCCCATCCTGCATGTAAAAAACCCTTGCTAAGTGCTGGACTCCTCTATGACAGACAAAATCTCATTGGAAAACCAAATACAGCGCGCCCCAAAATGCCAATCCACACATTGACAACTTCTCGACGTTGGTCTCGGTTGTCCTGCACTGTATGTGGATTTTAGAGAGTCCAAACTCATTCATTTTGTTGATTTGAGGGACCCATTAATCCAAATTAACATTCATTGGTGGAACAAATGTTTATAGCAAATAAGCAAGACCAGTAAGCAGATAGCGATGGATGTTTGATCTGCTAAGACCAGTTTCTTTCATGTTTATCTATGTATCTGGAGACTATAGTGCCTGTGAAAAAAACTCTTTTCAGTGACAACAAATCTTGCCATACTGGCCACAAACAACTTGAAAAACTGGCCAAAAATTGGTTTCATTCCAATCGATTGGAATGACAAAACAACAGTTTTGACTTTCAAGCGTCGGGATTGTTCTATGGTTTCTGGTGTATAGTGATGAATCCATGTTTCATCCATTGTAATAAATCGCCGCAAAAAATCAGTCTGATTCTGTTGTAACATATCCAAACATTGCCGCGAGATGTTGAAGCGAATCAGTTTTTGTTCAGGGGTAAGCAGAGGTGGCACCCACCATGCAGACAATTTTCTCATGTGTAAGGACTCGTTTAAGATATGACGTGTCCGCTCTTTAGATATTCCCACAATGTCAGCAATTTCAGTCAGTTTTAATCTCCTATCACCTAACACAACTTGGCGCACGTTTTCGATAACTTCTTCAGTGGAAGCAGACTTTGGTCTTCCTGAATGTGTGGCGTCTTTTGTCCTGATTTAGCCACGCTTAAAGTCTGCAGCCCATGCCTTAATGGTGGAAAAAGATGGGGATGAACTGCCTAGCGTGAAATCTGCGTGAGAAGAAGAAAGAAAGAAAGAATTATTAAGAAATTTTCTTGCAAAATGGATGCTTTGTCATTGGGTACTTTTCTGTACAAATTTGAATTAATGGTATATTTTGTCTGAGTGTGCCTTAAAACAAACTTAAATGTGAGCCTAATAATGAAGTGAGGGTGCATGGGCATTTGTAGCATCAGTTCCTATCAAACTTTAATATTTTGTTTTGTGTGTTCAGATTCTATCAAAAATTACTGTAGATACAGGGTATCCCAACACTGCAGGCACAATATTATTTCTAAAGTATTACTCAGAGTCAAACTAAAAGCAAAAAGTTTCACAATACGCTTTACCTATTTCACAATTGAAAATTGTTGTTAACTAAACAGAGTGCTACAGACCAGTTTTCAAATATCATGTGTTCATTTAAAAAAAGCTAAAGTAGGCCATGGAATTACAACAGTAGATCGGAGATGACTTCATAAAAACAATTAAAAGTCGAAAATGTCATAAAATGTTCTGATTTTCATTTGCTCTATGAATTTATCTCAGACAACAGTTTTAATTCTATGGCTTGCTATGAGGGTTTTTTTTATGAACACCCTTTATTTACATACTTACATTCAGTAGTTCTTTCTAAGCATTTTTTATTAAGGTTATCTTATTATCTTTGCCATTTTCCAACTGTGAGGGCTGCATCATTTCCAAAATGGTTTGAAAGCATAAATGAACAAAATTAATAATTTTAGATTTCGCACAGATTTTTCACATTGTTGCTTTATAGGGTATTCAAAAGTTTACACAAGTGTATTTTCCTATTCTGAACTCTACTGTCTCTGATCACTAAGGAGCGGACTTTAGGTTTTGACCTAAAAACCTAAGGGTTTTACCTTATTTAAGCTCTTCAAGTTTTCCAAGTTATTTTACCTAATTCTGCGTATATAGAGAGGTTTCACCTAATTTATGGGTTTACGACGCGGGAATGGTAAACTAAACAGTTGACCCACAAATTATTCCTTATTTTCATAAAATTATTACCTGCTCGCAGATTTTTAACGAAAAATGTTTGACATGGTTGTCGTAAATAAATTTAGTTCATAGTAAATGACTCTAACAAATAGAGGAAAAGGTACAAAAATGGATGACTCTAACAAATAGAGGAAAAGGTACAAAAATGGACTATCATTTTGTATTTTTTTTTGATATATCTAACACATTTTTGGTGTATACAACATTTTAAAGATGTGTATAATGTTATTTAAGTTACTTGATAATTATAATTGGCCAATTTTATTATATTAAATAATTTTTTTTTACTTAAATATAAGTTTAATTTACCTAATCGGGGTTCTTTTCTGACCTATATTACTTATTTATTTTACCTAATTCTAGAGTTTTATTTTACCTAAAATCCGCTCCTTACTGATCACTGATTAGGCCCTACCCATAAAAATAACCTGAACTAACCTGAGGTCTGTGCTAAGCTTTAGGAACGTTTTTTGTCATACTCAATGCATTCATATTCTTTAATTACATTCTAATTGTAGTATTATCTTTTCAGTACAGCTTTAAATGTGTTGTATTATATGTATCAAAGAAACGTGAAATGCACACTGCAATTACCTCGAAATGTTTTCAGTACATTGATTCAAATAAAACTTAACATTACTGATCCAGCAACGAAAGAATAGGTATATGTTTACGTTATTATACACACAACTATAGCTAGTATAACTTTTCAGATAAACAAGATTTTTCAAAAAGAACTTTTCATAGTAGTACACAATTCAATGCTGCCAAAAAGGATTACTATGAAATATTAGGAGTTGGTCGCAATGCATCCGCAGCAGAAGTTAAAAAAGCTTATTACAAATTAGCCAAAAAATATCACCCTGACGTTAATAAAAACGACCCGGAAGCCCAGAAAAAGTTTCAAGAAGCTTCTGAAGCTTATGAGGTAATGTTTACAAAACGTGTTGTTGACGTTTAAAATTTCTGGAAAAAGCAGGAATAAGCCTCTCTCATTTAATATAAATGATATTTGTCCAAAAACACATTCTTAAGTTTTGGATTGAAATTTTCCTGCTCCTTCATCTAATAATTGCACTATTGTTTAGAGAGTAATACATCAGAATAAAATAATTTACCGAATTTCATAATTTATGAATTTGCTCAGATTCTTGCTGATCATTCTAAACGAAAACAATATGACACATGGGGGGCAACATCAGACCAAATGGGTACTGGAGGGATGGGTGGAGCTGGCACTGGAAAAGGTCACGGTCCAGATAGTTTTAGCCAACACTGGGAATATCAGTCTAGCATAGACCCTGAAGAGCTATTTAGGAAAATATTTGGAAATGCTGGATTTTCAAAGTCTCCGTTTGAAGACTTTGCTGAAAGCAGTTATGGTTTTGGCGATGCCCAAGAAGTAATGCAATCAACATTTTCTTTGGAACGTTTCACAAAATTAACGACTTTTGTAGATAGTTTTAAGAGTTACGTTTAGTCAGGCAGCAAGAGGAACTAATAACGATGTTACTATTAACGTTGTTGTGATGCGTGAAGTTGGAAAATCAAAGACCTGATTGGAAGGACATAGCAGATAAGAGCCTGGAAGTAAAAGCTATCTGGCCTCAATGGGATTTCTTGGTGATTCAGAATAGTTTACTGAAGAGGACTTGGGGGAACGGGACCAGAAAGTAGACGGAAAGATATATTGCGAGAAATGCACAATGGAGTGTCTGAAGGCCATTTTGGACTGAATAAGACCCTGGATAGAATTCGAGAAAGGTACTACTGGGTGAATTGCCGAGATGACGTCGAAGAGTGGTGCAGAAATTGTGATACCTGCTGCTCCGTAAAAGGACCCCAAAAAAAGACTAGGGGACAAATGAAGCAATACAATGTTGGTGCCCCATTTGAAAGAATTGCGATCGACGTGGCAGGTCCTTTTCCAGAAACGGACGATGGCCTCAAATACATCTTAGATGCCATGGATTATTTCAGAAAATATCCTGAAGCTTTTGCACTACCAAATCAGGAAATTAACACTGTCGCAAGGGTCTTGGTTGACGAATTCTTCAGTAGATTCGGCGTACTATTAGAGCTTCGTTCCGACCAGGGACGGAATTTTGAATAGCAACTTTTCAAGAAGATCATGGAACTTGTGGAAATTCGCAAAACAAGGACAACTCCGCCCCCTCCACTATCAGATGGCATGGTCGAGCGTTTCAATCGAACCATGGAATAATACCTCTGCAAAATGGTAGCGGACCACCAGAAAGATTGGGACAAATTTCTGCCTCTTCTAATGATGACTTACAAAGGTGCAGTGCATAACACGACAGGACATACCGCTGCCAAGGTTATATTTGGTAAAGAACTTTGTCTTCCGGATCACCAGAAGAACCGGTGCAAGATGTCCAGAACTACGCTGATGAACTTCGAGAAAGATTAAAGGAAATCCATCGAAACATGAGGTCAAAGATAAAGATTGCCAGTGATCGGATGAAAAGCAGATATGACCTAAGGGCGAAGTCTGCAGGATTTGAGGCAGGTGACTTGGTGTGGCTGTATGATCGACAAAGGAAGAAAGGAAAGTCTCCCAAGTTGTCACTTTTAATATACGGTGAGTCCTAAATTCGAGGCTCTACATTGGGATCTTGGAAACTGAATGTTTTGGGGAATCACGTTATTCCGTTAAAAGCAAAACTGAGTTTCCTCTGAATTGTTTCGCAAATGTTAATTTTATTTTGCTTTATTTCTGTTAAATAATATATCTATTAACAATTAAGTATACCAGCAAAAGAATAACAAAATGAAGTCATCTTCATCTAATATACTAGGTACTAATATAATTTTGAATGACTTAATTTTTAGCAATTCTCTCTCAAATTAATTATTATCAGGTAGATTTGCAAAATGCCTACCGTCTACCTCTTGACATTTCTGACAGTTTGAAAATACTTTTCGAATGACTCTAGCAAGGGTATTTCTGTTCACAGAGGCAAAAGTGTTCAAAACTCTGTCTCTCAGAATATTTACGTTTCGAGGATCGAATTCGTAAATCTCATTTTTTACGTGGCCCAATTGGTAGAAATTTAAGGGCGTTAGATCAGGCGACCTAGCGGGCCATAGAATGGGACCGTGACTCGAAATAACTCTTTCTCCAAAGTTTTCTCGTAAAAAATGTCTAACTGCAATCGTATTGTTTGACGGGCAGCCATCTTTTTGAAACCAAGTTCTATTAAATTTATCTTGTGTTGAAACTTCTCGAAGCGAAGGGCAAAATTTGATTTCTTAGTAGATTTAAATGCTTAAATTGTAGTCGTATAGAAACGGTCCTATGAGCTGATTCTCTGAAATAAAAAATAACTTGTTAAATACACCCACATATTGCATATTTTATTTTAAGTCGCAATTTTTATTTATTTTTTTTTAACACTTTCTGTATTTCTTATTGCTAAATTACTTGAACTATGGTAATTTTCGTATAAGACACCTACGGCAAATGCATCATACATTATGATACTAGTGTTAAAAGAAGAAAATAAAATAAAAATAGCGGCTTAAAATAAAATATGAAGTATTTTTGTCTGTAAGTGTATAAGATCTAAAAGGAAAAAGTAGACAATTAAAATTACCAATGATTCCATTCCTCACCATACATTAAATCAAAATCGGGTTTGAAATCGCCTCTCCTCGACTTCAAAGGGAGTTTCTATGGTCCAATGTTTATCCTTGTTATGTTTATTAAACACCCCACAGTTAGTAAACCTACTTTCGTCAGACCACAACAAGTTGTTCGAAAATTCTGGATTTTTAATACATTTATTTGTATACCATTCTGAAAAACGCATTCTTCTTGGAAAATCAGTTTCTATGAACCCCTGAACAATCGTAGATTTGTGAGGATGTAATCTGTTTTTCTTTAGTACACGTTGAACAGTGGATTTTGGTATATAAGCTCTATGGTTCTGACAGATGTTCTGCGATTTCTCCTGACAGCTTATAAAATATTTCGGTCGCAGTTGTGATTTGTTGGTTAGTCAAATGCTCCACCAGTAATAAGATTCATAACAATTCTTCGAAAATATGTGTTATGCGGAATGATTGCTAAATGATAATACACGAGTATTTATACTTGTTTAAACAAAAATGCAAATGGCGCGATGTCACTTTACTTCAAAGTCAAGGCCAACTGTTCAAATTTAAGAAAAGTTCTTTTTTTATCGTAACTTCCGTGTTTTATGTACTTGCGGGATATCAATGTAATGAGAATTTTTCGCCGGATCTGAAAATCGAAAAATCTAATATGGCCGCCATAAGAAAAAACAAACTTGTAGTGCGTTCCGAAAAAACAAAAGACGATAGCGAGTTTTGATATACGCCATATTGATTGTCTCAAAAAAGTGTCCTAATAATGTCATACTTCGACATTCGTCAAATAAACCACTTCGTATTTATAAGAAAAAAACGAAATCCGCCATTTTTATTGGGACACACTGTATATAATATATATTTAATATATCACTTTTAAGGCACCCGCCGAATCTCAGCTCTCCTTAAATTGATGGAAGAAGTTAAAACTAGTCAGGGGCATAAATAATCGAATGATCATTCGACAGAAAATTTTTCAAAAAAGTAATTAATTATCGATTATTCCCGACTTTTAGTTTTAATTTTTAAATATTTCTAGTGAGTGTTGCTACAAGACAAGACAATAAAATATAGCACTTACTTTTTTGTCTTGTCTTTGAAATCATGATGAAACTCGTGTCAAGACAAGATCCTGTGAAGAGAACGTTGTCTCCAGTCTTGTCCTGCTAATGTTAAGTATTTGTGAAGCGGAGAAATAGGTGGTGTATCTACTTGATTTGAATGAGAAAAGCATTTAAAAACTGAAATTACGTTTCGTTTAATTTTTTGAGAAGGGATTACGGTCAAAATCAGTTAAAAAAAAACGTCAAAGCATCTAAAAATGTATATTTAGGGCGTCTTTAGGGAAATTTAGGTTAGAATTAGGGCTAAAATCTATTTCGATTCGAAAAATGACTCACTCACTAAAAGAACAAATTTTGATGTTTTTTGAGAAAATCTAACTAAAATCGGTGAAAATGGCTCAAAGCGTATAAAAATAGCCAAAATCGGTTAAAAATTACTCAAGGCGTCCAAAAATGCAAACTAAAAGTTACTGGAAAAAATGAGGTTAGGGTTTAGAACTAAAATTCATTAAAAAAAGCCCCACTATTTAAAATGTAAATTTTGTAGTTTTTTGAGAAAGTCAGATTAAGATTAAGACCAAAATCGGTAAAGAATTATTCAAAACGTGTAAAAATACAAATTTAGAGGGTATAGAGAAACTTAAATTAAGATGATGGCCAAAATGGCTTAAGAATTACTCAAAGCGTCTAAAAATGCAAATGTCTTTCGAGACATTTCGGTTAGAATTAGGACAAAGGTCGATTAAAAATGACCCTTTTGATCTAAAAATGACAATTTTGATTTTTTTTTTTTTAGAAAGTCTGGTTAATATGTTTGAAAAATGACTTAAAGTGTGTAGAAATACAGATTTGGAGGGTTTGAAAAATTCATATTAACATTACGGCTAGAATCGATTAAAAATTATTCAAGGTGTCTAAAAATGCAAATTAAGAATTCTTGGACAAATTAAGGTTAGGATTAGTCAAAATAGGTTAAAACATGACACAAGGCGTCTAAAAATGCAACTTTGGAATATTTGGAAAAATTCAAGTGAGAATTAAGACTAAAATTGATTAAACAAAAACCACTTCATCTAAAAATGTAAATTTCGATGTTTTATGAGAAAATCAGGGTAGGCTTAAGGCTAAAATCGGTGGAAAATGACTCAAATTATGTTGAAATACAGATTTGGAGAACTGGAAAAATTCATATTAACATTATGGCTAAAACCGGTTAAAAATTACTCAACGTGTCTAAAACTGCAAACTAAGAGTTTCTGGGCAAATTCAGGTTAGGATTAGGATTAAAATAGCTTAAAACATGACACAAGGCATCTAAAAATGCAACTTTGCCACTGCACGCATAGCCACATAGTTTGTTGGGTTCCCATCCCCCATGATTTGCCGCACAGGTTCTTCTACCACCAAAGGGAGAGCTGTGCCCTCCTAAATTTTGAGGTTTAGAAAAATTCAAATTTACATTATGGCCGAAATGGGTTAAAAATTTCTCATAGTATCTAAAAATGCAAATTTGGAGTTTTTGAGGTAATTCGAGTTAGAATTCGGGTTAAAATCGATTAAAAATGACCCACCTCAGCTAAAAATGCAAACTTTGATGTTTTTTGAGAAACCAGGTTAGGATTGAGGTCAAAATCGCAGAAAAATGATCTTAATTGCCAAAATAATCTTAATTTTAATTTCTCTAAATCCTCCAGATGGGGTGGGTCATTCATCGGTTAAAACATTCTCAGAGCTTTTAAAAATGTAAGTTAAAAGTTTCTGGAAAAATTCGGGTTAGGATTAAGGCAAAACCTGTAAAAAATAACTTCTCGAGTCTTGTCTTGTCTCGCTAATGCTCCAAGTATTTGTCAAATTGAGAATTAAGGGTTGGGAAAAATTCTTTTGCATTCACTTGATTTGAATCGAAAAAATCATTTAAAAATTGAAATTAAAAGTTTTTGAGAAGGGATTAGGGTCAAAATCCGTTCAAAAAATGACTCAAAGCGTCTAAAAAGTTTTAGAGTCTGTGGGGTTAAAGTTATTTAGAGTCTGTGGGGAAATTCAGGTTAAAATTAAGGCAAAATATGTTTAATATGACTCATTTGATCAAAAAAGGACAGTTTTGATGTTTTTTTTAAAGCCATGCTAGGATAAGGTCAAAATAGCTAAAAAATGACTCACAGCGTATAAAAATATAATTTTGGTGGTTTGGAAAAATTCAAATCAACATTATGGCTAAAATCATGTGCTCAGTTCGATTATGACTTTGATTTCTTGAAATGCACATTTGAAGCCCTTGGCCCCTCTAAAACTACTTTTTCTTTTATTTCACGGATTCTCTATTTCAACCAAAGATTTATTTTGAGAATAACACAATGTTTTTAAATTTTAAAGTTAACACATTTTTAATTGGGAGACCAAATAAACGAAAAAACAAACCCAAAATCCAGAAAAAAGTCTAAAAACAGAAAAGCATAATATGAAAATTCAATATATAGCTACAAAAAGAGTCATATGTCATTTGTCGCAACAACCACTGGCAGCATCTTCACTTGTAGGCAAATATCTTATATTTGCATCATTGACTGCCCTCCCCTAATACAATGATTATTCACTTTAATGTATTTTGTTCTGATGTGATATACAGGATTCATCATCAATTTCTGGGCGCTCTGGTGCAACAATTTGATCATAGCAAACAATAAACTCATCTAGGAAACCTTTAACAAAGATTGTTTCCCTACCTGCCTGAGGTTTTACTCTTAATCGATTTCAAACATATTTGCCAATAATTATGGCAACATCGTCTTACGTCTTCAAACCTTCCTTCACACCCTATGCCTGCAATGTTGCAAAAACACCATAGCATCTCGTGGAAGTGACGGAAATACTAGCCTAGACAAGGCACTTTGGCTTCATTCGACAACACCGCAGACCATCGATGATGTCACGAAACTGGTTGCCGAAGAACAACGTGCGTGCTGGTGTTGCGTAACCAGCCAATGCTGGGCCGCTTTGCGGCCGGCTGACACCATTCCCATTAATCCCCCCTTGGCTCCCCCCAGACCGACTAAATAACTAGCGCGAAAAACCACGTTGCCAATTTGCTGGTGCAACGATGATGGCGGAGATGATGGTCTAGGTGCGCTCTTCATCTAGCAGCCAACCTGCAGCTAAATTTTGATCCCACCCTTGGTCCTCATCAGAAGTTATATATTATTCACCAGACTTTGCAATTGAATATTCACTTTCACAACAAGGCCAACAGAGATGAAAAGTATTCGCATTTTCACTTTCGGTAAACCCAAAAGAAAGTGAAAATAACGAACGCACGTCTGAAGCAACCGACGCAACACGGTCTAGCCGCCATAGCACAATCCAATTTCACTGCCATTATTATAAAACATGTTTATGTAACTCGGTTAGCGAAAGAGAAAGAAGAAAGGTCGGCCGCAGAAGTGGGTTAGTGGATAAAAGTGAATCTGCTGTTGGGGCGCCATCATGGCCATTCAATATAATCGAGAGCCCAGCCATCATCAACAGGCTCGATATCGCAAGCCCGCGGTGATGGCGAATTAATGGCGACGCGGTACACCAGTGGGTGAGCACTGGTGACCTGGTATTTGTGTCAGTTGGTGGTTTTTGCCATGTTGCCGACTCCACGCTGGGTCTCAGAGCGAACATGTGCAGTTTCGTTGGGAATGGTGATGACGACAGGTGACTTGGGAGGTGTTCATAGGGAAGGTTAGAAAAACTCCTTATCTTCTTTTTGGAAGAGTCGTAACATTTTAGACTGATACATTTGCATATGGCAGCTTGGTGAGCCTCAAGGCCATGAGTTCTTCATAACATACCGACCGCCATCATTTAGGTCGGCACTTGATTTAGAGATCGTATACATATTATTAATAAAGAGGAGAGATTTTAGAGATGATGCGCCTTATATGTGTACATAAAGATATGGCATTAATCACTGGAACAGGGAAATACGTTACGATCCCACCGTTTAAACCAACCGATATTGAAGACGTGCAAACTAAGAAACTTGAATTCCAAAACCAGACTGAGGAAGAAAAGGTGGAGACTGAAGAAATAAAACTTCCTCTTACGAAAAGAAAGACATGTAAGCCTAAAGAGACCCCGCAAGACAATGCTTGGAAAACCTGAGAAAACTGAATATGAGAAGTCACCGAAAGTTGCTGGCACTTGCAAACAGAAACCATCACTTGCTTTTGCAGCAGCTAAAACGTTCGAAAAATCTAAAAAAGACGAAGAACCTACTAGTCCATGTTGACTCCCTTCTCTCTACACCTTAGAAGAAGTTCTCAAGGACAATGCTATATTGTTTTGGAACATTGAAGAGGTTGCAACCCTGAAGTTCAAAAAGAAGAGAAAGATGCCTAAAATTGTGGACCTAGAAAAGTTGGATTGAGCCCTCGATAAACTTAAGAAGGAACAAAAACAGCGGCCCAAACTTAAAAAACGCTTTCTACCAAAGAGGTTAAAAACGATATGGATATTATTTTCTGAAAAATAAAAAATTGTAAAGTGAAGATGATGGATGATGATGGAAAGTGCTTAGTGGGGAAAAAATAGACGAAAGAAGCTGCGGGTAAAAAAGATCACTTGCCAGGGAGAAAGAGAGTGGAACAGAAATATGAATAATAAAAATGATGGAAAGAATATGGAAGACACCACATCCTTTTCCGTAAGCTACAGCCCTGATTGTGTGAAGTTTCCGTTATCGTACTTTTCATCAAGAACACAAGCAGTGTAGGGGGAGGGGGAGGTGACAACAGAAGGCAGAGCCATAGATATAGGATCCATCTTTGGTCCCATTCTGTTTCTCATATTCAATATTGAGCCTGCCGTTAGATCTACTCTCTTTGCTGATGAGACCACCGTAGGTGTTGGCACTGCGGAAAAGGGTTAAATATTGGGTTTCCCTTAACAAGCTTCACCTAAATTTTAGTAAAAACATCCAGCTGCTTCTTTCATGGTCCCATAAATGTGGAAACCCCAAAGGATGGTGGTAAAGGGGTTGAAAAGCAGCCTATTAATGAGTATGGCGGACTGTCTCTTGAGGCCTGAGGCACTGAGAACTGCTTATTTCGGCACCTTGCACTTGCTTGGGGACACTCTTTCCATTGTGAGAAGGTATTGTAGCGAAATGCTGCGAGAGTAATTGCAGGACCAGGATAAAGAGTGAGGAGAACTGGTGGAAACTGGTGTTTGCATGTGTGACTGCTTCGAAAATAAACAAATGCGCACTACAAAGTATCGTTGAAAATGGCATATTGCAAATAGTGTGCGAAAAGTGCACATTGCGCACGGTCTCACAAAGAAGCGTATGCAAAGTGGACTTTGCACACGCTTTTGATTGCTTTGCACACACCTTGCATATATTTTATAATACGAATGATAGTATGTTAATATATATAATACGAACAAAAGTATAATGTGCAACACGTACGAAAATAACTCTTCACACTCTCGTGACGTTGCATCACTCGCCTACGGCGTGTGTCCACAACATCACACTCGTGTGAAAAGTGTAATTTTCGACACTAATTGCACAATATCCTATTTTCTGCGACTGCCTCAAAAATGAAAAATGCGCACTTCTAATTACCGGTGAAAATCTCTTATTGCAAACAGCATGCGCAAAGTGCACATTGCGCACGCTATCATACAAAAGCGTGTGCAAAGTCCCCTTTTGCACACGTTTCTAATTGCTTTGCACTCGCCTTGCACATATTTTATAATACGAGTGATCATTTATGAAGTAAAACTGCAGTCGTAGAAAAAGTAGTCTGTAACACGTACGAAAATCACTGTTCACACACTTGTGGCGTAAAACTCGCTTACGGCTCGTATGCACACCGTCACATTCGTGTGAAAAGTGCACTTTTCGACACTAGTTACACAATATACTATTTTCTACGACTGCCTCAAAAATTAAAAAATGCGCACTACTAACTGTCGTTGAAAATCGCATATTGCAAACAGTGTGCACAAAGTGCCACTTTTCGCAAGCTTTCATACAAAAGCGTGTGCAAAGGCCGCTTTCCACACGTTTTTGATTGTTTTGCACATGCTTTGCATATTTTTATAATACGAATGATCATTTATAAAGCAAAATCGCAGTCGTAGAAAAAATATAGTCTGTAAGACGTACGAAAATTACTCTTCACGAAAATCACTCTTCACATACTTGTGACGTAAAACTCGCTTAAGACTCGTGTCCAAGCTGTGACACTTGTGTGAAAAGTGCAATTTTCGACACTAGTTGCACAATATACTATTTTCTACGACTGCCTCGAAAATAAACAAATGCGCACTACTAACTACCCTTGTAAACCGCATATTACAAACAGCGTGCGCAAATGGAACGCCCTCATATGGAAGCTTGTGCAAAGTCCACTTTGTACACTCTTCTGTTGGCTTTGCACATGCCTTGCATGTATTTTGTAATACAAATGATCATTTCTTAAGCAAAATCGCAGTCGTAGAAAAAATATAGTGTGCAACAAGTACAAAAATCACTCTTCACACTCTTGTGACGTTGTACCATTCGCCTAGGTCTCGTGTCCAAACCGTTACACTCGTGTGAAAAATGCAATTTTCGATACTAGTTGCACAATATACGATTTTCTACGACTGCCTCGAAAATTAACAAATGCGCACTACTAATTACCGTTGAAAATCGCACATTACGAACTGATTGCGCAAAGCACAAATTGCGCACGCTCTCATACAGAAGCGTGTGCAAAGTCCACTTTGCACACGCTTTTGATTGCTTTGCACACGCCTTGCGTATATTATATAACAAATGGTCTCATATGAAGCAAAATCGAAGTCGTAGAAAAAGTATAGTGCCGCAACAGATACGAGAATCACATTTCACACTCTTGTGGCGTTGTATCACTCGCGTACGGCTCGTATGCAAACCGTCACACTCGTGTGAAAAATGCAATTTTTGACACTAGTTGCAAAATATACTATTTTCTACGCCTGCTTCGAAAATCAACAAATGCACACTGCTAACGTTGAAAATCGCATATTGCAAACAGCGGGCTCAAAGTGCAAAGTACGCATGCTCTCATAGAAAAGAGTGTGCAAAGTCCACTTTGTTTATCCATCAAATATGCTTATGAAGCAAAATCGCAGTCGTAGAAAAAAAAATAGTGTGCAACATGTACGAAAACCACGTTTTGCACTCTTGTGACGTTGTATTACTCGCCTACTGTTCGTGTCCAAACCGTCACACTAGTGTGAAAAGTGGAATTTTCGACACTAGTTGCAAAATATATTATTTTCTACGACTGCATCGAAAATAAACAAATGCGCACTACTAAATATCGTTGAAAATCGCATATTGCAAACAGCTTGCGCAAAGTGCAAATTGCGCCCGCTCTCATACAGAAACGTGTGCAAATCGTAGAAAAAGTGTAGTGTGCAACACGTAAGAAAATCACTCCTCACTCTTGTGACGTTGTATCACTCGCCTAAGGCTCTGTCCAAACCGTCACACTCGCGTGAAATGTGCAGTTTTCGATACTAGTTGCACAATATACTATTTTCTACGACTACTTCGAAAATGAACAAATGCGCACTACTAATTACCGTTGAAAATCGCATATTGCAAACAGTTTGCGCAAAGTGCAAATTGCGCCCGCTCCCATACAGAAACGTGTGCAAAGTCCACCTTGCACACGCTTCTGATTGTTTTTCACACGCCTTGCATATATTTTATAAGACGAGTGTTCATTTATAAAGCAAACTTGTAGTCATAGAAAAAGTATAGCGGGCAACACGTACGAAAATCACTTTTCTCGCCTACGGCTCGTGTCCAAACCGTCACACCGCAAAGTGCACATTGCGCACGCTCTCATACAGAAGCGTGTGCAAAGCTGACTGCTTTGCACGCGCCTTGCATGTATTTTATAAGACAAATGATCATTTCTGAAGCAAAATCGCAGTCGTAGAAAAAGTATAGAGTGCAGCACGTACAAAAATCACTCTTCACACTCTTGTGACGTCATACTCGTGTGAAAAGTGTAATTTTCGACATTAGTTACCCAATATACTATTTTCTACGACTGCCTCGAAAATGAACAAATGCGCACTACTAACTATTGTTGACAATCGCATACTACAAACAGCGTGCGCATAATGCACATTGCGCACGCTCCCATACAGATGGTTGCCTTCCACCTTTCTGATTGCTTTGCACTTGCCTTGAATATATTTTATATTACGAATGATCATTTATGAAGCACAATCGTAGACGTAGGAAAAATATAGTGTGTAACAGCGAAACTCTTGTAAGGTTGTCTCACTCGCTTACGGCTCGTGTCGAAACCATCACACTCGTGAGAAAAATGCAATTTTCAACACTACTTGCACAATATACTATTTTCTACGACTGCCTCGAAAATGAACAAATGCGCACTACTAATTACCATTGAAAATCGCATATTGCAAACAGCGTGCGCAAATTGTAAACTGCGCACGCTCTCATACAGAAGGGTGTGCAAAGTCTACTTTGCACATGAAGCAAAATGGCAGTCGTAGAAAAAGAATAGTGTGCAACAAGTACGAAAATCACTCTTCACACTCTTGTGACGTTTACGGCGCATCTACGGCTCATGTCCTAATCGCATACTCGTGTGAAAAGTGCACTTTTCGACACTAGTTGTACAATATACTATTTACGTATGATCTGAATGAAAATGGACAACGAGCAAGGGGGGCGACCTTCATCCTGCTTTTCGTCCACTTACGAAAACTCAAGATGGAGTGACATTTTTTTGGACAGAAAGTGTTCAATGTCTTTCCTGTTGCTGTAAGAAGGCTGCCATTGGATCGTTGTAAGAGGTATGATTTGAAGCTTTTGGTGTTTGAAAAGTAAAAATTTGTTCATCGATAGGTTTTAACCGTGGACTTATTTTAAAATTATTTTTGTTTATACGGGGTGACGACATAAAGTTGCAGTTTTTAAAATGGGACGCCCTATATAGTTTTTAGATTGCCATTTTCAGATGCTTTTTTTATAAGCATATGTTAGCAATACGCTATACAACTTTAGAAAATATGATTGTGGAAATGATTGGCATAAAATTCGAAAGCGAAATATGTCCCCTTCATAAAACCAGTATAAACTTTATATAAAACTAAAAACATATTTGGGAAACGCTACTAAATTATTAATTGTGACATAAAATATTGTAATGACCTTTATTGGCTCTTGTACTCTATGTACACTCCATTAATCATTGGAGCATTTTATCGCAAAAGCTGTCAGCATTGTATACTTTAGGCAAACCTCTTCTATTTAAGTGTTAAAATAAACTAAAAATAAAATATTACTTATATCAAATGTGTTCGAAAAATGTCGATTCATAGCGGGATTCACGCAAACAAATGTTGACTTGATAAACAAAAAAAAACACATTTCTATACGTACCATTAACATCGTGTGTACTCTTATTGGAACTGGTTGTACCTGAAACAAGATGCGCAATTATAATAAGACAATCTTTAAAGATTAATTCTTGGATCCATTATCGAACACCGACACAAGTTCTTTTTGCGAGAATTTCCGCGAATCCCTTAACATTACGTGAATAATTTATCCCCAAATTGCATGAAATCAATAGAAATTTGGTTTTAAATTATGGATCAGCGAAAAATTCCATTGTATGCCGCACATTTATTGCTTTAATTAAAAAAACTGGCGGCATTAAATTACAACAAAAAAAACCTATTTTGTTACGCACCTGTATCCATAGTAAAGTATAGTAAATGCGCCGTACAAAAACGCATCGAAACTTAATTTTGTAATTTAGGTAAAACCTTGACACGGATAACTTCGAGCTGTATCTGATTATGATGGAATAGATTTCGTCGAGAGGAAACAACAATTATTTTAACTTTAATTAAAACACAAACAAATGCTGTTATTGCTCAATGCGGCTCGAAACAATGAAGATAATGAAGAGCCCTTGATCGAGCCGACTGAGTGACACAACTTTAGTACTACCACGAGAGCGAGCAAACATGGGCGCGACCGCGGGTCAATTTCTACAAATAACGACCCTTTATGTAACGCTTCGCAGTTTTTGAGCAATGTTTGGCTTTGCACAACTCTTTATCCTCCAGACAAGGAGCTATAAAAAAGAAACTTCCTGGGAACGGGGCTTAAATCACCGTGGCCCGACTTTTATGATTGCTTTACGCCTTTGGAGCACGTGTGGCTCTGTCTGCTGACCTGATTCGCTTGTCCGGACCCCGTAACACTTTCTCTACTTAAAACAAAAGACCGATGATGATTATTAACCGAGCGATGTTTCGACACTTTTTTCAGAACGCTTTGTTTTCGGGCCCTTTGTTGAGCCTGAGCAGACACGCCCACGAAGGGACCTTTCCCATCCACTCCCAAATTTTTACAGTTAAAATAGAGATTCATACTACGCTGTCAGTGTGTAGCATACAATAAACAGAATATTATTGAATGTGTAAATGGTAAAACCATTTTTATCGGTGCTGCTTTGAGCAAATAGTAGATTATGTCACTAGTCTACTATTATTGTTGACACTTTTACTCTGATATTAGTAATTTACGCCACAAGTCTAGTAGTTGACTTGTTAACAGTTTTACTCTTATTCTTAAAGTTGAAGGTCATTACTTTTTACTAGAAAAGGGTAAAAGTGCGCCGTTTTGTGTTGAGGCTAGAGATTGACGACTGAAGTGAAATTGAGGCCAGCTGCTGGGCGAAACACAAAAAGACCTGTTACTCCGAGTAAGATATTAGTAATTTACATCAAAAGTCCAGTAGTTGACTTGTTAACAAGTACGAGGTAGTAATTTTTTACTAGAAAAGGATAAAAGTGCGCTTTTTTGTGTTGAGGCCAGAGATTGATGGCTGAAGTGAAATTGAGGCCAGCTGCTGGGCGAAACACAAAAAGACCTTTTACTCCGAGTAAGATATTAGTAATTTACATCACAAGTCCAGTAGTTGACTTGTTAACAAGTACGAAGTAGTTACTTTTTACTGGAAAAGGGTAAAAGTGCGCTTTTTTGAGTTGAGGCCAAAGATTGACGACTGAAGTGAAATTGAGGCTAGCTGCTACGCGAAACACAAAAAGAACTTTTTCTGAGAGTAAGATATTAGTAATTTACATCACAAGTCCAGTAGTTGACTTCTTAACAAGTACGAAGTACTTACTTTTTACTGGAAAAGGGTAAAAGTGCGCTTTTTTGGGTTGAGGCCAAAGATTGACGACTGAAGTGAAATTGAGGCCAGCTGCTAGGCGAAACACAAAAAGAACTTTTTCTCAGAGTAAGATATTAGTAATTTACATCACAAGTCCAGTAGTTGACTTGTTAACAAATACGAGGTAGTTACTTTTTACTGGAAAAGGGTAAAAGTGCGATTTTTTTGTGTTGAGGCCAGAGATTGACCACTGAAGTGAAATTGAGGCCAGCTGCTAGGCGACACACAAAAAGAACTTTTTCTCAGAGTAAGATATTAGTAATTTATACCAGAAGTCCAGTAGTTGACTTGTTAACAAGTACGAGGATGTTACTTTTTACTGGAAAAGGGTAAAAGTGCGTGTTTTTATGTCGAGGCCAAAGATTGACGACTGAAGTGAAATTGAGGCCAGCTGCTGGGCGAAACACAAAAAGAGATTTTACTCCGAGTAAGATATTAGTAATTTACATCACAAGTCCAGTAGTTGACTTGTTAACAAGTACGAGGTAGTTACTTTTTACTGGAAAAGGGTAAAAGTGCGCTTTTTTGTGTTGAGGCCAGAGATTGACGACCGAAGTGAAATTGAGGCCAGTTGCTGGGCGAAACACAAAAAGACCTTTTACTCCGAGTAAGATATTAGTAATTTACATCACAAGTCCAGTAGTTGACTTGTTAACAAATACGAGGTAGTTACTTTTTACTGGAAAAGGGTAAAAGTGCGCTTTTTTGTGTTGAGGCCAAAGATTAACGACTGAAGTGAAATTGAGACCAGCTGCTGGGCGAAACACAAAAAGACCTTTTACTCCGAGAAAGATATTAGTAATTTACATCACAAGTCCAGTAGTTGACTTGTTAACAAATACGAGGTAGTTACTTTTTACTGGAAAAGGGTAAAAATGCGCTTTTTTGTGTTGAGGCCAGAGATTGACCACTGAAGTGAAATTGAGGCCAGCTGCTGGGCGAAACACAAAAAGAGCTTTTACTCCGAGTAAGATATTAGTAATTTACATCACAAGTCCAGTAGTTGACTTGTTAACAAGTACGAGGTAGTTACTTTTTACTGGAAAAGGGTAAAAGTGCGCTTTTTTGTGTTGAGGCCAAAGATTGACGACTGAAGTGAAATTGAGACCAGCTGCTGGGCGAAACACAAAAAGACCTTTTACTCCGGGTAAGATATTAGTAATTTACATCAAAAGTCCAGTAGTTGACTTGTTAACAAGTACGAGGTAGTTATTTTTTACTAGAAAAGGGTAAAAGTGCGCTTTTTTGTGTTGAGGCCAGAGATTGACGGCTGAAGTGAAACTGAGGCCAGCTGCTGTGCCAAACACAAAAAGACCTTTTACTCTGAGTAAGATATTAGTAATTTACATCACAAGTCCAGTAGTTGACTTGTTAACAAATACGAGGTAGTTACTTTTTACTGGAAAAGGGTAAAAATGCGCTTTTTTGTGTTGAGGCCAGAGATTGACCACTGAAGTGAAATTGAGGCCAGCTGCTGGGCGAAACACAAAAAGAGCTTTTACTCCGAGTAAGATATTAGTAATTTACATCACAAGTCCAGTAGTTGACTTGTTAACAAGTACGAGGTAGTTACTTTTTACTGGAAAAGGGTAAAAGTGCGCTTTTTTGTGTTGAGGCCAAAGATTGACGACTGAAGTGAAATTGAGACCAGCTGCTGGGCGAAACACAAAAAGACCTTTTACTCCGAGTAAGATATTAGAAATTTACATCACAAGTCCAATATTCGGTCTGGGTAGTGTGGACACTGCCCAGACTGAGTACCCAAGAACACTCTCACCTATTAAGATAGTCGTGCATTCATTAGATCAAGCCTAGAAGCAGGACGGTTTAGTAAACCTTGATACTGCTTGGCGGCACGGTTACCATGGTGACTGTCTCCGTGACCAATAGAAATTCAATTTTTGCCACAAAGGCTAGTAATATATTACAGGCTTACTAATATCTCTCTACAGTGAAAGCAAGAGGTAACTCGGATTAACGTTAATTAATGGCGATTAGTGTTAGAGTATTAAAGTTGGTGAAAGAAAAGTTTTGTCTTTCCTGAACGTGGAAAATCTTAAATTATTATAAACCAGATCCCTTTAGATACAAGGAAAAGATTGGAAAAATATTTGATTCAGCTAAAACAAGTTTCAAGTTTGATGTTTATTGGCACAGAGATACCTTGAGCACGCCTATGGCGTTGCAATAGTTCCATTAAAATTAGTTGAACATTTTGATGTCAAAAATAAGCATTCTCTTTTAGTCCCACTGTATGAGTATTTTTTTTTACTTTCTTTTACAAAATTTGCTACAAACTAGAAAAAAAAAATTTATACCGAGAGAAAAAAAATGGCACAAACAGAAGGTGGCTAGCACACCTGGTTTAAAAGTTATAAACATTTGAAATGGGTCACTCTCGTTTGAGACAACCTGTATTATCAAAAAAAATAAGTAGAGTTTGCTTAACAAAAATGAAATTTAAAATTTCGTTTTTAAGATAGGGTGTTAAAAATAATTTATAATTATTAGCTATGTTTTATTAGGAGCATTAGGTGTGTATCTAATGCGGTAAAGTGCTCCTTACCCCACGCGCATAGAAAACAATTGTTTCGTAATTTTGATCGTATATACGCATCACCTCTTCTCTTTTCTTAAAAATTCTTTCTTAAAAAGTCTTGGTCTTGGTCTGCATTGAAAGACAAATCTAATGATATGGTTGATCGATAAAAAAAACATCACTGCTAAACCCTTATTAACATTCTTTGTCTCATTATGTATGACCTGTCTTTCATAGCGCAAAGTCCAAAATTCGTTTTTTCCCCGAACTTAATAAGGTCCATTAAAATGTCAGTCGTTCCTTGCAGACAAAAAAGCGGTTCGGGCTTTTTGATATCTTTGCACCTTGTCACAACAAAAGGCGGGTGCTTATCCTGTTTACAAAATTCCTTTAATTAATAGAATGGGGCGTGACGGATGCGAAGTCTTTTCGCACAGGTCGCACTTTTCTGCACCGCGGTGGGCCCCACGGTACCTGCATATACATCAATTTTACGACTCTTAAATTGGATCGTAAATCTGCCTTGGAGCCTCGTTTTGTCAAAGCAGAGCCGTTTTTTACATTTTTGGAACCTTCTGCCAACGAGGAGTATTTTTAAATGAGATATTATAATAGCTGAATGGGGCTTGATGAACCGAACCCAATCGTCGACAGTTGCCGATTGCTAACAATACATTTTTTAAATCTTTCTTATTTGAATGTTTAATTTTCATAACTGTAAGATTTTTAAAGCAATACACGGAGTGTCCGGAAACAAAACTAAAAGCAGCAATTCCCGGGATAGGTTTATGACTTTCGACATTTTTTTTTATGATTTTTTAGATAGCTTTCTATCTAGAAGGATCAAGCTTAGGATATGTGTTAAATGAGTTTTTTTTTTTGGTGTAAAAATGATCTTTTAATTGTAATCATAGGCATCGCAGTGGGGAAGGGCGTCAACTGATAATTTTAGTCATGTTTTTGTATCTTTTACTTTTTAGAATATGTGATACCAAAGCCGAAAACTTCAGATAACTTTAGGTTAACAGACTTTAGGTTAAAAATGTACTTTAAGCAAAGAAAAAACGACTTAAAAATTATTGTTTTTCTTTCACATAAACATAAAACTACAACATAGATTATTCAAATCTGCGAATGCCGAATCTTTTAAATTTAGTAGTAAATGGTTTTAAAAAAACTCGAGGAGGGTGACACGGGTAATTTTCGGTGTACCTTTGATGAAAAAGTAATTCACAATTACAAAAAGTATCATTAAAATTCTATAATTACTGCTCTAATTACCGATATTTTCTAAAATTATCTAAGCGGTACAGAAATTACCAAAATTACATATAAAATTACAAAAATTACTTTCAAAATTAGAAGCATTATCTATTATCACATCCAAGAACGCTTGAAATTACTGAATAAATAAAATTTGACAACATTGCAAACATGCTTAGGCAACCTCGCAATTCTGTGAACAACATAAGCCGACAGGCATTCTATGGCAGGGTGACCATCGAGAGATGACCCTCTTACTTCGAAAACTGTAAGTGCCTAAACCTACACTCGCTAAAGACGATAAGGGCGTATCTACAAAATCTTGAGACTCACGTAACAAACTCAATTCGAATGAATTTAACCTCTAAAGAGGTTTTTTTTAAAAATGGTGCAAAAACACGATTCTAAATGTGCCTGAAAATCGAACTCCGAAGAGGTCTATCTCCGAAAATATTGCACCTACAGAACTGCCAATGGTGGGAGGTTAAAAAGGACATTAATAAGAGGACAAAACAGTGGGATTCACTCCCATCAGTTCAGGCGTTCTTAAGTTACAGGCGGTCAAAATTGAGAACTGAGAAAAAAGTCCTAATCCCCCCGCCCTATAAACATTTAAAAAAAAAAATTCGGAATTTTTGTATGCTGTTTTTGATTGGAATATCACGTTTGCAATCCTCTAAGAACGTAACAAACTCAGTTCGAATAAAATTAACCTCTAAAGAGGTTTTTTTAAAAATGGCGCAAAAACACGATTTTAAAAGTGCCTGAAAATCGACCTCCGAAGGGGTCTATCTCAAAAAATGTTGCATCTACATAACTTCCGTTGGTGGGAGGTGAAAGAGGACATCAAGAAGAGGACAAAATAGTTGGATTCACTTCAATCGGTCCAGGAGTTCTTAAGTTACAGGCGGTCAAAATTGAGAATTGAGAAAAAAGTCCTAATAACACCCCCCTCCCTTAGACATTTTCAAAAAAAATTCGGAATTTTTTTTATGCTGTATTTGATTGGAATATCACGTTTGCAATCCTCTAAGAACGTACCAAACTCAGTTCGAATGAAATTAACTTCTAAAGAGGTTTTTTTAAAAATGGCGCAAAAACACGGTTTTAAAAGTGCCTGAAAATCGACCTCCGAAGCTGTCTATCTCCGAAAATATTGCACTTACAAAACTTCCGATGGTGAGAGGTGAAAGAGGACATCAATAAGACGACAAAACAGTTGGATTCACTTCAATTGGTTCAAGCGTTCTCAAGTTATAGGCGGTCAAAATTGAGAATTGAGAAAAAAGTCGTATTACTCCCCCTTTAGACATTTTCAAAAAAAAATCAAAAATTTTTTTGATGTTTTTGGCCGGAATGGCTCGTTTGCAATCCTCTGAGAACGTAACAAACTCAATTCGAATGAAATAAACCTCTAAAAAAATTTTTTTAAAAATGGTGCAAAAACGCGATTCTAAATGTGCCTGAAAATCGACCTCCGAAGAGGTCCATCTCCGAAAATATTCCACCTATAGAACTTCCGATGGTGGGAGGTGAAAGAAAACATCAATAAGAGGACAAAATAGTTGGATTCACTGCAATTGGTCGAGGCGTTCTCAAGTTATAGGCGGTCAAAATTGAGAATTGAAAAAACAGTCGCAATACTCCCCCTTTAGACATTTTAAAAAAAATTTCGAACATTTTTTTCATGTTTTTGACCGGAATGGCACGTTTGCAATCCTCCAAGAACGTAACCAACTCAATTCGAATGAAATTATCATCTAAAGAGGTTTGTTAAAAATGGTCCAAAAACGCAATTCTAAAAGTGGAAGAACGCGATTCTGAAAATGAAGGAAAGAAATTTTACTAACGACGTCCAAAATAAAAAAAAAATGTTTTTTAAGGCAGTCAGTCGAAAAAATCATTCAAATTTACTCGAAGTGTGTAAAAATAAAAATTGTGTGTTATTTGAAAAGCTTGAGTTATGAGCTAATAGAGTCAAATAGCCAAACAGTGAGTTAAAGCGTTTAAAAATGCAAACTAAAAATTTTTGAAAAAATCCAGGGTGAAACTTTTAAAGCTTTTGCAATAAATGTGAAGTCTACAAACTGCACAAGAAAAAAATAGAACACATTTATTTGTCGCAATATTGTTGTTTTTACAATTGTTTAATGTTTGACGAATTACAATTTTAATTTCAATAAAGTGAAACCCCTTGAGTTAGAACCGAATTTATCTGAAAGAAACATTAGCGAAATAAAGACAATAAACTTTCGTAATCTCGGTTGGAGGGTTCGGACAGTTTTCTACCAACAACTGAAACTATTAAATAAAAATAAAAAAATATTAAATATAAGCAAAAACACTTCGCATTCTTAAAATTTTAATTGCTGAAAAAATCGACTCTTGGAATTGAGCCTCTATTCAAGCAAGACGCCGTTTCCTCCATGAGTCACAAACTAGCAAATACGTCTCGATACGCCCGATCAACTACGGTTCTTTGAAAGAGCCAAAATAAAAAATCTTAATATACTGTGACACGTCTCCTTTTAATGATGCAGAGTTTTTGCCTCATGCCTGCATGATCTTAGATCTTCTGTTAACACAAAATTGTCTGCACCTCTTAAGCACAGAATAACTGAGCTTTAGAATGCTGCAAAGTTCATTCAAATTGGTTACGAAAATCTCAGAATAATAAACGTTTATATCTAAAAAAAAAACTGCGCATTGCGATCTTTTTCTTAACGAGTTCATTTAGATTTACTGTTAATAAATTATTAAAAAATATTCGCATAATTTAGATTACAAGCACTGCCTACAAACCAATTAGGCTAACAAGAAAAAAACGTCTCGTTGCCGGTTATTTATTAATTTGTTTGCCAGCGGAGCAAGTGTCGGTTTCACAATAAAATTCAATTTGAGGCCAAACACTTCGATTATCTACTACCTCGTTTCATACTTAAAATATTTAATTTGATGTCAAATAATAAATTGCCCACATAAATTCCCCCCTCAGACCGTACACGTACGAGGATTGTCTAATCTACTGCCGTTTTTTTACAACTGCGTGTTGTTTTTTGGGTAAATGGGTTAATGACGGTAGTTTTACTTTACGATCGAAGATAAGTTTTTTTTCTATGGAGCCACCTATTCTGAGTGGGGTTTTCATTGGGGTCTGTCTTTTACCTATTCCACAATCGATTATTATTAACTTCAATCCATGTTTTTAGCTACGCGGTGATTTCTTATAGTTCAGGGTAAATGGTGTAAGTAGAGGGGCGGCACTAATGTCATTGTCAGAGCGCTGCAGGAATGTCATTTCCATGTTATTTGTTCGGTTAATCGGTCATGGGTTATGGACGAAAAAAAGGCAAAAAAGAAAAACGAGATTTTTTAAAGAATATCAGCGGTCGAATGTTTAGTTACGATTAAAGATTGGTGCAGAACGTCTTCTAAACACATAAGATTTAATGGTGCTGGTCGACAAAATTTTCGGACCATTTATTACTTTGTATACGCGACTGTAAACGCTTAGCGATATTCTTTCATTAATAAGTGTTAGGAATTTTTTTAGTTTTCTAGGCTTTAGGTATAAAAGGCACGAACTAATCCTTAAATGTTTCTACTGCAAGAGACCCACCTCAGAAACACTAAGGACTTCAGTCTACCAGGATACTTGGTTCACAGGAAAGACAGGCAGGGACAAGGAAACCGAGGAGGTGGAGGCGGAGTTGCGCTGCTTGCTAAGAGACGAGTACCGCACGTGCAACTGCCACCAATACAAACAGCCGGGTTGGAAGCAATAGCAATCGAAGTGGAAACCGAAAGGGGGAAACTGCAAATTGTTAGCTGCTACCAAGCACGTCAAGTCTTAGACCCTAATGACTTAGAGGAAATTATTTTTAGGAGACAACGGGGACAACAGGTTACCATTGGAGACTTCAACGCAAAATCACCAGACTGGAATAGCAGAGCTATCAACCAGAATGGCAGCGCGATGATGTTGATGATGTATTGGACAGAAGAGGGGACATTCCATTGACTAGCCATCAATGGAAGAAACGACATCCTGGACATGGTTCCCATGGAAACCGAGCTCACAGTTGTCCATGAGGTTTCCTCCGACCACAGTCCACTGATGCTTCGTCTAGAAGAGGAAGCACCGGAGGAGGCTACTTTCAACAGTCGACTGCACAAACTGGCAACAGTTTGCTGCACTCTTGCAGAGAGACTTTCCTCGAATAGACGACGCTGATGGGATTGACCAAGCTGTTGCAGTGCTGGAAAATAGCATTACTAATGCTATTGAAGCCAGTACTGTAACACAAAACTGTTAAGCTACTCACTAATTAAAAATTATTTAGCAGGTGTCCCGGATGAGACCAAAGCACTCATTCAAGAAAGGAGAAGAGCCAAAAGGAGGGCCTTCAGGGCCAATCTACCAGAGGACAGGCACAGCTATAACCCCCTTAGCGCTGCCCTGGAGGAAATTAGAGCTGAGCAATGGCAAGAGGGCATGCTGGCACTGGACCCGCAAGATCGGAGCCTCTAGAAAACTGCTAAAGCAATGCGGCAGAAAAGGAAACCAATTCCGCCGCTACACGGACCAAACGGAATTGTCTACACCAAGCTAGACAAAGCACAGTTATTTGTTAATCACTTGGAAAGTCAGTTCCAGGAAAAAATTATTAACGACGATGATGCCGATCGCTAGGAAGGGATGAAGAAGAGCACATCCTGCACACCAACCCTGAAGAAATTTGGGACATTGTGAACTATCTAGGCCTTAAAAAGGCCCATATAGGGAATAGACCACTTCGGCTGCTGCCACCCAGGGAGATTGCAGCCTTGGTTAACATTGTGGACCCAATGTTAAGATTGAGGCACTTTCCAACCAGGTGGGAGAAGGCAAATGTCATTTTGTTTCTCCGAGTTAAAAACCCTCTTTTTCCACAGAGTTACAAGCCCATCAGCCTGCTGCCTACGGATGGGGAAGGAGCTGCACGTGCTGAGGATGGTGGAATATATCATCGAGGATTTCAACAGACGAGAGACAGCAGGAGCTATTCTGCTAGACGCAGTCAAAGCCTTTGACAGAGTCTGGCACAAAGGACTGCGAGTCAAGCTGCTAGACACTGCCTGCTAACACATCCTTTGTTAAACTAATCAGATCTTTCCTTTCTAATAGGTATTTCAGGGTGAAGCTGGAGGGACATAACTCTACGTACAGGATGATGGAAGCAGGAGTACCGCAAAGACGGTGCTCTCGCCCTTCCTGTACAATCTGTACGTAGGAGACCCCCAGAACCATCTCTTAGTCACACATAGTGCAGCGTTAAATGTTTCTAATTAAGCCAAAACAAGAAGCGATAACAGAGACCTATAGTAAACTGTTAGTGGCAAATAGTTGTTACTATAAGTTGATGGATGTGTTTGTTGTTGTGTTGAGTAAATAAATAGTATTTCAATAAAATTTAGTAGCTGTGGAATTATTAGAACTGGACTTAGCAACAATAGTTTCAAAAAAATGGGAAAAAGGAAAATGA
Organism: Taphrorychus bicolor; assembly: GCA_951812265.1. Classification (NCBI taxonomy): domain Eukaryota; kingdom Metazoa; phylum Arthropoda; class Insecta; order Coleoptera; family Curculionidae; genus Taphrorychus; species Taphrorychus bicolor. The sequence goes on along the minus strand of OX638303.1, from coordinate 34,180,568 downwards.
AAAAAAAAATTAAAAAAAACGAGAGAAGATGGACAAATAAATGATAAAATGAATGGGAAGATTAAAAAAAAATGAATAACGAAACAAAAAAGGGAGTGCAAAACTACAATAATAACATGTACAAAAATTAACATTGAGGGGGTTACAGGATATATGGCGGTGGAGTAAGCCATTAAATGACACTTTACAGTTTAGAAATTGGCCAACGTTTCGGTCTTTCTTCTTCACCAGGGTTTTTTCAGTGAGTAAAAATAGTCAGGTTCTGTAATTTATAATTTATATCATACATTAATACACGCACATATTAGCTATTCATAAAAGTTTGGTATCTCGTCAGCCTTGGAAATTTGACTTTGACGTTGTTTGTCAATCTTCTTGACATGAGCAAAAGCGAGATGGATAGAGAAAAAAATGAACATTTCATGGCTACTAAGATGGCAAAAAGGCCTGAATCAAGTAGACTGAGATAGCAATATCTGTAAAAAAAATTATTTACTATTATTACTATCAGTTTACAGATACTGCCACCTCAGACCACGTTGAAGCTACTTATATACCCTGTATATCCTTTTGCAAAGGATATACAGGGTCCTGTATCTGCACTCCCTCGGAAACGAGACTTGTACAAAGGGTCTCAAAAGAATGAAGCGTGATACAGTGGTATTTCTTCACATGAATGGAGCATGTATTAATGGATGAATTAAATTTGAAATTACACAACTCGCCTATGTTCAGTCACTAAAAAAGCCCTGACGAAAATCAAAAAAAGAATGGCCAAAACTGTGAAGTGTCATTTAAAGTCCTACACCTACCATATTATATTCTATAACTCAATGTTCATTTTTTTGTATGTTACTATTTTAAAATTTTTTTTGTTTCGTTCATTTTTTGTTAATCTTATATCGCTTATTTTTGACTTCTTCCTGCTGCTGTGTTATCAGCTATTTGTCCTTCATTATTTTGTCTTTTTACAATTTTTTCCTGTATACTATTTCATCACTTTTTTTATATGCGTTTTTTTTTCTGTTCTTTTTGGAATGAATTTTTTGAGGGGTATATTCCAGCCACTAGATTCTACAAGTTCTACAAGCAACTTCTTCAAAAAACTTAAAGGTAACTAAGATACCGGAGCCCCTCAACAGTGATACTTTTCAATTCCACCCTGTATCTCAAACAGAACTAGTTCGTCTTTAATTTAACTGAAAAGTAGGGCACATTTGCAGGAAAATACCGCGCAAAAGTACAGAAAACGGGAAACCTTGACTGTCTATCCCAGTGTCTGTGTGCACTGTATCTCATTTTCGGCACTTCTGGGGGGTATATTCTCTATTTTTAAAGAAATAGAGAAGATAAAAATAAAAACGGTTGAATACGAAAAATAAAAAATTACCTAAAAATGCAAATTTTTTGTTTTTTGGAGAATTTTTTTTATTGAGAATTCGGGTCAAAATAGTTTAAAAATGTCTCAAAGCATTGTTTAGAAATGCAAAATTCAAATTTATGAAAGAATTCAGGTTAGGGTGGGGGCCAAAAAACATAAAGCGCCTAAAAAAGCAAACTTGGAATTTTTGGGTTAAGATTAGAGACAAAATCGGTTAGAAATTACTCAAAAGTCAAATATTAAATTTTGTAGTTTTATGAGAAATATGAATAAAAATTAATTTCAAAATTATTTAAACAGGTTTCAAAAGATATAAAAATGCAAAAGATTTAAAGCTATGATTAGGACTAATATCGCTTGGGAATTACACAAAGCGACTAAAAATTCAAATATAGAGCTGTTGAAAAAAAATCAGGTTCCAATTAGGGCTAAAATCGATTAGGAATTACTTATATTATCTCGATATGACAATTTTGATATTTTTTTTTCGAAAAATTTCAATTTACAACAAAGTTACGAAAAACTGATTCAGATCTTAATTTGTTGTACTTTAAGTTTCTTACCAAAATTTGTTAAGTTTGACTGGAAGCGCCCCAAAATATAAAAAATTTGTGTTTTTCAAAAAAGGCAAGATTAGAGTTAAAAATTCACTGAAAAATTACTCAGTATCTAAAAATGCCAATTAAGAATTTTTTGGAAAAAATCAGATAAGAATTTGAGCCAAAATCGCTTAAAAATGAACCACATTGTCGATAGATGGCATTGTTGATGAATTTAACTAAAAGCGCCAAAATGTAAAAATTTTATGTTTTTCCAGAAGTTCAGGCTAAGATCAAGACCAAAAGTTGTTGAAAAATGACTGAAGAGCATGTAAAAATGCGAATGTAGTGTTTCTGGAAAAATTTAAGTCAGGATTAACGGCAAAATCGCTCTCAAAGCCTCTAAAAATATAAATTTTGGGTTTTTGAAAAAATCGTATTAAGATTAGAGCTAAAATCCGTTAAAAATTTCTCAAACTGTCCAAAATTCCAAATTTGGCGCTATGGAGAATTTCAGGTTGTTATTGGCATTTTTGGAAAAACTCAGGTTAGCATTAGGGAAAAAAAAATTAGTCTTGTTGGCCGGTCTGACTGTTAAAAACAGTGGGGAAGGCCATAATAGAGGTGGGAACGCTGGCGATTTCGAGAAAATGATTTATATACAAATGACATCTAAAACATATAATGGTTATGAGAGGACCCCCTGTATATTATCAGAAAGTTAGAATCATATCGACAAGAAGTTTTCAACAATTTTATTTTTTTTTTATTTTTAAATTGTACTGAACCCTTAGGTGCAGATCAAAATTAGGTGCGTTACTGGATTCTACGTAGCAAAAACTACTGAAGAGCATTTTTTCTTATAGTAAAACTAAAAAAATAAACGAGTTTTCAAAATGTCAAAATAGCAAAATCACCCTGCATCTCAAAAGCCAAAGGGGCTATGAATGATTAACTTTATACTGGTAACTCGGTTGATAAACGTCACACGAAACTAATCGAGATGTCGTGTGGGAGGGTTTCAGTTACAGTTTGTAGTTTAAACTTTTTTTTGTGTCACCAATAGTTTTTGAAATAGAAGATTTCGTAATTTTTACATTTTTTTAAATATTTCAAAAACCACTTAAAATGTGGCAACACTGTAAAGTCTCCACACAAAACAACTTTTTTGTAACAACAGCCGTCTCGGAGATAGCAATACTGCACCCACTTAAAAAAAACACCCTGTATATATATCCTATCGATTGCGAACTAAATTGGTAAAGTGGGCAAAAACTGTAACTTGTTTACACACTATCCCCTGTACACGTGTCTACATTTTTCGAATCGAGGTCAATCAATGGAACGACGTTCTTCCGTTGAGGAAAGTCAATGTCGACGTCGGGCGTCGCTGGCGGCGTCGCCGCTCCGTTTTCCAACCCCCAACGTCCCCTTTCTTGACCTAGTGAACTTAAACTAGTTTCACTTGACTATTCTAAGCAAGCACATCAGACGTTTTTTATTGACTAAATAGAGGTCGGGACGACTGGAGCGTGCTAATGGCTGCGGGGATGTGCAGAGATGATATTCTGGAAATTGAGTGATGTTTATTAATTTGGAACAATTTTTTGAAAGTCTTTGAATCTGTCTGACACAGTAGGCCTGGCCTTAATTGCAAAACAAACCTTCTATCTAGGCAAAAAAAAGTCTTCTACGCTAAGTGCTGTACTAAGTGGTCCAAAAAATTGACAGTTAACAGCTAATCTCAACCTGTTCCCGATATTAAATCATGCATTGAAACAGTTTAATAAGCACGCGGCATGTTCGCCGATAAATAATCCAAAGGTCCTACTGCTATACCATGGCATATGAGCCAATAACACATTTTCCGAAGAATTATAATGGGAACAATACATGCATAAACTATCGTTTTGCATTAATGCACTTTGGTATTTTCGTGTATTTAGGACAGCGGCGGATCGATTTTGCGTAGGCGATATCATGTTGCAAGTCACTCACTTGTGGTGTAAGCTTAAACCCTATCCATCAGAAGTTTTCGGTTCGTTTTCTTATTTCTATATTGTCACAATCCCGTTACGAAATTTATTCGCGATTTATTACCATTTGCTGATTTAAATAATGCAAATTTCAAAATAGTTGCATTAGCATTTATTAACATAATGTTTCGGTACCCTGTGTAATATCTATGGTGTTGTAAATGATGAACCATGGATCGGGAAATGTATTCCCAGAAAAGATTTTTGTTAATCAGGGAAACAGCACCACTGGGATGATCGTGTAGCCAATGTATGTGGTGTTCAGGGTTGTTACAGTAAGGCAAGAAAGTGTACCCGTATCGTCGGCTAAATTGTACTTTTTATTGTTAGAATGTACTTTAGCCTGGCGCATTCCGCCTTATTGTAAATATGAGAATAATTGTATTTTCAAGAATTCTCATTTATCTTTTGTTATCTTATATCCACTTCTATATAATATTATTTCGTCGAACTCCGTCAGTGAAACTTGCTGCGTTTGCTCATAGTGCTCCTGTATCCTGCTCTATTCCAAATTTGATAATTGTACTATTTTTTGGTCAATTGTACATTGCTCTTGTGCACTCTCGCATACTCAAATGTCCGTTTCTAAGTACAAAGTACATAGGCGTAACATTTTTGGGGTTGTTATAGGAAAAAACAAAGTGTGGCTAAATTGTACTTTTCATCGTCAGAATGTATTTTAGCCTGGCGCATTTGTCTTATTCTGAATATGTGATTTTTTGCATTTTAAAAAATTTTCATTTTTTTCTTGTTATCTTACATCCACTTCTATATAATTATTATTTCCTCAAACTCAACAGTGCGGTTGCTCGTCGTTCTCCTGAATCCTGCTCTGTACTTGCGTAGTCTTATACACCCAAACTCGCTGTCTCTGTAGCCTTCAAAATTCCTGGCAAGAAACAATTCGAACCTCGATGTCTCTGTAGTCTTTAATACTTTAATGCAGTTTTTTCGGACAATTAATTAAGATTGTAATTGAGTTTGTGTTAGTTCCAATGGGATTTCACTGTTCTGTAGCCTTACCAATGGATTTAGAAAGATTACCGAGACATTATATTGTCCGAATAACTTACCTAGAGATGTTTTTACTCTTGTTGTTGAACATTCAGTTCAAAATTACAATACTTTGAACAGTCTTAGATTTTTATGAAAACTCACTGTCTCTGTAGCCCTCAAAATTTCTGTCAAGGGACAGTTCGAACCTCGATGTCTCTGTAGTCTTTAAAACTTTAATGCGGTTTTTTCGGACAATTAATTAAGTTTTTGTTGCAATGGGATTTTATTGTTCTGAAGGCTCAGCGATGGATTCAAAAAGACTACAAAGACCTTATTTTGCAAAAATTAACTTGCCCTGAAACGTTTTTTACTCTTATGGTTGAAAATCCAATCATTTACACTACTTCAAATACATTTTTTTTGTTCTAAACTCGGTATCTCTGTAGTCTTCAAATTCCCTGTCAAGAAACAGTTTAAACCTCGATGTCTTTGTAGACTTTAAAATTTCAATGCCGTTTTTTCGGACAATTAAAAAAGATTGTGATTAAGTTCAAGTTAGTTTCAATGAGATTTCACTGTCCTGTAGGCTTAGCAATGGACCTAGAAAGACTACTGAGCATTATATTGCCCGAATATTGCCTATTGACGTTGTTTACTCTTGTTGCTAAAAAATCAGTCAATTACACTACTTTAAACAAATTTATTTTTTTTTTGAAAACTCCCTGTCAAGAAACAGTTCGAACCTCTATGTCTCTGTAGTCTTTAAAATTTTAATGCAGTTTTTTCGGACAATTAATTAAGATTCTGATTAAGTTTTAGCAGTAGATTTAGAAGGACTACAGAGACATTATATTACCCGAATAACATACCTCGAGACGTTTTTTACTCTTGTTGATTCACATTCAATTGCACAACTTTGAACAAATTTAGATTTTTTTGAAAACTCGGTGTCTCTGTAGCCCTCAAAATTCCTGTCAAGAAACAGTTCGAACCTCGATGTCTTTGTAGACTTTAAAATTTCAATGCCGTTTTTTCGGACAATTAAATAAGATTGTGATTAAGTTTAAGTTAGTTTCAATGAGATTTCACTGTCCTGTAGGCTTAGCAATGGATCTAGAAAGACTACAGAGCATTATATTGCCCGAATATTGCCTATTGACGTTGTTTACTCTTGTTGCTAAAAAATCAGTCAATTACACTACTTTAAACAAATTTTTTTTTTGAAAACTCCCTGTCAACAAACAGTTCCAACCTCTATGTCTCTGTAGTCTTTAAAACTTTAATGCAGTTTTTTCGGACAATTAATTAAGATTCTGATTAAGTTTTAGCAGTAGATTTAGAAGGACTACAGAGACATTATATTGCCCGAATAGCATACCTAGAGACGTTTTTTACTCTTGTTGATTCACATTCAATTGCACAACTTTGAACAAATTTAGATTTTTTTGAAAACTCGGTGTCTCTGTAGCCCTCAAAATTCCTGTCAAGAAACAGTTCGAACCTCGATGTCTCTGTAGTCTTTAAAACTTCAATGCGGTTTTTTCGGACAATTGATTAAGGTTGTGATTAAGTTTTTGTTTCAATGGGATTTTATTGCTCAGAAGGCTTAGCAGTAAATTCAAAAAAGCTACAAAGACATTATTTTGCCCAAATAACTTGCCTACAGATGGTTTTGACTCTGATTGTTGTAAATCCAGTCAATTACACTACTTTATTCCATTTTTTTTAAAACTCGGTGTCTCTGTAGTCCTCAAAATCCCTGTCAAGAAACAGTTTAAACCTCGATGTCTTTGTAGTCTTTAAAATGTCAATGCAGTTTTTTCGAACAGTTAATTAAAATTTTGATTAAATTGGTATTAGTTTCAATGGGATTTTACTGTTCTGTAGGCTTAACAATGGATTTAAAAATACTACAAAGCATTATATTACCGGAGTAACTTGCCTCGGGACCTTTTTTACTCTTGTTGTTGAAAATTCAGTTTATTACACTACTTTGAATAAATTTTATTTTTTTTGAAAACTCGGTGCCTCTGTAGCTTTCAAAATTCCTGTCAAAACCCGTCCCGTTAAAACCGTCTGCGGTTTTTTCGAACAATTAACTAAGGTTGTGATTAATTTCGTGCTTAAATAGGATTTTATTATTCTGAAGGCTTTGCAACGGATTCAAAAATACTACAAAGACATTATTTTGTCCAAATAACTTGCGTAGACACGTTTTTGACTCTTATTTTTAAAAATCCAGTCAATTACACTACTTTAAACAATTTTTTTTTAAAACTAGGTGCCACTGTAGTCTTCAAAATCCCTGTCAAGAAACAGTTTAAACCTCGATGTCTTTGTAGTCTCTAAAATGTCAGTGCAGTCTTTTACGGACAATTAATTAAGATTGTGATTAAGTTTGTGTTGATTTCAATGAGATTTCACTGTTCTGTAGGCTTTGCAGTGGATTTAGAAAGACTACAGAGACATTATATTGCCGGAATAACTTGCCTATAGACGTTTTTTACTCTTATTGTTGAAAATTCAGTTAATTATACTACTTTAAACAAATTTAAATTTTTTTGAACACTCGGTGCCTCTGTAGCTTTCAAAATTCCTGTCAGGAAACAGTTCAAACCTCGATGTTTTGTAGTCTTCAATACAGTTTTTTTTTGACAATTAATTAAGACTGATAAAGTTTGTGTTAGTTTCAATGGGATTTCACTGCCTTAGCCATGGATTTAGAAAGATTAGAGGTACATTATATTGCCCGAATAAGTGGCCTAAAGCTTTAAATCTTTTTGGAAATTCTGTCAATTACACTACTTTAAACAAGTTTTAATTTTTTCGAAAACTTGATCTCTCTGTAGCTTTTTGTCACACTAAATGTGTGAATCTTATCTCTTTGTTTCATCCAAAAAAACGTACTTAGTATCATTCTGTTTTAATAATTGAAGGTACTTGTAACAAAATCTTATTCTCCAATGTACAATTTGTTGACGTTCTATGAGAATTTTTCTTCTATCAACTTTTTTGAATGAATATCCAATAGACTTTATTATTCTATAAAGACTGGTAGAACTGTGTGAAAAGTCCAGATATTCTTTGGCATATTCATAGATAACTTGGATGGTTAAATGTTCATTCTTCTTGATCTTAGAGAATATAAACCCATTCAATTCTTCTTTGAAAGCATAACTTGACCGCTGGATAATGTAATTTCGTCTTGTCTTGATAGTGTCTGTGAATGGTATTAATTTTTTTTTCATGTCTTTGCTTACGGTCCTCGTGCAAACTTCAAAAACAAGAGCTACCCGATGTATGCTGCTACTGGAGTTATCAGATTCTTTTAAAAATTCCTTGTAGCAACGGACAATAGCTTCGCACTCGCGGGCGCTCAAATTGGCCATTTTAAAGGATTTGAATTTTTTTAAAGGGTGTTCTGAAATAGAATAGTCCTATGAAGGACTGTTTATGATATTAGCTGAAGTAGTTTTATGAAAAATCAAAAATTACTCAAAAAGAAATTAAAATGAAGGCATAAATTAGAAAACCAGAAAATTAAAAAAATTGAACGTAAAGAATCGACCAACGAATATTATGCTCTCTCTCTCAAAATATGTACAGAAAACAAGGATAGAACATAAGCGCCACGTCGGTTCTTAAATTTTAATGGCGATGCCGTTGATACCAACAAAATGATGAGAATTTCCCCAGATTTCATTTGAAAAATTTTTGGAAGAAGGGCTGCCACTACAAATCATATTTTTCCATAGCTGGCTAGATGAATATCTTCCTGAAAACGACTATACCAGGTGTCCAGCACAACCCTGGATATAGGAGATTAACATGGGAAATCGGTTTTTATTTTTTTTTGCGCCTGTACGGTTGAATTGATTGAAAAACTTTTAAGAGTAAATTATTTTAATCAGACAAAAGGACCAGAACCCAAGATAACAACCAACCATACAATCACAAGGGTCCAAGAATCCAGAAGCCTACGTGCCAACCATTTAAGAGTAAAGTTGTAGAGCGTATGGTCAGCTATCATCCTGTAATTTTTTCAATACCCCAATTTTGGCCGTTTTTTGGAAAAACGCCTCGAAAAGTGCAAAAATTTGAAATTGGCGCGTCACCCCCGCCATGCATGTGCAGTGTCGCCAACATATTTTCACTGCATAATCACATTAATTACTAGATGATAGTTCATCAAAATAAATAAGAAAGGAAAATCGGCTCTGACTCTGACATAAGAACTTCTTATGGTGGCGACACTGCACATGCATGGCGGGGGTGACGCGCCAAATTAAAATTCTGGCACTTTTCGAGGCGTTTTTCCAAAAAACAGCCAAAACTGAGGCATTGAAAAAATTACAGGATGATACCTGACCATACGCTCTACAACTTTACTCTAAGTTTTTCAATCAAATCAACCGCACAGGCGCAAAAAAATAAAAACCGCTTTCCCATGTTAATCTCCTATGTCCAGGGTTCTGCTGGACACCCGGTATAATAATTATTAAGATGAACAGTTGAGATAAATCGGTATAGGAAAATTAATAACACTCTTTACAAAATCTAAATTTAGAAAAGAGATTAATGATTATTAGAGATAAGGTTATTTTCGAACTAGGTAATAGATACTGCGATATTCGCGATACTACAATATTTACTCATAATACGATTATGATTAAAACCTGACAGTATGTGTATCGAACCTCTCTGACACATGTAAATGTATATGTTTTTGTTTAAGATTTTCCTTGCTTACTTTAGTTTTATTAAAGAGTTTACTAGTTTACACCAGTTTTCAACAATAAATGTTTACCCAAATCATCAGATGTGGATGGTTTCAAAATATTTACAGGGGCTCGCGTTATGTATAAAGTTCATTCACGAAAACCCAAATTACGAAACTGTCTTAAGATTATCATCATTGGCAAAGAAAATCCAAATTCAGTGGACCACTCGTGTTAAGTTATTGCCCAAGCCGAGTACATATACACACACACAACCAAATTGCTCTTTTATGCACAACAATGCTAATATTTCGTGTTGAACAATAAAAACGGCCTTGGCACATTTTTCTCTCGAATATATTATTTTATTATTTAATGTTGTCCATGGCGGCTGATGCTTGCACGCATATACTGGGTGTTGCAATGCATCATGGCGTGGAGAATCGTGCCACGCACTCAACACGAAAAAACTTTACTAAAATCTTCCAGGAAGCCCTTTAGTGTTTTTTTTTGTACAATCACGTCTTTTAACAGCCAGGTAGTACCATAAAATACCTGTTTCAATTCGACTGTTAACACGGTACGACTTTCTCTCCGATTATTGTCATCCGTTTAGGGCCCGGATCGTGCAACAAAAGCAGCTAAATTGTTTTCCAAACAAACGTCGTAGGAGTTTAAACGTAAATTGAGATTTATAGTTGTTGTGTGAGTCGCCTGTTTTGCCCTATCTTGTCTAAAAGCCTTTAATGACTTCCTTTATCGATGTAAATGTCGAACGCAATTATTGGTATTTGGACGAAAAGATTTTAAGGGTTAAGAAGACTATATACAGGGTGGGCCAATAGTGCGTGGGCGGACGATTGCTCCGAAATGCAAAGATATCAATGTGAAATTTTGGCTCTCGATTGATGTTAAGCTTGGGCGTATTTCTAAATTATTTTGGATGTTAGTGCGAAACTATATACAGAGTGGCCACACAATTATGTTTTTTTAAATAGGACACCCTATATATTTTGTTATATTCAGGTTGCCCTTCTTAATGCTTCAAGAAAATATAAGTATATATGGCCTTTAAACTACGTGTTTAGGAAATATGGGGGTTTAAGTGATAAAAATTGACCATCTTTGGCCCTTCAGAGCTCACTTACAAAAGAAAATTTAAAAGCGGATTATGTTCACTTATTAACTAGAAAACCTAGACTATGCAACAATTATCAATTCGCAACCTGGAGTTGCACTGATATACAGGGTGATCGTTGTTTGAAAAATCTTGATTTTCTCGATTTTTTCAAATGGCAACACGGCATTTTTTTGATGTAGTTATATGGGGCTTGAGCTCAACTTTTATTTTTATGAAGCATGTCCTATACCTATCTCTAATAGATTTAGAGATATTTGACCTCACTACAGCTTAATTTATTCATCTTCTGATTTCTCGTCTGACCTATTTAGATTTTGAAAATAACATGCCACGTTAACTTGTTTATTTAAAAGAGTTGTTTATTTAAAAGTTTAAAAGAGTTAAAAGAGTAAAAAGATATGTAATAGTTAAAATATTGATAGATTTTTATCAGATATTTATAGATTAAGCAATACGAGAACTTAAGCGATACGTTTTATATTTTAAGTATTTTCCTTCATCTGATTGTCCAAAATATAGCTTTTGGCCCATCAGATGAGGAAAAACCTTTTAAACATAAAAAATATTGCTTGTCTTTAATTGCTATGCCCTTAAGAAAAAAAAATACGTTAAGGAAACTATATTTATTACACCAATATACAATCCATGAAAAAAACTTGACATCCGATCAAGTCAAACTGACACTGTCATTGAGTCTATTAATTAATTAATCATTGTTTAGTTATCGTACCGAAAACTAGTAAAAGTAACTAAGTTTGATTAAGAATGAGTGATTTTTCGCAAAATGAATTAGTTGATATGATTTTTACACTGGGAGAATGTGAACAAAATTGTTTATTAGCCAGCCGAGTATACAAAGCGCGATATCCAGATCGCATTCATCCCAAAGTAGAATCGCTAAGGAATGTATTGGAGAGATTTACAAGTTCTGGAAGCGTAAATTATACCAAACAGTCAAGAACAAAAACGATAACAAATGAAGAAAACGAATACCGGGTTTTGTAACGGAAAATCCACACGTGAGTACGAGAACACTTAGCAATAATTTGAACTTATGTCGAACATCTATCAGACGTATGCTAAGAAGAAATAAATTCCATCCATACCATATCCAACTACACTAAGAACTCAAAGAGACAGACTATCAAATTAGATCCAATTTTTGTAATTGGATGCAAGAACAAATTCACCGTAATAATGATTTTTACGAGAACGTGTTATTTTCCGATGAATGCACACTCCACCGAAATGGCTTTGTTAATCGACATAACTTTCACTACTATTCCGACAATAACCCACATCATTTTCGGGTTCACAGCCAAGAAAATTGGTCAATTAATGTTTGGGCAGGAATAATCGGGAGATATGTTATTGGACCTTTCTTTTTCGACGGGACGTTGACTGCTGTTACATACCACCAATTCTTAGAAAACAACTTGTTTGAATTATTAGAGAATATTCCTTTGGCTCAACGCAGAGACATGTATTTTCAACAAGATGGAGCGCCGCCTCATCATGCTAGAACCATAACCAACTTGTTAAATAACACATTCGCTGAGAGGTGGATAGGAAGAGGTGGACCTGTACGTTGGCCTGCCAGGTCACCAGACCTAACACACTGGACTTCTTCCTGTGGGGTTATGGAAACGTTTTCGCAACAATTACTCCTGATATGTTACAAAGCGTTAAGGAAAACTTTAATAAAAGAATTGAGGCGTGTTTAGGACAACAGGGTCGACACTTTGAACACTAAATGTAGAAATTAACATTAAGGCTGTGTACAAACAACTTAATTAACTATGTTTTCTTTTTTATAGTAATATTACTAAATTATCAAGTATTCCGACAATCATTATTTAAAAAAAATAAAATTGCATAGTAGTAGACTATACTACATTTATGCAATTTTTATTGCATGCAATGGCCAATAAGATGTCAGTATTCAGTTAGCTGACTATTACGCATTTGCTAAAAATTAATCAGCTGACAGAATACTTCCATTGGCCATTGCATGCAACGAAAATTGTATAAATGCGATTGCTTTAAGGAAGTTGGTAGTCCGAGCCCTTATGTATACCCCAAGTATAACGTGTCGGATCACACACAGGAGGTGGACACCGCCGGATGCGATACGTTATTCTTGGGCTGGTCCACTTAACCTTAGTAATGATACCTAACGTGCCTTAATTATTGATGTTATGGAATATCAGGCACAAATCAGGTCAAATATCCCTAAATCTATTAGAGATAGGTATAGGACATGCTTCATAAAAATAAAAGTTGAGCTCAAGCCCCATATCACAATTGAAAAAATCGAGAAAATCAAGGCTTTTCAAACAACGATCACCCTGTATATCAGTGCAACTCCAGGTTGCGAATTTATAATTATTGCATAGTCTAGCGTTCAGAGCTCACTTACAAAAAAAAAATTAAAAGCGGATTATATTAACTTATTAACTAGTTAATATAATCCGCTTTTAATTTTTTTTTTGTAAGTGAGCTCTGAACGCCCAAAGATGGCCGATTTTTATCACTTAAACCCCCATATTTACTAAACGCGTAGTACAAACGCCACACATGCTTATATTTTCTTGAAGCATTTAAGAAGAGCAACCTGAATGTAACAAATAATATAGGGTGTCCTATATAAAAAAAAAAAACATAACTTTGTGTTGCCACTCTGTATATAGTTTGGCACTAACATCCAAAATAATTTAGAAATACGCCCAAGCTTAACATCAATCGATGACCAAAATTTCATATTGATATCTTTTTGCATTTCGGAGCAATCGTCCGTCCACGCACTATTGGCACACCCTGTATAGTAAAAGAGAGTCAGAGTGGTCAGACTTACAGTCCATGTTGAGCATATTGACAAATATATAATAATAAATATAAAATTTTTAAGTTAATTCTAAGATTAAGTCTTTAACGGTAGTTTAACTGCCATATTTCTACAGGTGTTCAAAAAAATTTTGTTTACGTTTTATTTTCATTTGAGGGGACTCAGTAGTTGTTGAACAGTCTGAAATGGAACTTGTAGAGAGAGACGGTAATGTCAGTATCGAAGCAAAATTTTCAGCAGATACAAGGTCGAGCGACACTTGGACGTCCGCACTTGTTTTTTTTTTACATATTTCACGGTGCGCCTTCAGTCTCTCAACAATCCCTTGAATTTTTTTCTTGCAATTCTTACAAGTCGCTCTACAACCTGATTTTTTTTTAATCTGTCCTTTTGAGGTAAAACTGCTATATGTCGTTTTTTCTTCCAGCCATCGCCTTGTTTTCAGTATCAATTACATATGTGAACGAGAAAAATCGCAACTTTTGTATTAACGAAATAGGCCAAGCGCATCAGGCGACCGCTCTTTATAGATCGCGCCTGGATCGTGTTGGAGCAAGTTGGAAGCACGCGATGACAGGAATTTTCTATCAAGAAGTGTGTTTTGTCTCCTATAAAACTATATCTTGCACTTTTACAGTGTGCAAGCAAAACTATGTCTGCACTTGTTCGGTACACAGATATGGGAAAAAAGGATCAGAATGAGATCAAAATGCGTTCGAAAATGGGAAAGTGAGCAGAATCCCAACACTCAAAATTTCCTAATTTTACGAAATAAACGTCCGATATTTATCATCAATTTTTACCGATTTGGACTCCGGACGTTCGGTAACCTTGGTATTTTAGTCCAAAATCGAAATAATTTTAAATCACTTAAAATAATTGAGTTTTTTATTAAAATCAAATTTTGTCCAATCCTGAGTAGATCCAACACTTTTTGAACCCTCTGTATTTTTTTTTCCATTCGATTAAATACCAAATCTGATGGAAAATAGCGAAATAGGGAAACAGAGAAAATGATGTATCTTAAAATACCGATGTACCATGAGTTAAGTTTCAACATTTTACATATTGTTTTGAACAGATTGTTCCGGTACACTTTTCGGAAAACCCCTGTAATTTTTTTACAACAAAAATATGGGAAAAGAAACAATCTGTGCCTATGGATTTTTATCAAATTTTATAGTGTTTAAAGCCAGACCATCAAAAACTGAGAAAAAAAAATCAGAAATTTTATTCAAATTGACCAAAGCGGAAGGGGGGGGGGGGTTATTACCCCTTTTTTTTCGCAATTTTCAAATTTGACGGACTGTAACTTTAGAACGTGTGGACCGATGGGCTTCATTCCAACTGCTTCTTGCTCTTTTTGATGATTTAGGTGGAGTATTTTCGGAGATAGAAGACCCTTTCAGTGATCGATTTGTAGGCCCTTTTAAAAACGATTTTTTTGCTTTACTAAAAGATTCACTTTTCTGGCTATTCCTATTAGAAAAGTGGGAAAACATCCGAAATTGTATTCAAATTGACCAAAAAAATGGGGGGGGGGGGGGGGGGGGAATTACGTCTTTCTTCTTATTTTTTCTTTAAATTTGATCGTTTTTAACTTTAGGAATGGACCGACTGGAGTGAATCCAACTGCTTTTACCTTTTTTTGATATCCTATTTCATCTCCCTCTAACAGTTACTTTTAGAATTGACTTTTTTGCCATTTTAAAAAAAAATTACTTTTGGTGCTAATTTTCTTTAAGCTTATTAAGTTCTTAAGGGATTGCAAACCTCCCATTACGATGAAAAACATTTTTTTTTGGCATTTGGCTGGTATTAAGTTTACCAACCGAGGGAGGGGAGGAAATTACGTCTTTTTTCCTTTTTTTTTTATTTGACCATCTGTAATTTTAGAAGGAGTGGACCGTTTGGATTGAATCCAATTGTGTTTAACTCTTCTTGATGTCCTATTTCACCTCCCACTAACAGTTACTTCTAGAATCGACTTTTTTGGCATTTTAAAAAAATTAACTTTTGGTGCTAATTTTGTTTAAGTTTATTAAGTTCTTAGCGGATTGCAAACGTCCCATTACGTTACGATAAAAAACATTTTTTTTTATTTGGCTGTTATTAAGTTTACCAACAGAGGGGGGGGGGGGGGAGAATTACGTCTATTTTTCTTATTTGTTTTTTTAATTTGACCGTCAGTAATTTTAGAAGGAGTGGACCGATTGGATTGAATCCAATTGTTTTTAACTCTTCTTGAAGTCCTATTTCACCTACCACTAAGAGTTACTTCTAAAATCGAAATTTTTGCCATTTTAAAAGAATTAACTTTTGGTACTAATTTTGTTTAAGTTTATTAAGTTCTTAGCGGATTGCAAACGTCCCATTACACCACGATTACGTTACGATGAAAAACATTTTTTTTTTATTTGGCTGTTATTAAGTTTACCAACAGAGAGGGGGGGGGGGAATTACGTTTTTTTCTTATTTTTTTATTTTTTTTTTATTTGACCCTCTTTAACTTTAGGAGTGGACCGATTGGAGTGAATCCAACTGTTTTTAGCTTTTCTTGACATCCTATTTCACCTCCCTCTAACAGTTACTTTTAGAATCGACTTTTTTGCCACTTTAAAAAAATTAACTTTTGGTGCTAATTTTGTTTAAGTTTATTAAGCTCTTACGGGATTGCAAACGGCCCATTACGATGAAAAACATTTTTTTTTGGCGTTTGGCTGGTATTAAGTTTACCAACAGAGGGGTGGGGGGGGGAAGAATTACGTCTTTTTTCCTTAATTTTTTTTAAATTTGACCATCTGTAATTTTAGAAGGAGTGGACCGTTTGGATTGAATCCAATTGTTTTTAACTCTTCTTGATGTCCTATTTCACCTCCCTCTAACAATTACTTTTAGAATCGACTTTTTTGCCATTTTAAAAAAATTTACTTTTGGTGCTAATTTGGTTTAAGTTCTTAGGGGATTGCAAACGTCCCATTGCGATGAAAAACTTTTTTTTTTGGCCTTTGGTTGGTATTAAGTTTACCAACAGAGGGGGGGGGGGGGAGAGAAAGAATTACGTCTTTTTTCCTTATTTTTTTTTATTTGACAATCTGTAATTTTAGAAGGAGTGGACCGTTTGGATTGAATCCAATTGTTTTTAACTCTTCTTGATGTACTATTTCACCTCCCACTAACAGTTACTTCTAGAATCGACTTTTTTGCCATTTTAAAAGAATTAACTTTTGGTACTAATTTTGTTTTAAGTTTATTAAGTTCTTAGCGGTTTGCAAACTTCCCATTACATGACGATTACGTTACGATGAAATAATTTTTTTTTATTTGGCTGTTAGTAAGTTTACCAACAGAGGGGGTGGGGGGAGAATTACGTCTTTTTTTCTTATTTGTTTTTTAAATTTGACCGTAATTTTAGAAGGAGTGGACCGATTGGATTGATTCCAATTGTTTTTAACTCTTCTTGAAGTCCTATTTCACCTACCACTAAGAGTTATTTTTAGAATCGACTTTTTTGCCATTTAAGAAAAATTAACTTTTGGTGCTAATTTTATTTGATTTAAGTTTATTAAGTTCTTAGGGAATTGCAAGCGTCCCATTACGATCAAAAACAATATTTTTTTAATTTGGCTGCTATTAAGTTTACCAATAGGGGAGGGGGGGGGGAGAATTACGTCTTTTTTCTCAATTTTTTTAAATTTGACAATCTGTAAAGAAGGAATGGACCGATTGGAGTGAATCCAATTGTTTTTAGCTCTTATTGAGGTTCTCTTTCACCTCCCACTAAGACTTTTTTGAAATTTAAAAAAAATTTACTTTTGGTGCTAATTTTGTTTGATTTAAGTTTATTAAGTTCTTAGAGGATTGAATCATCAAAAACAATTTTTTTTTCGAATTTGGTTATTATTACGTTCTTTTTCTCAATTTTCAAATCTGACCGCCTGAAACTTTAAAACGTTTGGACCGATTGTAGTAAATCCAACTATTTTTTGCTCTTATTGATGTCTTCTTTCACCTCCCTAGTACCTTTACCTCCCGCCTGTACCTCCCACACAAAAATCTGTAGGTGCATTATTTTCGGAGATAGACCCCATCGGTAGTCGAATTTTAGGCACTAGAATAGTTCTTTTCTGCCATTTTTTGAGAGTTAACTTTTGGTGCTAAGTTTTTGACTTGTTTTTTTTTGTCAATTTTCAACTTTGACCGTCTGTAACTTTATAACGATTGGACTGATTGCACTAAAACAAACTGCTCTTCATCATGTTTTTTTTTTCACATATCACCAACAAATGTCTCATATTTTTGGAAGCCATATTTTTGGAAACAGACCTCTCGAGTTTTTTCCTATTTTTAAAAAAACTCATTTTTTGTTCGATTTTAATTTGTTACGTTTTTCGCTTCGCAAACGTCCCTTTAGGATCAAAAACAAGATAAAACTTTCCAATTTTTTTTTTCAAATTTACCAAAGGAGGGTATTACATCTTTTTTCTCAATTTTCAACTTTTCGATCAAAAACAAACAAAAATTCAAAAGTATTTCCAAAATGACCAAAGAGGGGGTATTACGTCCTATTTCTCAATTTTCTCTCTTTTAGAATCGAGTTGTTTACTATTTTAAAAAAACTCACTTTTGGAATTAACTATATACGATTTTAATTTGTTACGCTCATCGTAAACTTCCCATTCCGATCAAAAACAAGGCAAAACTTTCCAGATTTTGTTTTCAAATTTACGAAGGAAAGGGTATTACATCTTTTTTCTCAAGTTTTAATTTTCCCATCAAAAACAAAAAAAAATCAAAAGTTTTTCCAAATTGACTAAAGAAAGGGTATTACGTCTCTTTTTTTAATTTTCTCTCTTTTAGAATCGAGTTTTTTACTAATTTAAAGAAACCCACTTTTGGAATTAACTTTATTCAATTTTAATTTGTTACATTCTTCGCAAACGTCCCATTCCGATCAAAAAGAAGACAAAAATTTCCAATTTTTTTTTTCAAATTTACGAAAGGAGGGGTATTACATCTTTTTTCTCAATTTTCAACTTTCCGATCAAAACAAAGAAAAATTCAAAAGTTTTTCCAAATTGACCAAAGGGGGGGGGGGGAGGGGGGAAGAAGTCATTTTGGAAATACTTTTGAATTTTTGTTTGTTTTTGATCGAGAATACGTCTCTTTTCTCAATTTTCTCTGTTTTAGAATCGAGTTTTTTTACTATTTAAAAAAAAAAAACTCACTTTTGAAATTAACTTTATTCGATTTTAATTTGTTACGTTCTTCGTAAACGTGCCATTCCGATCAAAAACAACACAAAACTTTCTAAAATTTGTTTTCAAATTTACCAAAGGAGAGTATTACATCTTTTTTCTCAATTTTCAACTTTCCGATCAATCACAAAGAAAAATTCAAACGTTTTTCTAAATTGACCAAAGGGGGGGGGGGGGGGGTATTACGTCTCTTTAGAATATATATTTTTGGTTTAAAATGTCTTCCGATTTCCAGTCTCCATTTTCCTCTGTCTGCCCATAGATTCTCGTCGATGTGTCTCTCTCTCTCTCTCTCTCTCTCTCTCTCTTAGTTCCCTCTCGATTTTTTCTCACCAACTTCTTCTTGGTCTTCATTTTCTCATTCCCATACGTGATTTGGTAGTCGTTCGTCTGGCATTCTATGTACTTTTATATATTCTTGTGGATATTAATGCGGTGTTGCATTCTTCTGGGGTTGGCTTTCCATTCAAGCAGCTCTGGAATAATATTGTAAGTTCTTTTGTTCCACATTTGATAAGTTCAGCTGGGATATTTCCTGGTCCTGGTGCCTTTCTATTTTTTTTTAACGCTTTACAGGCCTTTGTTGCGTCCTCTAAGGTTCTAATTGATAATGCTGTTGTTATAAGTATTTTTTCTTCGTTTCGAGTCTCCTGGAATTTGGTTCGGTGTTCTGTTCAAAGCCAAAATAAAGTAAAAAAAAAAATAAATACAAAGTTTTTTCTTGTGAATCAATTACCAGACACCAGCGAAAAATTGGAAAAAACTCTCCAGTGGTGGCGTCCCCTTTTTACGTCAAAACTTTAGTACGAAACCATTAGGCGCTTTTGCAGTTCGCACTCCAATTGCACCGAGGAGAACACCGGACAGAACTAACTTGACATTAGGATGTTAATACATACTCTAACTATTCCAAGAGCACCTTTTAGGGGAAAAAGGTAATGAAAACATGGGAGTTTGAAAAAAAAACTTATTAAGAGTGTTAGTATTTTATTAGACCTCGTGTTCCTACTAATGCGCGTTTTCATAATAGATAAAACAATAATCCTCACGCAATAATAGTACATGTTATCTAAAGAAATCTATTATCACGAGTGCTGTAACTGTGCAGGTATTACACATACACCCGACCAGGTCATTATTTAAGAAACGCACACAATTTCGGACTTCAGATTTACGCAAGAAATTTTTGCGTGGCTCCCAAATGGAATTAGCATTTGTGCGTCAAAAACGCGCCCACTTTCTCCAAATTTCGCCTGGTTATCGCGCGCATAATCGCCATTCAATTGTTTAGTAATAATTAGGATTAATTAGTCATTCGTTTAGCAGAAAAAAAAGCCACCGGGAGAAATAAAAGGAAACTGTTGCATCCCCTGGGGAATCCGTGTTTAGAGCAGCAATCAGGTCAAGGGCGTTCCCTGAAGGGCTTCCCAGCTGGGAACTCCATTACCGACTCCCTTTCCGCTTTCCACTTTCCACATCGTGCGCAAAAATGTTTTTCCTGTGTCGACGTAATAATTTTATTTGCGATTGCTGTTTACGTTTGATTTATCTTGGGTATTTGGACACGAAAAAGCGTTTTTATGTCGGCAATAAAACTCGATCTTACCCGAAGTGAAGTTGCTGGTACATACCTACCCCATTTTAATGGTCCCTGATCTCGGCTCGTCGCGTGCCTTTCGGAAATTATCAAGCATGCCAAATCGGACAGGTACCACGACAGGTACGTCTGACTTGCCTAACAAAACGTGATTTATACAGGTAACATGCATACAAAAGAGTGTTTTGACTTTCTTTGAACAACAAAACATTAACTTTATTACTGTGAGGATTAATTTACAACTTCCGAAAGGACTTCGGAGCTAGGGTCCCTTTAGAACCATGATATGGTTGTCAATTTGCATTAGCCCTTTTGTCAGTTTATTTGTTAGGACACGTCTCGTATTCAGAACGCCACTGATGGATAAATATTGCCCCTGAACGAGGTGTAAATGGGTCCTAAAAGCAATTTTTCAATAAAGTTAAGCCTGCTCAGCCCCATGCTGGGTTTGTTGGCATACATTTAGATTTATTTCGGCACAAAAAGTGCGGAACGTATTTCTTTGTTTAGGCTGACAACATAATGCTTGGGATGGAAGGGAGTATATTCTTGTGGAGCCAAGAATTTAGCATTGTAACTCACTCATAAGGGGTAGATTTTCTGCTTTTTTTTTGTTTATTGTCAGGCTTGGCCAGATTTTTGTCGATTTTTTCTTAATATCAGGTCCTAAAATCAGTTGTTATATCTACCTTCTAGCTTATGCACTACCAAATCAGGAAACTAACACCGAGGCAAGGGTCTTGGTAGACGAATTCTTCAGTAGATTCGGAGCATTATTAAAGTTTCATTCGGACCAGGGACAGAATTTTGAATCGCAACTTTTCAAGAAGATCATGGAACTTCTGGTAATCCGCAAAACAAGGACAACTCCGCTCCATTCACAATCAGATGGCATGGTGGAACGTTTCAATCGAACCATAGAACAATACCTCTGCGAAATGGTAGAGGACCATCAGAAAGATTGGGACAAATTTCACTCTTTTAATGATGGCTCACAGAGGTGCAGTGCATAACACGATAGGACATACCCCTACCAAGGTTATATTTGATTGGGTAAAGGTAGATTTGGTGTACGGATCACCAGAAGAACCGGTGCAAGATGTCCAGAACTATGCTGATGAACTTCGAGAAAGATTAAAGGAAATCCATCGAAACGTGAGGACAAAGATAAAGATTTCCAGCTATCGGATGAAAGCCAAGACATGTCCTAAAGGCGAATTCTGCAGGATTTAAGACAGGTGACTTGGTTTGGCTGTATAATCTACAGAGGAAGAAAGGAAAGTATCCCAAGTTGTCTCCAAGTTGGGAGGGTCCATATACGGTCATCAAATGGATCAACGACGTTGTATACTTGATCCAACGTATCCCTAGAATAAAGATGAAAGTAGTTCATTTTGAACGGTTAAAGACTTACAGTGGTGGAGATTTCTCTGATAGGGAAGATCAGAACTAAGAGGGGAGCAATGTTACGCCCTAACTATCGTCGGTCCGTAGAGAATCGGGCCGACCGCGGCTCCAGGAACCCATCTAGACTAAACGAGAACCGGGAACAGTTGCCTCCGTTCTCGAAAATACGAGAGTGTGTTCAGGCCGTGTATATAAACCAGCGAACCGCGCGAGATGGGATTGAATAGATAGTGCAGCGAAGTAAATAAGCGAAATAAGCGGACAAGCGAACAGTGCGAATTGTTAGTAGAAAGTAATTGTGTTTTAATAGTGTTCTAATAGTTAAAAGTATATATGAAGTTTTTTGCTTGTTTTTAGCATACATTCATCCTCCGAATTTTTATTTCCGCGCATCTTTTGCGGACACCCTGTATAAAATGGTAGTTTTTTTCTCAAATCAGACTATATTTTCCCTTTCATTTATATTTCAGTAACTCTTTCTTCTTTTTGCTCTTTTTGATTGGAATGGCACGCTTTTGAATATCCTAAGAACGTAACAAATTCAATTCGAATTAAATTATCCTCAAAAGAAGATTTTTTTTTAAAATGGCCCAGAAACACGATTCTAAAAGTGCCTAAAAATCGACCTCCGAAGGGTCTATTTCCGGAAATATAGCACCTACGGAACTTCCGATGGTACGAGGTAAAAGAGGACATCAAGAAGAGGACAAAACAGTGGGATTCACTCCAATCAGTCCAGGAGCTCTCAAATTACAGGCGGCCAAAATTGAGAAATGTAAAAAAAATTCCCTCTTTGAATATTTTCAAAAAAATACTGAAGATTTTGGTCGCAATAACTCGTTTGCAATCCCCTAAAAACGTAATACATTCAGTTCGAATGATATTAACCTCTAATGATGTTTTTTTTTTAAATGATCCAAAAATGCGATTCTAAAAGTTCCTAAAAATCGATCTCCGAAAATATTGCAGCTACGGAACTTCCGATGATGGGAGGTGAAAGAGGACATCAAGGAGAGGATAAAACAGTTGTATTCACTCCAATCGGTCCAGGAGTTCGCAACTTACAGGCGGTCAAAGTTGAGAAATGTCAAAAAAGTCGAATACCCCTATTTTGAACATTAAAAAAAAAACCGGAAAATTTTTGTTGCTCTTTTTGATTGGAATGGCACACTTGTGAATCCCCTAAAAACGTAACAAACTCAATTCGTATAAAATTACCCTCTAAAGAATTTTTTTTTAAAATGGCTCAAATACGCGGTTCTAAAAGTGCCTAAAAATCGATCTTCGAAGGGTTCTATCTCCGGAAATATTGCACCAACGGTACTTCCAAAAACGCGATTCTAAAAGATTCCAATGATGGGAGGTGAAAGAGGACATCAAGAAGAGGACAAAACAGTTGGACTCACTCCAATCGGTCCAGGCGTTCTCAAATTACAGGCGGCCAAATATGATAAATGTGAAAAAGGTCGTTTCTACGATTGTTCTACGGCGATTGTAAAAGTGCCAAAAAATCAATCTCCGAAAATATTGCTCCTACGGAACTTCCGATAATGGGAGGTAAAAGAGGACATCAAGAAGAGGACAAAACAGTTTTACGTACTCCAATCGGTTCAGGCGTTCTCAAGTTACAGGCGGTCAAAATTGAGAATTGAGGAAAAAGTCGTAATTTGGACATTTTCAAAAAAAAAAATTTTTTTTTTTTGCTGTTTTTTGGTCGGAATAACTCGTTTGCAATCCCCTAAAAACGTAACAAACTCAATTCGAATAAAATTACCCTCTAAAGAGGTTTTTTTTTTTTAAATGGTTCAAAAACGCGATTCTAAAAGGGCCTAGCGGTTTCTATCTCCGAAGGCGTCGATCTCCGAAAATATTGCACCAACGGTACTTCCAAAAATGCGATTCTAAAAGATTCCGATGATGGGAGGTGAAAGAAGAAATCAAGAAGAGGACAAAACAGTTGGATTCACTCCAATCGGTTCAGGCGTTCTCAAGTTACAGGCGCACAAAATTAAGAAAAGTGAAAAATGTCGTAATAAACCTCCTTTGGACATTTAAAAACAATGTACCGAAAATTTGTTTTGCTGTTTTTTTTGGTCGGAATAACTTCTTTGCAATCCTTTAAAAACGTAATAAATTAAATTCGAATAAAATTACCCTCTAAATAATTTTTTTTTAAAATGGCCCAAAAACGCGATTTTAAATGTGCATAAAAATCGACCTCCGAAGGTGTCGATCTCCGGAAATATTGTACCTACGGAACTTTTAATGCTGGGAGGTGAAAGAGGACATCAAGGAGAGGACAAAACAGTCGGATTCACTCCAATCGGTCCAGGCGTTCTCAAGTTACAGGCGGCCAAAATTGGGAAATGTGAAAAAGTCTTAATACACTTTGAACAATTTCAAAAAAAATTCAGAAATTTTTTTTTTGCTCTTTTTGATTGGAATGACACGTTGGTAAATCCCCTAAGAAAGTAACAAATTCAATTCGAATGAAATTACCCTCTAAATAAGTTTTTTGGCCCAAAAACGCGATTCTAAATGTTCCTAAAAATCGACCTCCGAGGTGTCGATCTCCGGAAATATTGTAGCTACGGAACTTCCAATGATGGGAGGTGAAAGAGGACATTAAGAAGAGGACAACACAGTTGTATTTACTCCAATTGGTCCAGGCGTTCTCAAGTTACAGGCGGCCAAATTTGAGAAATGTGAAAAAAGTCGTAATACATTTTGAACATTTTCAAAAAAAAAAAAACAGAATTTTTTCTTTGCTCTTTTTGATTGGAATTACACGTTGGTGAATCCCCTAAGAACGTAACAAATTCAATTCGAATGAAATTACCCTCTAAATAAGTTTTTTTTTAAATGCCCCAAAAACGCGATTCTAAATGTGCCTAAAAATCGAACTCCGAAGGTGTCGATCTCCGGAAATATTGTACCTACGGAACTTCCAATGCTGGGAGGTGAAAGAGGACATCAAGGAGAGGATAAAACAGTTGTATTTACTCCAATCGGTCCAGGGGTTCTCAAGTTACAGGCGGCCAAAATTGGGAAATGTGAAAAAAGTCGTAACACATTTTGAACATTTTCAAAAAAAATTCAGAAATTTTTGTTTGCTTTTTTTGATTGGAACGACACGTTGGTGAATACCCTAAGAAAGTAACAACTTCAATTCGAATGAAATTACCATCTAAATAAGTTTTTTTTTGAATGGCCCAAAAACGCGATTCTAAATGTTCCTAAAAATCGACCTCCGAAGGTGTAGATCTCCGGAAATATTGTACCTACGGAACTTCCAATGATGGGAGGTGAAAGATGACATCAAGAAGAGGACAACACAGTTGTATTTACTCCAATTGGTCCAGGCGTTTTCAAGTTACAGGCGGCCAAAATTGGGAAATGTGAAAAAAGTCGTAATACATTTTGAACATTTTCAAACAAAATTCAGAAATTTTTGTTTGTTCTTTTTGATTGGAATGACACGTTGGTGAATCCCCTAAGAAAGTAACAAATTCAGTTCGAATGAAATTACCCTCTAAATAAGTTTTTTTTTAAATGGCCCAAAAACGCGATTCTAAATGTTCCTAAAAATCGACCTCCGAAGGTGTCGATCTCCGGAAATATTGTACCTACGGAACTTAAAAATGATGGGAGGTGAAAGAGGACATCAAGGAGAGGACAACACAGTTTTATTTACTCCAATCGGTCCAGGCGTTTTCAAGTTACAGGCGGCCAAAATTGGGAAATGTGAAAAAGTCTTAATACATTTTGAACAATTTCAAAAAAAATTCAGAAATTTTTTTTTGCTCTTTTTGATTGGAATGACACGTTGGTAAATCCCCTAAGAAAGTAACAAATTCAATTCGAATGAAATTACCCTCTAAATAAGTTTTTTGGCCCAAAAACGCGATTCTAAATGTTCCTAAAAATCGACCTCCGAGGTGTCGATCTCCGGAAATATTGTAGCTACGGAACTTCCAATGGGAGGTGAAAGAGGACATTAAGAAGAGGACAACACAGTTGTATTTACTCCAATTGGTCCAGGCGTTCTCAAGTTACAGGCGGCCAAATTTGAGAAATGTGAAAAAAGTCGTAATACATTTTGAACATTTTCAAAAAAAAATCAGAATTTTTTTTTTGCTCTTGGAATGGCATGCTTGTGAATCCCCTAAGAACGTAACAAACTCAATCCGAATGAATGTACCATCTAAAGAAGTTTTTTTTTAAATGGCCCAAAAACGTGATTCTGTTCAATGATCTTCAATGATATTTCCAAACTCAATTAAAGTCTCTGTTAACGTGTAAAAACATTAAAACATAATAAATTAAACATTGTTACAGATTTATTTCTCCTGAAGTCCTTTGAAGGCCACTGAAGTCCTTTGAAATCCAGTGAAGTCATTTTGAAGTCCTTTTGAAGTTCAGTGAAATCCTTTTGAAGTCCATTGAAGTCCTTCTGAAGTACAGTGAAGTCTTTTTGAAGTCAAGTGAAGTCCTTTGAAGTGCAATAAAGTCCTTAAATTTTACTTGGACTTCATAAAGTACGTACTGTAATTTGAAGTTAGAGTACAAATTTCAGTCAGCGGTTTACCCCTCGGGATATCCATTGTGTAAATAAGATAATCAGCAAATATAATTCATTGTATTTGTAAAATAGTTCTTTCACTAAACATTTTTTTATTACTAAATGTGTTATAAATTAATATTATTTTTTTAATAAAATACAATTTTATGTAAAATGCAAATTTATTAAAATGAAATAACAAATTGTTAATCAGAAAATATTACTTTAAATCGTCCTGGCAACCATGGCAATAATTAAAAAAATTATTAAAAAATAATTTTTTTAAAAAAAAATTATAACCTCTAATATATGACAATGCCTGTCACAATATACAGGGGGCAAAATGTCAAATTTCCATAACCAACTGCGCAAGTAAAGTTATAGTGTACGAACTAAAGATATGTAACCACTATGTATCTTAACCAATTTATACCTTGCAGATCTTTTGCCAGATGAACTAGCAGAAGAACTAGAATGTGGAACTGAAAATTTTGAGGTCCAAAGTTGAAAAGTAGAAGATTGTCGCGATTATATCCGACACCTCTCGTGATTTTGATAAATTTGAGAAATATTAACTTTTTAAAACCTCAATAAAGTTAAGAAAAATGTAAATGCGAATCGAAAAAACCGATCTTTCGGCAATTTTGCTTTTCTAAAGAATGAAAGTTAATTATGGAGGGCCCTGTAGGTTTTTACAACTACATATGTGGCATCCGGCACATGGCTAACCTAAAGTCACCCCCACTCAGATCGTCAAATCATTCGGGTCGTGAAATTTCTATTATTATTTAGAGTCGCGTTTCAATTATGAAAAAATTCAATTATTGAATATCTCCGAAACGGTTTGAGATAGGTGTAGGTGTGTTAGGGTGAAATTATAAACAGATCAATGCGGAAGCTGAAAATAACTTTTGATACATGGGGTTGCATGCTACTTTTTCAGCTGAACACTGAAAATATTAAAAAACACAGTTTATAAGCATATGTGGCCATACACAGAACTTGAAATAAGTAAGTGACGCCATTCTCTACTAGTTACGTCTAAGGTACCATCACCATAAATCAATCACCCTGTATTTTTTGTGGTAACCGGTGAGGTGTAGTCTCATTTTTACAACTTATCGACGCTAATAATTTTAAATGATACTTTGACGTTTTCCACGCAGTTGCGGTCGTTTTTGTTTGTTTCGCCTTTTTCTTTAGTTTTAGTCTTTGATTAAGGATTCCCCAAACAAGATTGTCTCCTCTCGACCAGTCAATTTAACCGAAATTAGGCGGATTAACGATTGGGCAAGCCGTGTGGTACGGCTGATCTTTGCGCGCCTCAAACTGTGTCATTCGCCACATTCGGTTACGCTCCAAGAGTGTCCTTGTCTGCGCCGACTAAATATAATTTTTTTAATGTTTTTTTAATCCGTGCCACTTGCAGATTTAATTACCAACGAGCGTCGAGGAGGAAATTGAATTCGAAATGATGAGAAACGAGTAGAATTCGCGCCAAGATTTTTTTCTTGTTGTCGTGCAATAAACTTTTAGCGTGAAGAACGAAGCCTTTTTTTTAACAGAGAATGATATAACAACGTGATGCTTCATTTAAAGGAAAATCCATGTAAACTGTCTCTACCCAATGAAATCAGATTGCGTCGCCCCCATAGACCTCTGAAAAAGAAACCAACACAAAACATGGCGCGCTTTGCGTTGGTTGCATAATGACTTCGGCTGGGCAGCTTCAAGCGCACTATGCGCAATCGACTTATGGTACTGGTACTATTGCAATCAGAACCACTGGCGCCATCTGTGGGTTCATCGTCGTAATATCGAATCACAACTTTGCCCCATTTCCCCCCGTTCCGTTAACACATTATTTTTCTAAAATGGGCACGCGGCATTCGATTCTTATCTCACTCGAGCACTCTGGAATATGAAGCGGTGACCCAGATACCCAGTGCACTAGACCCACTTAGGAAAAGACGTCCATGGACATCAGCTATAAGATTACAAAATTCGCAAAATCGCATCTCCATGGCTAAACGTGTGTGCAAAGTAAACCTTTCGACAGTAGTCATGAGGAACTTTATGTGCGTAAAATATCGCGGGCGCGAAAAACAGCTTCCCAGCAAGATATGTGAGTGGTGCTGGATTAAAATTAGAACGGGAAAATGGGTCAATGCGACCCACTAACCCGCTAAACTAGACCGAATTCCTCAATTATTTCTTATCGGGGAGAAAATATGGCTACTTGCGGCAATTACAGGCGATATTATGCGAAATTGCGTGTGTCGTGCTCGCGACAGTATGAGGTTCCGATTATAAAACTCCATTATCCCTAATGAGATCGCGTAATTGGAGCACTGGGACAGGGTTACAGATGATTTTTTTTTGTGGACATAGTTACCATTTAAAAAGCGGTTTTTGAATGCGTTTATATAGGGTAGAAAAAATGAAGATAAGGGCGTGCGACAATTGATTGAATTTCGGTCGTACGACGATTAAATGGACAGTGAAATGAAATGAATCGATTCCTCTTCTAATACCGTAACCAACATAACTTTTTACTAAAGTGTCACTTTTTATCCCTCCTGAAGAGATTAGACGTGTATTTTTAAATCCTTTGGGGAAAAAAGTGCACCTGTAAATTAATCCGTAAATTCTTTTCTCCCAAATAAAAACTACAATTTTAATCTCTCTAAAGGTTCACCTGTATATGGCAGTAAACAGAATACACTAATTCGTTTTATGATTTAGAGTTTAAAAAAATCATTCAACAAAGTGCAAAAAATAGTGCGTACACCAGGACTGACATACATCAGGACTAAGAAAACTTTCTATCCCTTATCGAATTGCAACTTTTGTACACTTTGACGCGAGATAAAAAGACCTATTTTAGTTCCTTGTTATATAAATAAATATTTCTGCTCCTACAGCAATATTTTCTTTTTTCTCATTTCACTACTTGTGGATTGTCCATACAATAGGGAGTGTTCATTTAAAAACTTTATCTAGTTGACTGTGAAACCTCAAAGGAAAAGGATGAAGCAATAAAACTCCATTTACTTTGATTATGTCATCCTTTTCTGTCAAAAATTCATATCCTTCTAGATGTCGCTTTCTAATGTACTTGAAGCAGCGTTCTCGTCAGATCTGGCCATCACATCCACAACTGTTGTATCATTTCTATCTTGTATATGCTGGGAGTCCGACCATTGACGGAATGTTGGACTTGAACGGAAAACACAACCCACGATCTTTCTGAAAATTTCTATATACAGGATGACCCACGCTATTCGGTCGTTTATGGCTAAACAATGAAATAAAAATGATTTTTTTTTCACATGCCTATATGGTTTCTATAAGATCATAATTTAAAACTTTTGGGAACTCTACCGGGTTGGCCCACTAGTTGTGTTTTTTTCGATGGATCACCCTGTATATATTTTTATTTTTTCTTGATTTTGCTTTTTGTTGCTTGTTGATACCAAACAATGACATTTTGTTATTTTTTTGATACACCTAAACAATTTTAAATTGTAAGACTGTGAAGGCTTTCACGGCCGGTCAAAATACAATCCAAAATGTTTTTCGAGCTTTGAGGCCGTGGTACAACGAAATTTCTTCCTCACGTTACGTCTACAGCTGCGACAGACATTATCAAAGACAATGGGCAAAGTGAGTGATCTCCCGCGCTTCCCGACAGGGTTGCCAGTAGTTTTCCGCGGAAATTGCAAATATCGCCTAATTGTCAACTTAAAAAAGAGGAAAAGAGGCCTCTAGTGGACAATAGCTAATGTTGTAATTCTTGTTTACAGAGATCTTGGTTATTAAAAAAAAATTACCTTAGAAATTAAAAAAAAATTATCGCAACCAACATAAACTACTTTTCTACTAACAAGGTTTTTTTTTTTGAGGAGGGGGACAATTGACTTGTCAAGAATTTGACTTTTAACGGTTGCTAAATGTGAGTTTATGTAGTAGTTGAGTTTATATGTAGAGAATGTAGAAATTAGACATCTTTGCCTGAAATTTCGCTTATGCAACCAAACATGTAAATGAAGACCATCGCAAAATAAGTCGCCCAATCGCCAAATCTTAAATTTGGTTTAAAAAATCTTGTATGAAATCGCCCAATTTGCGATAAATCGCCCATGCTGGCAACCTTGCTTCTTGACGTTGACTGATTCGACTGTGGTGATCGACCTCGTTGAAAAGGATGTCGTGACCTTCGGAGAGCGCTGCTGACTTTTGTGTTTGTCAAATTATTTTTAGATGGCGCTCTTGTCACATTGCCTACAACTTCAAAATGTCATCTGTAGCTATAAATTTTTGACAGAAAAGGATGACATAATCAAAGTAAACGGATTTTTGCCTTTTCATCTTTTTTTTCTGACATCTCACAGCTAATTAGATGACGTTTTCAAATGAACACCCCCTACATAGTCATCTAGGACCGCTACATGAATTTCTGACAGAAAAGTAAATGACATAATTAAAATAAATTGTCTTCTGGTCCTTCATCCTTTCCTTTTGACATTTTACAGCCTACCAGATGACGTTTTTAAGTGAACATTTTATATTTTTTATTCTGAATTGAATTAATTGTTTATTTATAAATGGAAAAGTAGTATGCTAGTATGACTAAAATCAGCAGAATTGGAAATACTCTTAGGGTGAGTTTTCTCGATTTTTAGTGAAGAGATCTCAGAAACTGGCAGAGCTAGAAACTGGGTTAAATGACGAAAGAATTACACTGTTAAGTAATGAGGTAAATGAGGAAAAAATTACATATTTTTTAAAAACTAATAATAAATCCGCCATATATTAGGAATTCGCAAAAATCTAAATTTTATGTATTCTCAAAATCAATCTAGCCGAGTTACTATTAGTTCTAGAGAAATGATCTATTACAGAAACTTTTACTCTCTTTTTCTGGCAGCTGTCATTTTTGAATTATGACATAACCTAGACAGAAAAATGGTCATAAGTCCACATTTTCCCAGGCAACCGTCCTAGACAACGCCACCTTGACTCGATTTTCTGCCTTCCACTTATAACAAATGACCTGTTGAAATAACAATTTTTTTTAGTATCTTTCCATAAAAATTCCTAAAACATAATTTAAGGTAACATAATAATAGGTCTATAACATAATTTAAAAATGACAACCGTCAGGGAAATTTGACAAGCCCAGCTTGCTCAAGAGGATACAATTATCGGTGATGAACCAATAATGACTTAACTCGATTGATTTAATAAAATTGTCAAAATTTCGTTTTTGCCAGTTATCTAGCGCGTCATTAAATTTTTCAAAAAAGTGGAAGTGTTTGTTTTTAAGAAAAATGTTGCACCTATGGAACTTCCGATGGTGGGGAATTCCCTAAGAAAGTAACAAACTCAATTCGAATGAAATTAACCTCTAAAGAGGTTTTTTTAAAAATGATCCAAAAACGCGATTCTAAAAGTGCCTAAAAATCGACCTCCGAAGGGGTCGATCTCCGAAAATATTGCACCTACGGAACTTCCGATGGTGGGAGGTGAAAGAGAACATCAAGAAGAGGACAAAACAGTTGGATTCACTCCAATCGGTCCAGGCCTTCTCAAGTTACAGGCGGTCAAAGTTGAGAATTGAGAAAAAAGTCGTATACCCCCCCCCTTTGGACATTTTCAAAAAAAAATAAGAAATTTTTTTTGCTGTTTTTGATCGAAATAGCTCGTTTGTAATCCCCTAAGAACTTAACAAACTCAATTCGAAGGAAATTAACCTCTAAAGAGGTTTTTGTATAAATGATCCAAAAACGCGATTCTAAAAGTGCCTAAAAATCGACCTCCGAAGGGGTCGATCTCCGAAAATATTGCACCTACGGAACTTCCGATGGTGGGTGGTGAAAGAGGACATCAAGAAGAGGACAAAACCGTTGGATTCACTCCAATCGGTCCAGGCCTTCTCAAGTTACAGGCGGTCAAAGTTGAGAATTGAGAAAAAAGTCGTAATACCCCCCCCTGGACATTTTCAAAAAAAATTAGGAAATTTTTTTTTGCTGTTTTTGATCGAAATAGTTCGTTTGTAATCCCCTAAGAACTTAACAAACTCAATTCGAAGGAAATTAACCTGTAAAGAGGTTTTTGTATAAATGATCCAAAAACGCGATTCTAAAAGTGTCTAAAAATAGACCTCCGAAGGGGTCGATCTCCGAAAATATTGCACCTACTGAACTTCCGATGGTGGGTGGTGAAAGAGAACATCAAGAAGAGGACAAAACAGTTGGATGCACTCCAATCGGTCCAGGCCTTCTCAAGTTACAGGCGGTCAAAGTTGAGAATTGAGAAAAAAGTCGTAATACCCCCCCCCTGGAAATTTTCAAAAAAAATTAGGAAATTTTTTTTGCTGTTTTTGATCGATATAGCTCGTTTGTAATCCCCTAAGAACTTAACAAACTCAATTCGAAGGAAATTAACCTCTAAAGAGGTTTTTGTATAAATGATCCAAAAACGCGATTCTAAAAGTGTCTAAAAATAGACCTCCGAAAATATTGCACCTACGGAACTTCCGATGGTGGGAGGTGAAAGAGAACATCAATAAGAGGACAAAACCGTTGGATTCACTCCAATCGGTCCAGGCGTTCTCAAGTTACAGGCGGTCAAAGTTGAGAATTGAGAAAAAAGTCGTAATACCCCCCCCCCCTTTGGACATTTTCAAAAAAAAATAGGAAATTTTTTTTGCTGTTTTTGATCGAAATAGCTCGTTTGTAATCCCCTAAGAACTTAACAAACTCAATTCGAATGAAATTAACCTCTAAAGAGGTTTTTTAAAAATGATCCAAAAACGCGATTCTAAAAGTGCCTAAAAATCGACCTCCGAAGGGGTCGATCTCCGAAAATATTGCACCTACGGAACTTCCGATGGTGGGAGGTCAAAAAGAACATTAATAAGAGGAGGATTCACTCCGATCGGTCCAGACGTTCTCAAGTTACAGGCGGTCAAAGTTGAGAATTGAGAAAAAAGTCGTAATACCCCTCCCCCCCTGGAAATTTTCAAAAAAAAATAGGAAATTTTTTTTGCTGTTTTTGATCGAAATAGCTCGTTTGTAATCCCCTAAGAACTTAACAAACTCAATTCGAAGGAAATTAACCTCTAAAGAGGTTTTTGTATAAATGATCCAAAAACGCGATTCTAAAAGTGTCTAAAAATAGACCTCCGAAGGGGTCGATCTCCCAAAATATTGCTCCTACGGAACTGCCGATGGTGGGAGGTGAAAGAGAACATCAAGAAGAGGACAAAACAGTTGGATTCACTCCGATCGGTCCAGGCGTTCTCAAGTTACAGACGGTCAAAGTTGAGAATTGAGAAAAAAGTCGTAATACCCCCCCTGGACATTTTCAAAAAAAATTAGGAATTTTTTTTTGCTGTTTTTGATCAAAATAGCTCGTTTGTAATCCCCTAAGAACTTAACAAACTCAATTCGAAGGAAATTAACCTCTAAAGAGGTTTTTGTATAAATGATCCAAAAACGCGATTCTAAAAGTGTCTAAAAATAGACCTCCGAAAATATTGCACCTACGGAACTTCCGATGGTGGGAGGTGAAAGAGAACATCAAGAAGAGGACAAAACAGTTGGATTCACTCCGATAGGTCCAGGCGTTCTCAAGTTACAGGCGGTCAAAGTTGAGAATTGAGAAAAAAGTCGTAATACCCCCCCCCCTTTGGACATTTTCAAAAAAAAATAGGAATTTTCTTTTGCTGTTTTTGATCGAAATAG
Organism: Taphrorychus bicolor; assembly: GCA_951812265.1. Taxonomy (NCBI): domain Eukaryota; kingdom Metazoa; phylum Arthropoda; class Insecta; order Coleoptera; family Curculionidae; genus Taphrorychus; species Taphrorychus bicolor. The sequence continues at coordinate 34,146,338 of OX638303.1, read as the reverse complement.
CTCGTTTGTAATCCCCTAAGAACTTAACAAACTCAATTCGAATGAAATTAACCTCTAAAGAGGTTTTTTAAAAATCATCCAAAAACGCGATTCTAAAAGTGTCTAAAAATCGACCTCCAAAGGGGTCGATCTCCGAAAATATTGCACCTACGGAACTTCCGATGGTGGGTGGTGAAAGTTTTTGGCTCAAAGTTGAGAATTGGGAAAAAAGTCGTAATACCTATAGTAAAGTACGTAATTTGGAAATTTTTAGTTTGCATTAAGTTGGAATTTTTGTTTTCATAAAAAATAGATTGAAAAAATGCAGGGTAGAATTAAGTCTTAAATTATTTAAAAATTACCCACTCCGAATTACAATAAATTACCAATACTACTTTCAAAATTAAAAAAAAATCCATAAAATTTAAAAGTTTATTGAAAAATTATTATAATTATTTAGAAATTACAATTTTTACTCAAAAATTATTATAATCACCGAAAATTATTTAAAATAATTTTGATAACGTTAAAAGGTGTCCCTGTTGCCTCGCTTATGTTACACCCTTAGATTTACATATATTAATACTTTTCTGTTTAGACGTAAGCATTGAATCCAATCTGAGTTATCCTAGTTATCTAGCAGCGCCATATCTCAAAGAATTAATATTCCTTCACTGGTATTCGTTAATTTAATTGACATTATTTTGACTTGTACTTGCTATGACGTCTACCGGAATTTCCTATTAAATTCTCATCTCATTTAACTGCTAAAATTGAAAAACGATTCGGGATTAAGGTATCGATTCGACTATTTATCCCAAAAGAATGACGATGGAAAAGAAAGAAAGAATCGGGCAATGTTTATTATAGGGATATAAGAACGATTTATCAAAATTAGTCTTTTTTTGGGTGCAGAAACTTATAAGAATTTTTTGCGTAGAATCCAGTGGCGTGCTTGGTAAAACCAACACAAATAGTCGACACTATACATTAAAAGAAACGAAAAATATGTAACCCCACTTTAAAGGGCCATTGCTTATTTTGATTATTTTTTGAGCAAAACTCCAGTCGTTAAACTAAATTCAATTTTGTTTCAATTACTGTCCGAACCTAAGAATAAATGAGACAATCCCATCCACTCCTTACGTACAAACCTAAGTCAATTTAGATTACCAACCCTCCTTTATTTACCCCCTTCAAATGGCAATTTCACGCATATTTTCACTTTCTAATTAAAAAGGAGCCACCCAGTCTAGGTGCGCAACTCAACTCGCTTCTAAAGTTGCGCAATCCGCAAAAAAGCCTTTTGAAAAATTACAGATACAAACCGACCTGATTTTTAGCAAAATTTGCATCTAATAATCCAATATTAATAGCAATTTCACGCCCCATATCCATCAATCAAAGGCCAACTAATTTGACAGAAATATGTTACCGGTGCGTTCGAGATTGTGTTTTGCCACATACACAAAAGTAAACAACAAAGACATATTTGGTTTTCTTGTGTCTGTCCTTTTGATTAATATTAATGAACTTACGGTTGTGCGTTGTTTTATGGCAGTGAAAGAATTTTTGCACTCTTATAAACAATCCGGTAAAAGCCTATTGCAATTGCAAATCAACCAGGGAAAAATGTCCAATTCGTCGGAATTAGGTCAGGGTGTTGAATGGATTTGCATAAAATCACTTACCAAGTGGAATTCGGTTGTTGGCATAATGGTTTTTTTCTTACCTGAAACAAACGATAAACATTATCTATTGCACACGGCCTTGCTTACAAAACAGAACATCCAAAAATTAAGTGGGCCTAATCCTAATTACTATGCATGGTGCTAATCAATGTATCTAAAACGAATATTGTATAATAATTAAGGTAGGTTCGGCGCATGTATATGCCGATCACACTTTTATGGTATATCCATCCATCCATCGAGAGTAAAAGTGGTCAGTGTGTCACGGTCGGAGCCATTTAGGAAATCTGGGTTAAATGTATTTTTTTCAATTACATACTGCACAAACTTAATGATGGATTATTGCGTTAAATGATATGCAATGAATGCAACAACAACAACTGCCAGATTAAATAAGTATATTGGCTATCTCATAGGTTGTCTATGGAGAACCAACTAAAAATAGAAGTGAATTTTAATAATTGTAGTACAAATGAACCGATTTTGTATTTCCGAGTCTGGGGCAACAACAATGATAAAAGTACTTTGAAAACACCCTGTATGCGTACGTAATAAATACACAGAGCGGGTTCCATGGAAAAAGTAATCAAGTTGGCGGTAGGTTACAAGGGACTAACATCACTATCACAGAATAACATTCTTCATCTTTTTAGTCGATATCTCGCATTCGAGAATCGTGCTTTCAAGAGTTGCTCTCCACAATATGTCTCCATTCCTCCCTGTTCTCTGCCATCCTAGATGTGCAGGCTAGACTTTCCACGTGATGAGGTCCGTATAGCTAGTGGGGGATCTAACTCGGGGTCTTTTTCCGGCTACCATGCCCTCAACGGTTAGTCTTTCAAGGACGTTTCTCCTTACTACGTGACCAAAATTTAGCAATGTTTTCAGCTACTATTGTTCTTAGTCTCTTTTTTTGGTTTTATTTGTTGAATTATTGAATCATTGGTTCTTCTATGTGTCCACGTCAATTTTCTTTTTGTCCGTTACTTTCAGTGACCAGCATTCTGACCCATAGAGAAAGATTGAGAAGACCAGACTCCTTACTAGTCTAATTTTTGTTCCCAAAGAGATTTCATGACTTCTCCATATGTTGGTTAGATTAGTCATAGCTTCCCTTGCTAAGGAGCTTCTCCTTTTGATCTATTCACTGGATCCGCCCTTGTTGGATATTACTGAACCTAGATAAATGAAAGTGTTAACTGTGTCGACGTTAGTTAATTTCTTTATTTCTGGTCTATTGTTGTTAGCTCGGTCGACTATCATAATTTTGGTTTTCTTTTTATTTATTCTCAAACCAATCTCCTTGCTGAAATGCTCTATTCGCCTGATTAGGTCGCAGAGTTCCTTCTCTGATGCCATAATTGCTGTAGTGTCATCAGCGTAGCGAAGGTTGTTGATCTTTTTGCCGCCCAATGTTATTCCTCTAGTCCAGTCTTCTCATAACCCATTCGCCATAGATGTTGAACAGAAGATAGGACTCAGTATGGATCCTGGCCTGACACCCTTCTCCACCTGAAATGGGACAGCTCATTTTCCATTCTTACGTACGCTCTGTTATTTTCATAGAGACTCTTGATGAGAGATATAAGGTGTCTTGGTACGCCCATTTCATCCAAAATTCGCCAAAGGTTGTGCCATTGAACGCAGTCAAACGCCTTGGTATAATCTATAAAACACCACAAGTATGTTGACACATTGAACTCTCTTACCTTTTCTATAATTTGCCTGATGTTCAATATTTGTTCACGCTTACCAAGTCCCGGCACGAAACCGGCTTGCTCTGGTGGTAGCTGGGACAAGATGTGAGCCTTTATACGTTCGGATATGATCTGGAGCAGCACTTTGCTTGCGTGTGAAATGAGGGCTATTGTTCGATAGTTGTCGCAGATCTCTCGCGATCCTTTTTTATAGAACGAGACATAAATTGATTTAGTCCAGTCCTCTGGCCATTTCCCTCGTTCCACACCAGTTGGCAGATCCTATGCAGAAAATCGAATCGCCCAGAACTGTTATCATTTTCCAGACGATGTCATCCTCGCCTGGCGACTTGTTTGTCTTCAATTCCCTGACTGCAGCAGTTACTTCCACCCTCAGGACTGAGGGCTCCCTTTCAGCGAACTCTATTGTTTGCGGTCAGTTATCTCGGTCGCTATTGTCTGTCATTAGTTGTTTACAGTAATTTTTCCATTGTTCTTTGATCGGGGATTGTCAGTCAGCAGTGCGCCATCTTCGGATCTTATTGCTGTGTGTTTCGGAGTGAAGCTGCGCGTTATTTGCTTAATTATCTTGAACATATGTCGTTTAGGTACTTGTTATTGTCTTTCCTGTATTCTTGTCTGATATCTCTGTTCAGTGCTGCGTATTTCTCTTTGTCATCGTTATTTCGAAGGCCCTTTACTTTCAGTTGCTTCCTCCGCTCTACTCTTGTCCCACGTTTCTTGGGTTATCCAGGCTTTCCTTTGTTTCGTCACCTTTTGCCTTTCCTGTCCATGTCCTTGTGGATGTATTAGGGGATGTCCTTAGCCGGGAATGTCCATGTGCAAAGTCTTCTCGCGTGGTGTTGGAAGCCTGTGTTAGAGATGAAACAATTGTTTTCTGTGCAGAATTGTTCCTCTTGCGTTCCTTGTACCCAGGCCACACCTGCCAATTACTCCTTTACCTTCGGCGTCATTGCCTACTTTAGAGTTGTAATCACCAATTATCAAAGTGATTTCTCTATTTGGAAGAGTGTCTAGTAGTTGTTCTAGTTGAGAATAAATTTCGTCTGCATCTTGATCTCGTAATATTAACACTCCTTCATTTTTATCTGGACATTCAATGAATTTGCCACCATTTATATCGGAGTGATGTCGCGTATCTTCCTACTTTGGACACTTTTGAGTGTTATATCCCTTATTTGTAGAGGCAGAGGGTGGCGATTTTCGCGACATTGTGCTTGATTGCAGTCTTTTCCGAGGTCTTTTCATAGCTTTTTTGATTTTTTCGTTTATATTTTTAGTTTAATGAAAAGTAAAAAATGCTCTCCAATTTTTGTTTTTGTAGTTGTTTCATCAATGATTCACTCATACGTTGAAAAACAAAAATAAAAAATAATTTTTAGTTTTCTTGAAAGCTCTTGTCGCTGCGATTCCAAATATCTAATAATATATAAAGTATCCAATTAAAAAAAAAACTATGTTACGGTGAAACTATTCCTTTCATTAAAAAAAAAACAGTTGAGATAAGGGGGGTGCTTCAAAAAAGTTATTTTTAATTTTACCTCGTATCTCAAAAACTAAAAAGGGCTATGAAAAATGAAACTATGAAAACACTACATTGGAAAATAAGGGAGATACCTGGCAAAAAAGCCGAAAATGGCATGCCCTGTATATAATAGTAAGTATTTTTGAAATCGCATCTTTTGGCATAAAAATGATATATATAATACCATTTAACAAAAATTAATAATCATAACTGTCACATTTGACAAGTCTAAACAATCTTCTAAATACAGATTTGGCGTCCTTCCAAATAGCAAAGGAGGCAGTTGGCTAAAACACTTAAACTGATGTCCCTTTTTCGGGTGTTCAAACTGCCAATTTAAAATTTCATTTTTTTTTCAATAAACATAAAGTTTTGAAAAATTCAGGAGACCTTGGAAATTGTCACAAAACATCAGTTAAGTCTCTGTATGATATTTCAAAATCCTTGGCCGACTATCACTTCTTCAACTTTTTTTTTCTTTTGGAATATGTCAATGATTTAAACTGGCAGAGGCATTTCAGATATGGGATTCAGTTCTCAATTTTGATTTTGACCAACTTTTATGAACAACTTTTTGACATATTTGTTAGTGAAAAGTTGACAAAATAATAATAAAATTAAAAAAAAACTGGTTGAGGTTTCCGAAATTTGGTAATTGGCCTAGTTTTTGATTTTCCTTCGACTTTCTGTCAGATGTTTGATAAAAAGGAAACTTTACTCAACAGAAAAAGAACTTTTCAGAACATGTCCACGCTCTTTTTTATTTTCCAAACATAAATAATTATAAAGAGTAGGTGGTCACCAATTTGTCGATCAACCTATCTGCATACTAGTTTCGGGGTCTACCCTCATCAGTACAACTTTGGCTGGTCGACAAATTGGAGACCGTGTGTCGTGGCCTAAAGATAAAAAGCTATGGAATAGCAGTGAGATGTTGTACAGAGCAGCCAACATCCACCAGCGTATTAGATCTAAAACTGCATGGCAGATGGCTCTGTGTTCGAGAGGCAGCCCATATTGCACTGTACCTCGCAGGTTATTGGAACCAGAACGAAGTGTAAAGAGTAGGTGGCCACCAATTTGTCGATCGATCCATCTGCATACTAGTTTCGGGGTCTACCCGACATCAGTACAGCTTTGGCTGGTCGACAAATTGAAAACAGTGAGTTCGCGGCTTAAAGCCAAAAATCTACAGAAGAGCGGTGAGATGTTGTACAGAGCAGGAGCACCCGACATCCACCAGCGTATTAGATCTAATACTGCATGGCAGATGGCTCTCAATTCGAGAGGAGTACCTGTCATTGCCTGTTAAGTTCATTCGAATTGAATTTGTTACGTTCTTAGGGGATTGAAAACGTGCCATTCTGATCAAAAACAGAAAAAAAAAATCAGATTTTTTTTTTAAATACCCAAACGTACGACTTTTTTCTCAATTCTTTAGCTTCTAAAAGAGCTAAACGTCTTGTGGAAGGATGAGAGTTAGTTTAGAGCTCAAAGTCTCAAGTGCAGCTAAACCTAACATCTATGACTCTCGTCCTCAGCAATTCTGAGCTCTGGTCTTGGACTAACTATATTGTTATAGGGTCATTCAAGTACCACTCACTTAGTTCGAGTTAGTTCAGGCTATTCAAGCTAGAAAAATTACTTGAGGGAAGTAAAGAGCTAAACGTCTTGTAGAAGGATTAGAGTTAGTTTAGAGCTCAAAGTCTCAAGTGCAGCTAAACCTAGCTCTGGTCTTGGAGTAACTATATTGTTAGAGGGCCATTCAAGTACCACTCACTTAGTTCGAGTTAGTTCAGGTTATTCAAGCTAGAAAAATTACTTGAGGGAAGTAAAAAGCTAAACGCCTTGTAGAAGGATTAGAGTTAGTTTAGAGCTCAAAGTCTCAAGTGCAGCTAAACCTAACATTTATGACTCTCGTCCTCAGCAATTCTGAGCTCTGGTCTTGGAGTAACTATATTGTTATAGGGCCATTCAAGTACCACTCACTTAGTTCGAGTTAGTTCAGGTTATTCAAGCTAGAAAAATTACTTGAGGGAAGTAAAAAGCTAAACGTCTTGTAGAAGGATTAGAGTTAGTTTAGAGCTCAAAGTCTCAAGTGCAGCTAAACCTAACATTTATGACTCTCGTCCTCAGCAATTCTGAGCTCTGGTCTTGGAGTAACTATATTGTTATAGGGCCATTCAAGTACCACTCACTTAGTTCGAGTTAGTTCAGGTTATTCAAGCTAGAAGAATTACTTGAGGGAAGTAAAAAGCTAAACGTCTTGTAGAAGGATTAGAGTTAGTTTAGAGCTCAAAGTCTCAAGTGCAGCTAAACCTAACATTTATGACTCTCGTCCTCAGCAATTCTGAGCTCTGGTCTTGGAGTAACTATATTGTTATAGGGCCATTCAAGTACCACTCACTTAGTTCGAGTTAGTTCAGGTTATTCAAGCTAGAAGAATTACTTGAGGGAAGTAAAAAGCTAAACGTCTTGTAGAAGGATTAGAGTTAGTTTAGAGCTCAAAGTCTCAAGTGCAGCTAAGCCTAACATTTATGACTCTCGTCCTCAGCAATTCTGAGCTCTGGTCTTGGAGTAACTATACTGTTATAGGGTCATTCAAGTACCACTCACTTAGTTCGAGTTGGTTCAGGTTATTCAAGCTAGAAAAATTACTTGAGGGAAGTAAAAAGCTAAACGTCTTGTAGAAGGATTAGAGTTAGTTTAAAGATCAAAGTTTTATGTGCAGCTAAACCTAACATTTATGACTCTCATCCTCGGCAATTCTGAGCTCTGGTCTTGGAGTAACTATATTGTTATAGGGCCATTCAAGTACCACTCACTTAGTTCGAGTTAGTTCAGGTTATTCAAGCTAGAAAAATTACTTGAGGGAAGTAAAGAGCTAAACGTCTTGTAGAAGGATTAGAGTTAGTTTAAAGATCAAAGTTTTATGTGCAGCTAAACCTAACATTTATGACTCTCCTCCTCAGCAATTCTGAGCTCTGGTCTTGGAGTAACTATATTGTTATAGGGCCATTCAAGTACCACCCACTTAGTTCGAGTTAGTTCAGGTTATTGAAGCTAGAAAAATTACTTGTGGGAAGTAAAAAGCTAAACGTCTTGTAGAAGGATTAGAGTTAGTTTAGAGCTCAAAGTCTCAAGTGCAGCTAAACCTAACATCTATGACTCTCGTCCTCAGCAATTCTGAGCTCTGGTCTTGGAGTAACTATATTGTTATAGGGCCATTCAAGTACCACTCACTTAGTTCGAGTTAGTTCAGGTTATTCAAGCTAGAAAAATTACTTGAGGGAAGTAAAAAGCTAAACGCCTTGTAGAAGGATTAGAGTTAGTTTAGAGCTCAAAGTCTCAAGTGCAGCTAAACCTAACATTTATGACTCTCGTCTTCAGCAATTCTGAGCTCTGGTCTTGGAGTAACTATATTGTTATAGGGCCATTCAAGTACCACTCACTTAGTTCGAGTTAGTTCAGGTTATTCAAGCTAGAAAAATTACTTGAGGGAAGTAAAGAGCTAAACGTCTTGTAGAAGGATTAGAGTTAGTTTAGAGCTCAAAGTCTCAAGTGCAGCTAAACCTAACATTTATGACTCTCGTCCTCAGCAATTCTGAGCTCTGGTCTTGGAGTAACTATATTGTTATAGAGTCATTCAAGTACCACTCACTTAGTTCGAGTTAGTTCAGGCTATTCAAGCTAGAAAAATTACTTGAGGGAAGTAAAGAGCTAAACGTCTTGTAGAAGGATTAGAGTTAGTTTAGAGCTCAAAGTCTCAAGTGCAGCTAAACCTAACATTTATGACTCATCCTCAGCGATTCTGAGCTCTGGTCTTGGAGTAACTATATTGTTATAGGGTCATTCAAGTACCACTCACTTAGTTCGAGTTAGTTCAGGTTATTCAAGCTAGAAAAATTACTTGAGAGAAGTAAAGAGCTAAACGTCTTGTAGAAGGATTAGAGTTAGTTTAAAGATCAAAGTTTTATGTGCAGCTAAACCTAACATTTATGACTCTCGTCCTCAGCAATTCTGAGCTCTGGTCTTGGAGTAACTATATTGTTAGAGGGCCATTCAAGTACCACTCACTTAGTTCGAGTTAGTTCAGGTTATTCAAGTTAGAAAAATTACTTGAGGGAAGTAAAGAGCTAAACGTCTTGTAGAAGGATTAGAGTTAGTTTAGAGCTCAAAGTCTCAAGTGCAGCTAAACCTAACATTTATGACTCTCGTCCTCAGCAATTCTGAGCTCTGGTCTTGGAGTAACTATATTGTTATAGGGCCATTCAAGTACCACTCACTTAGTTCGAGTTAGTTCAGGTTATTCAAGCTAGAAAAATTACTTGAGGGAAGTAAAAAGCTAAACGTCTTGTAGAAGGATTAGAGTTAGTTTAGAGCTCAAAGTCTCAAGTGCAGCTAAACCTAACATTTATGACTCTCGTCCTCAGCAATTCTGAGCTCTGGTCTTGGAGTAACTATATTGTTATAGGGCCATTCAAGTACCACTCACTTAGTTCCAGTTAGTTCCGGTTATTCAAGCTAGAAAAATGACTTGAGGGAAGTAAAAAGCTAAACGTCTTGTAGAAGGATTAGAGTTAGTTTAGAGCTCAAAGTCTCAAGTGCAGCTAAACCTAACATTTATGACTCTCGTCCTCAGCAATTCTAAGCTCTGGTCTTGGAGTAACTATATTGTTATAGGGCCATTCAAGTACCACTCACTTAGTTCGAGTTAGTTCAGGTTATTCAAGCTAGAAAAATTACTTGAGGGAAGTAAAGGGCTAAACGTCTTGTAGAAGGATTAGAGTTAGTTTAAAGCTCAAAGTTTTATGTGAAGCTAAACCTAACATTTGTGACTCTTAGTGTGACCAATTCCGAGCTCTTGCTCTTGGTTATGAGGCCATTCAATTACCAGTCAGGTTAGTTCAAGTAGTTTAGGTTCGAAAAATCTCTCACAAAGTGACAGGAGCTAAACATTTTAAAGGACTAGGGTTAGTTTGACATTGCCCTTGGTGCAATGGTATTGTTATGGGGCAGTACAAGGACGGGTATGGTTAGTTCAGGTTTGTTCAGGCAATTCAAGTTAGAAAAATTATTCGGAAGTAGTAAAGATCTTCCAGAAGAATTAGAGTTAGTTTAAAGCTTCAAGTCTCGTATGCAGCTAAACCGGACATTTGTGATTCTTGTTCTTACAAATTCTGAGCTCTGGTCTTGGTGAAACGGTATTGTTATAGAGCCGTTTAAGTACTAGACAAGTTAGTTCAGGTTAGTTTGGGGAGTTCAAATTAGAATTAATTTAAAGCTCAAAGTCTCTCATTGTTATAAGGCGGTTCAAGTACCAGTCAGGTTAGCTCAGGTTAGTTCAGGTTAAAAAATATTAAGGCTTGGATGAACACAACGTTCCGAAATACCGACTTTTATGTTACACAGGCGCTCACAATACATGGGGTTTTTGGCACCTATGTAAAAAGAATCCAGAAACAAACTACAGACAAATGCTGGTACTGTGGACAAAAAGACACACCGCCCACACCATTTTCGAATGCACAAGGCACAAACCGCAGAAATAAAGCTCGGCGGAACGAAAATAGAAATCGACAACATTGCGGATATCTTACTGGAAAACGAAGAATCTTGGACTACCAATATGATTAGAGACATCATGAAAAGGACAGAAAAGGAAGAGCGCAATATACAAATCTCCGCACCTCAGATAATTAAGGCACATCCACCCCCCACCTGACGCAATGCTTGGCGGCGCATGCCAGAGTGGATCAAGAGATGGAAGAGAAGGAAAGTTAGTTCAGCTTTGTTCAGGCAAAGGAAAAATTGTAAAAAGCAAAAGATCTTGTAGAAGAATTAGAGTTAGTTTAAAGCTTCAAGTCTCGTATGCAACTAAATATGACATTTGTGACTCTTCTTCTCACAAATTCTGAGCCCTGGTGAAACGATATTAGTATATAGCCGTTTAAGTACAAGTCAAGCTGGTTCAGGTTAGTTTAGTAATTCAGTTTAGAATTAATTTAATGCTCAAAGCTTCAGGTACATCTAAATTTTACATTTGTCACTCTTGGTTTAATGGCATTGTTATGGGGCTGTTCAATTACCAGTCAGGTTAGTTCAGGTTACCTCAGGTTAGTTCAGGTTAGCTTAGGTTAGCTCAGGTATTTCAAATTAGAAAAATTACTCAGCAGGAGTTAGGAGCTTGTGAAAGGATTAGAGTTAGTTTAAAGCTCAAAGTGTTAGATGAAGCTAAACCTGACATTTGTAACTTTTTCCTTTCAGTGTACATTACGTTGAGGTAATTCCTGCTTATAAAATGGCCCAGCAGAGTTCCTCAAAACCAATCAATTTTGCTTCTGTATAATAATAGCGCTTATTTTGAGCTTTCATTAACAAGTGTTACCAATTTCGTGCTATTACTCTTGGCGTAACGGTATGATTATGGTTAGTACCAGTCAACTGACCCGTACTTTGAGCTTTGGTTGTAGACTATTACGAAAATTTACCCTTCCGGCCATGGAATGCAACTTGTTATCAAATTTAATCATTCCATCGTACTATGACGGAATGAAGTGTATTCTACAACAAATCGTCATAAAATTACCACGGAACTTAATCCGTAACAGATGGTTGTAGCAACTTGTCTCAAATATTTGTTCTCCAGATGTTGTGCAGAGCGGGCGCCGCCAGGGTCTTAGATCTAATACTGAATGAAGTGTAAAGAGTAGGTGATGACCAATTTGTCGATCAACCCATCTGCATAGTAGTTTCGGGGTCTACCCCTCGTCAGTACAGCTACAGTGTACAGGTAATCATCTACTCTTTACACTTCGTTTTGGTTCCGATAACCTGCGAAGTACAGAGCTATATGGGCTGGTTCTCGAACTGAGAGCCATCTGGTGGATATCGCCTGCTCCTGCTCTGTACAACATCTCACCGCCCTTCCGTAGTTCTTTGGCTTTAAGCCGCGAACTCATAGTCTTCATTTTGTCGACCAGTCAAAGCTGTACTGATGAGGGGTAAACCCCGAAACCATTATGCAGATGGGTTGAGCGACAAATTGGTGACAACCCACTCTTTACACTTCGTTCTAGTTCCGATAACCTGCGAGGTACATATGGGCTGCCTCTCGAACCGAAAACCATCTGCCGTGCAGTATTAGATCTATTACGCTGGTGGATGTCGCCTGCTCCTGCTCTGTACAACATCTCACCGCTCTTTCATAAATAATTATGCGAGAAACTGGTGTTTGACCAAGGGAAGCCAAACTCCAAAAAAAACTACACCTAAATTGCATTTCTTTACTTTTTGCAAAAGTCGTTTTACATATCCGGGAACACACTGTGTAGTATCATATACAGGGTGTTCCACCTAAGCAGGATTATCCTTTATCTTCCTTAATGCAAACAGAAACATTACAATTTAAATTTTTAATGAGAAGATTTTGAAATTAAAACCTTAAAACTTCAACAACCGTCAAATCATTTAAAACACTGAAGATTCATTCATCTTTTTTGAAGTCAAAATAACAGTCATCTTTAATAAAAAGATTATCATAAAAATGCTCAAAAATGTTTAAAGAAATAAATTACGATTTGAAGAGCGTTCTAAGACTTTCAACTTCTAAGACACAGAAACTGTAAACACTAAAGACATGTCAAAACTTAAAAAAAAAAAGTGAATATTTTCCTTTTTTTAACACAATATTTTTCAGTTAAAATCGCAAAATAATTAAAAGAAATACAAGTTATAGTTCAGGTTCTAAAACACGAAAACAGCCAATATCAAAAACCCCTCAGAACATTAAGAACGTTAAGATTTTTCTTTTTTGTGAAAATGATAAAAAGGCCCTAAAATATGTTGACATTTTTTATAAGAAAACAAAAAATGTTAAGAAAAGAATTTCAGTTTTTAATACAGAAAAAGTGTGAACACTAGAAGCGCGTCAGAACAGTAAAAAAACGTTTTTTTTTTTAATGCGACAAAATGACAAATATTTTTAATGAAATAGCTGCACAGAATAGGCAATAGTTTCCGATTTTCAATGAAAAAAAAAATGAGCATTTGAAAGAAGACAGTTGTAACACGACCTAGAGTGCGTAAAAGCATTTTCCCCTGACTTCCATAAAAAAAAAGTATTGTATAGTCTAGGTCAAGTTAGTTCAGGTTAATTCAGTTTGGTTGAACTACTAACCTAATGGGCCGCTACAAGCTACAAGTTCACTTATTTGTTGAGATAGGGCAGTTTCGATTAGTTGAGGTATTTTTTTTTCTTCCTTTACGTAACATTTGACAACGTTGCATATTCGTCTTGTCGACAATCGACAAGAAACGTTTGGCATTTATCGCCGTTTGGAATACAATTTTAGTAACTTTTTTCATTCAATCAGTTTTTTGTTTTCAGATCTTGCAAAAGAACATTTACTCGCACTTAATATGAAAGAGGTAAGTTTAATCTACTACCTTCAAGAAAAAAGCCTTTTTTCCAACGTAATCAAAGTTATTTTCAACGTAATCGAATTTACCAAAATGAGTATTTTTTTTAATATATGAAAAAAAGTGTATTTAATATGAAAGGGGTAAGTATAATCTATCACCTACTGTATTATTTAAAGAAAAAACGTTTTTTTTTCAACGCACATAATATTTACCATCCCTAAAATCCCTAATCAACACAGATATTAGGGATTTATGACACACATTTTAATTCAATAGCACATAGCTATTTATGCTATGGGAAGCTCAGTACACACAATGATATTATTGATAAATTATTATTTACTAACTACTTACGAGCACATTTCCTCAACTAGTTCACACATTTTCGCAATTGTTTGACGTAAATTTGCACGAAAAAGTATATTAAAATTTACCGACATCACGAATTATCACCGGATCACTAACCGAAGAGCGGCAGCGAATTCGTTTCCGTCAGTTGTTTGGAATATTTTTTGTTTTGAGGTATGTCGATCGATAAATTCCGCAAAAAAGGCGCCATTTTAAGCATGGTTGTCAAATCATTGTTTTATTCAATCAAATATTTATTGCGGATTATGAATTTTGATATCGGGCGATGGAAATAAAACAATAATAATACATAACTGATAAAAAATGACTTAAAGTAAAGTGAAAAAAGTTATCAACAGTAAACACCAGTCAAATCACACTGTAAATGCTTTTACGGCTCGTCATAGTTTTTCTTAAAAAAAAATTCAAATGACCGCGGCTTCAATGTTTTTAAAACATTTTGAATGTACCTGTTAAATACTGGAAAGTGGCGCTCATTCAAGATAAAACCAGAAACAGCAAGACGTGTCCTAAATTGCAGTTTTTGTCTCTTATGTGGCAAATTTTACCAAATATATAAAAAAAAACATTAAGTTTCCAACCTCCCAATCTAAATAATTGCAGGATACTATCAGCTTTCGGATAAGACCTGTTTGCGCCGATTAATGTTTATAAATCACCCAGTATAACGATAAAATCAATATACTTTATCGTCATCTAGGATAAAAGAACAAAAGTCCATTTACTTTGATTACGTCATCCTTTTCTGTCAAAAAGTCGTAGCTTTCTTTCGGTAACAAGTAATTAAATGCAAGTAGGGCTGGGTATTTTTATCGAGTTTGGCAATCAAGAAACAAAGCCCTTTTGCAGTTTAAAAATTGTAATTATTACTTAAAATATTAAAAAGGCTGAGAAAAATCTCAGCAACTCAATTTTTGAAATTTTATTGTTTTGTAGTACCTAGAGATGAGTTTCTTTATCGAATTTTGTGAACTAATAATTTAAGTAATTATTATTGTTTTCAGATATCCAAACTTGAGGTGTGAAAGCAGCGTTTAAAGAAACCTGGAATCAAGAGCCAATCTTTGTGTTTAGCCTAATGCAATATAACAATAAAATCTTTAAATTATATAACGCAATAAAAAAATATAAAAGCAGATATAGAGCTGGGTAATTTTTTCGAGTTTCGCAATCGAGAAAACAAAGCCCTTTTGCAGTTTATAAATTGTATCACTTAAAATAATAAAAAGGCTATTTTGTGAATTGACAGCTTCAGAATATAAAAAAAAAACCAAAATAAAAGCTTTATGATACAGTATAAAGTAACTCAAAAGCTCAAAGAACAAAAAACAACAAGAAGAAGAAAAAGTCGGTAATTATAAATACAACTAGGGATGAGTTTTATATCTAGTCTTGCGATTGAAAAATATCTAGTGCAATTTGTAAAATGTACTCACTCCTTCGTGGATTATAAAGGGCAAGTGACAAATAGTTTGAAGTTTAGTGAAAACAGAGAGGAGCTTCTTTATCGAATTTTGAAAGTTTATAGGTTAAATTTGTTTTCCAATATCTACATTTAATGTAAAAATTGCTAGAAATTATCGAAACCTGAAACGATTGTTTCTTGTACAGTTTGTAAACTATTATTACTAAAAAAATCAGGGAGACCGGAAGACATCGAACAAAATCGAATCACTAGTAGGGATGAGCTCCTTTATCGAGTTACGTGATTCAATAGCTCCAGTGACTGGTTTCAGATATCCAAATTTAGATTTAAAATCAAGAGCAGCGTTGGATTTGCTAGTACGATTGTACTAGATTTATTAGAATTGGTTGACAGTTAGTACGATATTACGGAAAATCAAAACAGCCTCATAATCTAGTACAGTTTTGATGCTTCAATATTCATAGCAAATATGCCTCAAATATTCGTATTTTAGGCTCCACCGATACTAATCAGTAGTATTAGTATTATTAGTAGTACACACTTTTAGCATGATGTGCTGTTTTCCTTTAAGAAGGGTGAATTTCAAAACTCACCAATGAGTCTACCGGTGAAGCTGGTAATGTGAATATCGCAATTCAGTTGATTAGGCAGATGACTGAACCGTTGGATCCACCTTTCAGTTTTGAAACTCGGCCAAATGCACAATCATGTCGTCAACATAGACGCCATCTGTGTAGGAATTATAACGCTACTTCGGTATAGCTGTAATGTAAAGTGTACATACAAATGACAGATTACTGTAATTCGTAACATATTTTGATTATTTTTGATATGCCTATACAGGGTGTTATTGGTCATTGGTTACTGGTATGACGTAAATCTCAGGGCGCATTCCTGCTCTACATACAAACAGAAAAGTTTATATAAACTTGTCTCCTACAGATATAGGATGTCAAAGGAATTGCATTTAAGATTTAATTTTACTAGTTTTTTGATATGCAATGGAAAATTAAAGAACTAGTACTTTTTCTAGTGATCTAGTACAATCATATATTAAGTTTAGTACAAAATGCCTCAACCAAAAACCCAACACTGATCAAGAGTCAACTTTGTCAACCCTAACGCAACAGTTATGTCGATATATGATGTGGTGGTAGTAGTAGTAGTAGTAGTAGTAAACAATGGGGGGGGGGGGGGGGGGGCGAAGCCTTTAGCGACTAGGCCCTTTTCACAGTCCCCCGATCCGTACTCCACCAGGGCCCTCATTCCCTCCACGAGTCGACCAGTCCCTCTAATGAAGGAGAGTATCCCGTCCTATTTTAGAGTCGGAAAGTCCCCTCGATGAAGAAAAGCGGCTCCAAGTGTCCTATGGCGCAATCGCGCCCACCTACGGCTGACTCCCAGAAAGTGGTATGACGACTCTTTCCCTGACCCACAGTGGGTGCAGAGTGGACTCTCAGCCATTCCTAGGAGGTGCATGTGCCTGTTTAGTCTGCAGTGTCCAGTAAGGATTCCTATAAGAACTCCCAAGCACTGCTGGCTTCTCACAAGAAGCTACGAGGTCTTGGATCTATCCGGGTTAGGGTAAATTTCCTTGGTCTGTCTACATATTCCTGACTGTGTCCAGTTTGTCCTTGTACATGTCCCTATGTCCAGGTTAGTTCAGGTTACTTCCCAGAGCTCGCAGAGCAGCTTGACTGTCGGAGCAGATGTAAATGTCCTGCTCTGCTCCCTGTCTGACTTCTGTCCCGTGTGGCCACCTCGAGTATTGCAAACACCTCCGCCTGAAAAACCGTCATGTGGCTTCCCAAGACAAAGCCCTCGCCCTCTACATGGCCTGCTTTGTATATTCCGGCTCCTGACGACTGTGCATTAGCCATTCTTGATCCGTCTGTATACCACACCTGATTATTTTCAAAAGGTTACTGAAGCAGCTCTTCCTTGAATCCGTCCCTTGTTGGGATGTTTATCCCAAATGGCTCTGTTTCAGACTGAGCTGATCGCCCCTCAGCGCCAGACTCAGGGGGCGCCCCTCCTGCGACAGGACAATGGGGATGTCACGCTGAACGAGGCTGGCGATCTGCGTGTGACCACTTCCCACTGCTGTATCCTTCCACTGGCTGCATCAAACCATCCTCCTGCAGGACGCCATCGCCTCCCTCTTAACCCAGATTGGAAGCTTACGCAGACCCAGTAAGGCACTGAGTGCTGCTCCTGGTGTTGTTCTGAATTCACCCGTTGTGGCTAGGCAGACTGTTCTCTGCAGTCTGGCCAACCTCAGCACATAGCATGGCCTGTCCACCGCTGGTCATCAGACCAAGGCCCCATAGGTTATCCTCGGTCTGATTACGGCAATGTTGAGCCAGTGCAGGACGTGTGGCTTTAGACCCCACTTCCTGCCCTCTGTCTTGCGTAGTTGCCACGTTAGTGCTGTTGCCTTATTGCATGCATTTTCCACGTGACTTTTCCAGGTCAGCCCGCTGTCGATGGTCATCCCCAGGGACTTAGCGTCAGGCTTTAGTAGCAGAGGTTCACCCTACAGCGTGGGTGAAGATCCTCCAGTTTTTCTTCTTTTGATGTAAAGCACAAGCTCTGTCTTGCCAGGATTGACTGACAATCCCATCTCGGTACACCGTTATTCTACATGACCAGTCCGTCGCTTGCGCACTGAACCCCTCGGCTTGTAGCCTCTTCAAAAGACCATCCATTAAGAGACACAATAGTCGATGTGATAAGCAGCTGCCTTGTGGAGAGCCGCCCTCAACCTTGATTTCGCTCCGGTGATCTCGCAGAGAAGCTGTACCCTTGAGGTTGCGGAGTGCCGATCTGACCCAGCTTACCATTGAGGACCATACCATTGAGGTTCCCCGGGCCCTAAGGACCTCGCAGATCTTGTTGCTTTTGGCTTTGACGAATGCTTCCTCAATGTCGAAAAAGAGTGCCAACAGCACTTCTCTATTTTATGCACTACAAGACTTCCCCTTGCTGTAGGCATGTTGATCTTTGTTTATGGGGTGTCTTTCCAAATTTTCCTCTGTGATGTACCTATCGATTATCTTTTCTAATAGTTTCATTAGAAAGGATGTCAAACTTATGGATGTGAACGATTTGGCGACATTGTAGATAAATGATGTGCCGCAATAAAAAGCGTAAATATAGCTAGAGCTGGGCCTGGTTATCGAGTTCTGTAATCAAGAACAAGACTTTTTTGAAGTTTGTAAAGAGATTTTAAAAGGCTGGAAAAGATCTAACACAACTTACTACATTTGAATACAAGTAAAGAAAGAGGGACAATATCGAAACTCAAGATACATAAGACTTCAAGTTACTCAATTAAAAATAACTGGACATCTACAAGAAAAAACACATTTTAGTGTTTATAAATTGTTATCAACCTACAATACAAGAAAATTAAAACAGAAAAAAAAACAACAAACAGAAGAAGAAAAAGTTAGCAAAATATACTTGAACAAAATTTACAAACCATCAGAGATGGGTTTCCATGTCGAGTTGTATTGATTCGGTAACTCAAGTGATTTTATTCAGTACCTAAACTCAACGAAGAAATGATATAACAGCATTTAAATTGATCAGTGAAAGAAAAAAATTACAAAGACCTTAAGAGATCATGAAGTTGGGGACAAATCTAACACAATTTTTGATATTTTAGTACTAATAGGGATGGGCCTCTTTATCGAATTTTGTGATAGATTCAAGTTTATTTTCCAATATCTAAACTTAACGCACACAACATTATTAATTACAATTAAATAATTAATTAAACAATTATTTAATCTTGGTTAAATTTGCATCGTTAAATAAATTAGAAAGAAGCGAAGAAATGCAACAAAACTTTAAAGGGATGGGTTTCTTTATTGAGTTTCAATCACGAAAACTTTCTGGTCAAGTCAGCTAATGTGGAATATCTTGGTTCAACCCTTTCGAGATTCTACACAGAGTGGTCAAATAAAAGCGGCAAATGTAAGGAGTATCAAGTACAGTCCCAAGTAGTCAAGTACTTGCCCTATTCACCTGCATCATTATTCTGGGTCCATATAGTCGCATCGGTTCTTAACTGGCGGGTCCAAAGTCCACTAACCATATGAATCAAATCAGAGAACAAAGTGACTATCAAAATGTTTCCTGATGTAAACAATTCAAAGTTAGCTTGTTATAGTCATAAGTCGTTATATCAAATGACATTAAGCTTTTTTGGAATGTTATTCCGAATTTCGGATTAACTACTCGTAGAATTCGTAGAGTACCATATTAATTCTGCAATTTCCCTTTACTTCAGACTTAAAAATATATCAGATATTAGAAGAATTTGGTCAGTTCCTGTGAGTTACAGTTTGAAAAGAATCATATCGTATCGATTGAAAAGTGCAAAAGTGCAGTGTTATTAATAGTTTAGGTGGTTAGCAGGTTTAGGACAAATGAAACACCCTTGTAGATCGAAAAACGGCCAACGTTTCGACGTATAATTAACGTCTTCTTCAGGGCTGTGACATATAATGAGAACACACAACTTAATGAAACTAATGAGAACACACAACTTAATGAAACAGGAAGGAACAAACATGATAAGTTAAATACTTGCACAGGTGACAACAAAGTACAAACATTGATGATACGCTGACTAATATATGCATATACACACTTTTTTTTTAACAACATACTCCACATGTTCAATTCTCTATGTTTGCCTCTTTTTTATGTCATCATGGATGTGCAATTATTAAACATTGACACCACCCTTGTTGTTAGAAAATAAGTAAGGCCTCAAATATTTTAATTTTGTTTTAAATGTATTGCGTTTCCTATGGAGCGTTATTGTTTTATTAGTAGATATTATATACAAAATTTTAAAGAGGAAAAAAAATTTAATGCTCTTAAACGGCTCAATAAGTTTATTGTTTTTTTTTTTTTATTTTACTGTTGTATTGTTGTTTTTGTTTTATTTAGCATGTCAAAACAAAAGAAAAGAATGGTTATGCATATATTAGTCTACCTGTGCAAGTATTTAAAATATCATGTTTGTTCTTTCCTGTTTCATTAAGTAGTGTGTTCTCATTATATGTCACAGCCCTGAAAAAGACGTTAATTATACGTCGAAACGTTGACCGTTTTTCGATCTACAAGGGTGTTTCATTTGTCCTAAACCTGCTAACCACCTAAACTGT
Organism: Taphrorychus bicolor; assembly: GCA_951812265.1. NCBI lineage: Eukaryota > Metazoa > Arthropoda > Insecta > Coleoptera > Curculionidae > Taphrorychus > Taphrorychus bicolor. Next base: position 34,126,023 of record OX638303.1, on the reverse strand, counting down.
AAGTGCTAAGGACGCGAACCATCATCACCAGTGTTATTAATTTTGCCTACTTAAGACTGTCAGAGTGACATTTATACATCAAAATGACGGGAAAAAAATACACATTTTGGTGACCACTTTAAGCCAGAGACAAATATAAGTGTATCTTATTTTTTCTTGTCTAAAGTTGTATATATATATCTGTCTTTTTTATCATACGGCTTGTTTTTGAAAAAAATTCAAAGTTTGTCGTTGATGAATCGTCGGACCCGCCAGTTAAGAACCCATGCGACTATAGTAGAGGCATCTCTGCAATTTTTTTTGAAGCTAAGTCCTCATAGCTTCGACTTTCGTGACTTTTTGAGGGCGTAACGCGAAGATGGTCACGTGATATAGTTTGTTTGGAAAATAAAAAAAAAGGGTAATTAACAAAAAAGTAAGTTCAAGAAACGAACATTTTTTCTCTAGGCAAAAGGCGGCGTGGGCGCCACTGTCTAGTCTCTCTTTACAAGAAGAGAACAATGATAGTGTAGGCAACGATTAACTGGAATCAAGTGATATCACGCGAACCGTTTAAGTTGTGCAATCGCAAAATGAAAATAAAAGTGGTGCCAATGTCATTGGGTAAGTGGGTCAGTGGGACATGGCGAGTGACGCCCGCCACCTCGCGTCGCAATTGGAACAGCATAGATCAAACCGACGTCTGTCGTCATGCCAGGCGATAAATTTTCGATTTTTATCTTCAGGTAGGTAGTCGCCGGTAATCGAATCGAATTTATCTTTTTTTTTTATGGCTTAATGTATGAGTTAGTAAGTTTTGGGGAATTCAATGGAACCAAACCAAATCGAGTTCGCTCACTTGCGAATAAAATGACGGTTAAAAAATTAGTATAAATAACAATTATTAAACCAGTAGCTTGGTGTCATATTCGAACCAATATAATTACTGTAAAATGACTTTTTTTGTTATGTTTTAAAAAACCATAAAATAATGCCCATCTCTAGCTGCATCTATACTTCTTTTTGGTATCTTGGTGATTTAAAAATGTATTTAAAATATCGACCATGAAAATTCGATAACGAACCCCATCCCTAGTAGTACCAACATTTCATAAAGCGTGTTAGATTTGATTCATCATTCCTAAATTTTTAAGCGGTAATAATACATAACTATTATTCAGATTATTGGAAAACTACTCATACAAAAAATCTGAAAAATTGGTATTGTACTAAAGGTCACGTCAACTCACTCAAAATATCTTCAAGATCGGAGCACTATCGGTTACACTTGAAACTAACCCTAACTTAATTATTTTAAATAGAACGCCCTGTGTATTATGCACTTTTAGATGATGAATTTTTACTTATAATTTTATAAAAATCTAAGCATATTTTGCTTGGATCTTTATGTCCTATCGTAACTTAAGCGGTTTTTGGTATAAAAATGATTTTTTTGTCAGAAATTATATTTTCGGGCCTAATATAATTAATTTATAATTTTAGAGTAAATAAAGATGATTTCTTTGGGCTATAAAAACGCTCAAAGTACATTTTTTCGAATGGAAACCCCCATAAATTTATAATTTTATCTTATTCAGCATAGAAAATAAATGAAACTTTAGTAGTTTTTGAACTTACATTTTTAGAGAAAATTTATAAATTGGATTTATAGTGGGTAAGCTGGAAATACGAGATACAGTTTATTACAGAACTGAGTAGAAACTGAGAATAATAGTATAAAACAGGGTATGGCTTGGGTTATAAAATATTTGGGAATACTTTATAAAGAAAATTTAAGTTTGCGTTTTCACAATAATAATAAATCTCTATAAATTTATTTCTAACCCTATTCAGCATGGAAATCAAGATAGAGAAGAAATAGAGATTATAAATAAAGAAAAGGATTATTTGAGTTTATAAATGAGGTATGCGTCTATTAGCTTCATTGAGCTTATATTTTTGTATGTTTATTATTTAATGTAATTTTTTTAGTTTTAATATTATAGAGTAATTAAGGATTTTTGATAAATTAACTAATAGTTTAAATCCATTAAATATAGGTACTAAAACATTTGGTTTAATTAAGAATAAGGTACTCAATTTTAATAGAGGTAAAATTGACATAATTTAATCTATAGAAATAGCCTTTGTTTCAGGCACTCTATTTTTTTGTAGTTTTGGGCCTGTACGATCCAAAAACTATAAACCATTAAAAAATTATCAAAAAATCGTAAAAAAATCGTAATTAAAAAAAATAAGCAAAATGAAAAAAAAAATAAAAAACGGCCAAAATACTGGCAGTAATTTAAAAAAAAAATCCATTTTTTAATATAGAGTCTTGCAAATCGTTGTAGTAACTTTAAGAAGTAATAGAATAGGAGGTATTGGGTTTATTTAAACAAACATACCATTACACCAAATGTCGTAGTATTTGTGATGAGTAAATTATTAGTAAATGTCAAAGATCATGTTTATAAACTTCTACATAAGTGTTTAAATAAATGAACAATTTAATAATTCATTCATTCCTAATAAAAAAGTTTAGTATCTATTTGTAATAAAGAGGCCTGTTTTCTTCAACACTTCAATAATTGTAAAAAAAGCAGCGATAAATTAAAAAATATAAAAAATTTAATTATTACAAATATTGTAGTAATTAAATTGTGTGTAAAAATATAGGTATAAAGCATTCGCTTGTTAATAACATCAAGTAGACGTTGGAAATCTGACTTTAACATTTTTATCGTATCTTCTCAACTTGTGTCGAAAGCAAATGAGAGGAAAAAAGAAGATTTGAAAGGTAACGAGATGTCAAAAATAAATGAATAAATTATTTGCTTGGTTAAATCGACTCAAAATCACATATTCCATCACCTCCTAAAATTATTCTAACGACTTGCAAAACACACTGTATAAATTAAAAATAATATATAAAATGGTTTTCTTCTTCGATTTAAAGGGGCTTACAGCATATCTTCGTTTTCTTTTAGTTTTTAGTCTATAGGATGGCGCATCGAAAACAAAACAAGCATATTAGCGTATTAATAATTGAAATGAAAAAAACGGTCGTACACGTATACTCGGTCCCTTCACGTCAACTTTAGCCCCACCTGAGGTAAAATAAACCAATAAAATTTTAAATAAAAAATAAATCGAGAGAAGAACCTCAGTAGAAAGGTTATTCGATTCTCGTTGAAATGATATCCAACTTGGCCAACTTTAATTTAACATTTTTTAAGAAATTGGGAAAAATTTACAAAATAATTAGTTAAAAAAAAAGTTAATTACGCAATACGAGCGTTTTCTAAATATCACTTTCTAAATACGACGAAATTCCTATTTCGTTTTCGATGCGCCACCCTGTATAGTTACCGAAGGCGTGCCTAGAAGAGAAGAAAAAAGTGAAATAAGTTTTAACACAACCAACCGTCATATAAAGAACAAGAAAAAATATCTAAAAGTGTGTGGAGACTTTCACGGCCGGTCAAAATACAATTTAAATTGTTTTCCGGACTCTGAAGGCGTGGTTCAACGGATATTCTTCCTGACGTTTCGTCTACAGCTGCGGCAGACATTATAAAAGACGATGAGGCAATGGGCGAAGTGATCTCCCGTGCTTCCCGACGTTGACTGATGCGATGTGGTGAGCTCCGCGGTATTTATTCCCTATAATTGAGGGACTGGGGTGGGGGTAGTGGTACCGCGAGGTTTCTGCGCACTAGAAGTATATCGTAGAACTCGCTTCCAGTGTGCATTCAGAAAGTAATTTCCTCCTTCCTGTTGAAATTGTTGTAGTGTTTAAAGATCTCAATGGAGTCTCTCGTTAGTGTCGGATAGAAACGCTGCCATTGATACAAGATATCCACCTCGTTGAAAAGCTACTGCAGACTTTTGTGGCTGTTCCAGCCTGCAACTCCTCTTGTGTTCCGTAATTCTCGTGCTGACCTTGCGTTTTGTGGTGCCAATGTATACCGAGCCACAAAACGAAGAACGCTTACCGTTTTTTGATGTTTTGGTATCAAGGAGGCTGAATGGAAGGCTTGCGCAGACGGTTTATAGAAAACCAACACACAGAAACACCAACACTCATTATTGGATCAAATCATCATCCCAGACAGAAAAGGAGAATCATAAAGACTCTGTCTGTGAGAGCCAAGAGAATTTGTGAGCTGGCTGAATTAGAACGAAAAATGAAGCATCTGGAAAGAGCCTTTACAAAGTAACGGACAGGATCGGTAGAATACTGAAAAAGCACAATGTTAAAAACACCCGGAGTTTACCGAGTTCCATGCAGCTGTGGCTCGGTATACATTGGCACCACAAAACGCAGGGTCAACACGAGGATTAAGGAACACAAGAGGAGTTGCAGGCTGGGACAACCACAAAAGTCTGCAGTAGCAGAGCATGCTCTCTCCGAAGGTCACGACATCCTTTTCAACGAGGTTGATATCTTTATATCAATCGCAGCGTTTCTATCCGAGACTAACGAGAGAGGCCATTGAGGTCTTTAAACACTTCAACAATTTCACCAGGAAAATGCAGACTGGAAGCGAGTTCTACGACATCCTTCAAGTGCGTCGAAACCTCGCGCCACCGCTACCCCCACCCCAGTCCCTCCATTGCAGCGCGACGGCGGGGGAATAAATACCGCGGAGCTCACCACAGTCGAATCAGTCAACGTTCGGAAGCACGGGAGATCACTTCGCTCATTGCCTCATCGGCTTTGATAATGTTTGTCGCAGCTGTAGACAAAACGTAAGGAAGAAATTCCATTGGACCACAACTTCAAAGCTCGGAAAACACTTATATAAATAAGCAGAAATTATGAAATTTCACCTGTCACTTGTCAATAATCATTGTATCAAATTAAAAAAAAATTGTCACGTCACGTGACGTTGTCTCGTACTCTTGAGTACTGGTTAACTGTTAAAAGGAAGCACAAACGAACCATATTTCCTTAAATAATAAATCTTAAATGTTAAATGCTAAATTTTAAATTTTAAATGAGCATAAACCAAGCTTGAATGTGTTAACTAACCGGGACTAGGTCTAAAGAGGGGGTACTTTTAAGAAACTCAACAATTAAGAGGCCGATGGTTATTTAAATTTTGTTACAATAAAAAGTGAACAGAAAAAAAGAACAACGAAAAGTGAATATTACCCATTCAGTTATTTTTGTCATCTAGTTACCTTTGAAACCTTCATTTTTTTTGTACCCATCTCTTTTCGGCACATGTTGAGAAGATGCGATAAAAATGTCAAAGGCAAATTTCCAACGCCTACTTGACGAGAATATTAAGTGAATGGCTCCACTTCACTTTTTACAAATCGCCAACGTTTCGACCTATATTTGAGGTCTTTCTCAGGGCTTTTTCAATCAGAGAAGCAGGCTGTCATGAAACTGCCTGATTGAAAAAGCCTTGAGGAAAACTTCAATTCAAGGTCGAAACGTTGGCGATTTCTAAAAAGTGAAGTAGCTTTATTGTCTTACATACATACTAGTATACTAGTTATCAAAGGACGATAAGCACAGATGATAATATATTATGTCTCTTTCTTTGTCACCAAACATGCGTGAAACGCTAAGGATTTTCAAGGTTGAAATTTGGTAAAAAACCTGAACTAACGTTTGCTCACTTTCAACCTGAAAAAGGAATACTTCACTTGTTAGTCTATACTCAACCAGCTGAAAATAAAACCTCTTTTGACCCATTTTTTACTTGGTTTTTTCTCCAAGTTGGGCCAAAAGGCAAATAAATGTACGTAATTTTTTACTGTGAAAGAAAAGGCATTAATAAATTTTAACTTCATTACAGGTCGAAATTTGGTCATTTCAACCTAAATTGATAAAAATGTCAAAGGCAAATTTCCAACGCCTACTTGACGATAATAATAACTGAATGGCTTATAGAAAAAAATGTTTTCTACTCTCTTCTGTTGCAAGATTACTAGAAAGATTAATGTCACGTTTTATCCCTCAAAAAACTGATGAACAAACCTAGTCCAACTAACAATTTAGGTTGAAATTACCAAATTTCGGCCTGTAATGAAGTTAAAGTTTATTAATGCCTTTTCTTCCACAGTAAAAAATGACGTACATTTATTTGCCTTTTGGCCCAACTTGGAGAAAAAAACAAGTAAAAAATGGGTCAAAAGAGGGTTTATTTCCAGCTGGTTGAGTATAGACTAACAAGTGAACTTTTCCTTTTTCAGGTTGAAAGTGAGCAAACGTTAGTTCAGGTTTTTAAGCAAATTTCAACCTTGAAAATCCTTAGCGTTTCACGCATGTTGGGTGACAAAGAAAGAGACATAATATATTATCATCTGTGCTTATCGTCCTTTGGTAACTCGTATACTAGTATGTATGTAAGACAATAAAGCTACTTCACTTTTTAGAAATCGCCAATGTGTCGACCTTTAATTGATGTTTTCCTCAAGGTTTTTTCAATCCGAGAAGAGTTTCATGACAGCCTGCTTCTCTGATTGACTTGCTTCTCTGATTGAAAAAGGCCTGTGAAAGACGTCAAATATAGGTCGAAACGTTGGCGATTTCTAAAAAGTGAAGTAGCGTTATTGTCCTACACCTGCTATTCAAACGTACATAAAAACATATTAGGAGCCATTCACTTAATATTGTCGTCAAGTAGGCGTTGGAAATTTGACTTTGACATTTTTATCGTATCTTCTCAACATGTGTTAAAAGGAGATGGGTATAAAAAAACGTTTTCAAAGGTAACTAGATGACAAAAATAAGTGAATGGATAATACATTCTTATCTTCGAAGAAGACCTATTTTTTCCGTTTCGGAGATAAGGAGTCGTAAAGTTGAAAAATCGTTTTTGATTTTTTCTATTTGCGAAACGTCAAAACGACTCAAGCTAAATTTCGCATACATACAAAATACTCTAAATTTCGAATAACAAAATTTGATTGCGAATTTAATTTTATTAACGAACGTACAGGGTGTCGTACCATTTTTTAAACAAGACCTCAGGAGTAGATAGAAGAGCCCATTCTAAGACATTTTTTTTCATACAAACTTAAGCCCTATTTTTTCATTTCTGAGATACAGAATCCTTAAGTTAAAAAAAAAACATTGTTTTTGTTTTTTTTTCTATTTGCGAAACGTTACAAGCAGCTCGCTAGCTACTCGATCCATCCAGTGGAAAATTTATGAGTATTGACAAGTTTTTGCTTTTTTATCAAATTAACCCTCTCCAATACTCACATTTCCTGTATCCTGTAACTAGATAGTAGACAAAGCCATATGACAAATTATTTTAAAATTTTGTGCATGAAATTTGGCACGAGGCGCTTTTACATGTCTCAAAGTAACAAAAATACAGTTTTTTTTTCAACTTTACCGCCATTGTACCTCAGGAACGAAGAAAATAAGGACCTACGTTTAAATGAAAAATATATCTTGGACTATAATAAAACTTGGACACCCTGTATACATGGGTCCTTAAAACGCACGCGCCTTTCAAACACATTCTAGCTTTTTGGATTTTCATTTCACTTATTTTTGTTAATGTTATGAGAATCTCAAAATGAAATTTGCATAAATAATTATAAAATAACTTTAACTAAATGCACACCTCCCTTTCAACATAGATTTAGTGTTATTTTAACTTTACACAGAACTGGAACCAACAAAAAATATGGCTGCCAAATGGAGTTTTACCTCGTGGTTAAATTTTCGCCCCCAAAGTTAAAAAGTTCTCTGTACTTGTTATTTTTTACTTCAGTGTGGTCCTGCAGGAGACATCAAAACAAGTCGTTTTGATTATCATTGTCAAAGTTATACTATGAATAGACATTACAGATGTTACGTTTTATTCAACGACCCCACATTTTCTTTCCGATTCCTACCCCTGCCGACTTCTGATTTTCTGATGTTCTGTATAATATTAAAGAATGACGTAATTTTTGAATGGTTTGGATTGGTTCGAGGTGTTAATTACTGTAATTTGAATGGTTTGGTTCTGCTACCGTTGGCATTGTGGAAATATTTTAAAATTTAGTAAATTATTAAACAATAAATAATACATTGATAATACATAATCAAAAAATTAAAAGTTAGGTTATGGTTTTCTACATTTCAGGTAGAAAAGTGCTGGGTTTGCGACACGTAGTAAACCTTCGATTTTCTACAGTTTTCTACTAGGTTGTATGCCTCAGGTTTTCTACTGACTCAACCCTGGGCGTAACAATACAAAAAAGTGTATAATCGAATTTTCTATTAAGCTGGAAAAAACACTACACTAAATAACATTTATACACTAAATAAGATTTTCAAAATGTGAATGTTCTGTATCAAGACATTTCTAAAATACATAGTATTTATACATTTTTTAAGACATTATATGAGATCAATATCTCAGCAATCGTAGACGGTCCTGAAAAAAAAAAAAAGTAGATTGTAATTTTGCTATTCTAGGACAGAAAAAGAAATAAAAAAGATATATTTAAGTCAAATAAGTATTCAAAAGGACATTCGAGTAGGATTTAAGTAGGAGTAGGAAAAAATTATAACTTATTTTCATGTATTTACTTGTTTTTAAATTTTTCCCAAATTTTTCGTTTTTCTTCAATTTTTTCCTGAAATAAAACACCGTTTTCTTACACTTAAAAATGATACATATGAAGAGGCAACGTGTTTTGGTGTCTTCAACATGTATCTGTTCTATATTCATTGAGTCGTGAATCACCCTGTATATCAGATAATATATTATATCATGTGATATCATATTTATGTAAATATCTTGATATTTCCAAATCTTGTTCTTAGGATCAGCTAAACTCGACTGGTACTTGAACCCCCCCCCCCCCCCCCCCCCCCATAAGAATCGCATTGCTGTCAAATTAATTTCATTTGTGACACTTGCTGACAGCAATGCTTTTCTTATGGGCGAGTTCAAGTACCAGTCGAGTTTAGCTGAACCCGACTTTGAGGGTTGCTTGTAAAATCTGGCCTTAAAGTGATAATGGCCAAGAGGAACCTTGACAGACAACTCAACCAAATCCTATTACCACTACTGCGAAATCAAAATGAAAGAGCAATAATAATACAGTAATAAATTATTAGGCGGAGACGGTAGTGAGCAATTTGCGACGATTAACGTCCTTAATGTCAACCAATCGACGTACAAAGGGATGTAAAGGGTTTGTTAATTCCGTGCTGTGTTTATGAATAACCCCAAGAGCCTATACGACGGTGATTATTCAAGCAATTAATTATCAAAATTGAGACCTCTCTGCTTGTTTATGTCGAGAAGGGTGTCTTTATTTATAGCGCAACAAAAAGGGGTGAAATTTGAAATTAGCGTCTTGTTTGATCAAGCTTTCGGTATTAGACTCTAGTTTGCGATGTTTACTAATTAGGCGGTGGTCGATTTTATTATGTTTCAAGGAAAGCCAATCAATGAGGGTTAGTCTCATTTCGTATAGAGTAACAAAACAAAATTGAAGCTCGAAGTAAATTGTGTATATTTCAAATGCATATTAAGATCGACAAACACTACCCTAAATCCGCCAAACAAAAAGAGATTTATCCGCGACATAAATCCATGATTTCGCCGTATTTTCCTCCCGAACCTTGACATAAATGTCATGGCAAAAGGTGGTATCATTGCCACTGGGTTAGTGTGTCAACCAAACACATTTACATGTCCGATTAAATGATGAATGCGCTTTTGAGATTGCACTATAATTCCGCTTGTTATTCCAACTGCTATTTTTAGCATGGAAAAAATATAATGGAGATAGGTCAGTTCAGGCAGAACCTTGTTTGTTGTACGTTTTGAATCTTTATGTAATAGCGAAAAATAACACGCTCAGTTAGAAGATGAGTGATTCCTTTTTAAAATAACAACATCTATTTTTTCCTCGCAACGGTGCTTAATTAGTTTTTAATTGTAATTCGTAATTTGTAAGTAACTAGGCCAGGGTAACGCGCGCTGTACAAACCTTGAACATCTCCTATTATAAAAAAAACCCTATTGCTGTGTCACACTTCAACTTATTTGTTATTTTTATTTCACCTAATTGCTGTTTTTCTTTTTTTTTATATTTTCTGGTGCATTATTACGCCATCCAAAGCTACGTCTTTCGTTGAACACCTCTCCCGACTTTCAACTTCATAAATTATTTATTATTGCCAAACACTTGCGTATGTCACGTTTATACGAAAAATACCGATACCCATTAATAAATATCATTAAAATACAATGATGATAACATAAGCGAGTTGTTTTACTATGGCGACGCCCTTGGCACCATTCGCATCCACTTCGAATCAGATTCGCTCTCGTTGACCCACTAACCCACTGACAATGAATCTAAAGATGGCGATTTTTGCGATAATGGTGCCAATCTGTGGGTAGGTTCTTAAAATACAGAAGTGGGTCGTTGGGAGTCTGGGTTCTAGATCCTAAAGGCGTTGGTTCTTAGTCAGTTTCGCATAAATCGCCTTCATGGATGATTTACTATTACATATTCTTAGTGATACGTACGTGTTTTATAAAGTTTTTAAATTATATGATACTTTTAAAAATAACTAAAAATAAAAATTTAAAAACGGGTTATCGGTAGAGAGAAGCAAAATAAAGATATACAAGCTGTCGCCCCTTCAACAGGGTGTTAGTGTTTTTTGCCTTAAAGGCCAGACCCTCTATCACTCAACACTTTCACAACTATCACACACTAACACAAGTTGATAATAAGACATTAAAAAAAACAGAAAAATTCAAAACTCGTAAAATGTTGAAAGAAAAGAGTGTAGTCGGTAATAAAAACCGATAAAAAAATCAGATATATACTAAATTACAAAAAATCCCAACAAGGAACAGGAAAAATGCAAAGTAATAAACTGGAAGGCGACTGACAGTGACAAGAAATATTAAAAAATGCGAGAAATAGAATAGAAAGAAAAAATGTGAGGATACCTACAAGCGGGAAATCAAAAATGAAATTCTAAGGTAGAATAATACTAATAATTATACTGAATGACGAAATAATATAGCAAAAAAGGGAGTAAACAAAAGAAATGAGAAAAATGAAAGGAACGAAACAAAATTCATTCAAAAATAGGCCAAGAAATAAACAAAAAATCGTCACACACACATTGAAAAAAAAACAAAATAACAGAATGTGGAAATTTGCTAAAGTAGTTCGTGTTATTATTGTTTTTGATACATAAAAAAAGCACTTTATGGCATTGAAATTGACTTTGTCTTTTTCGCAGTTCTTACGGTTTTAACTTAAGCATTAATTGTTGATCAATTTCAGTTGCAAATTTTAAAAAATTGCATTTTTAAAAAGCAGTTGAGTTTTTTCATCTCACTTCAACCATTTTGCGCTAAAATAGTTATTTTTAGATACAAAAAGAAATGTGAATTTGATTGGTCTTGGTATAATAATAATTTTTTTAATGACGCTAACGTTTTGAATATATTTTTTTTATTTCACTTTGCGAGATGTATGTTTCTATAATAAAACTATATATAAAAAGTATAACTATAAAATTCTGATCCAAAATGTTTCGATCATTTTTAGTCCCAAAATCCGATTTATGTCGCAAAAAATTGCGTTTTTAGTTTTTATAGTTGTGAGGCGATCTTGAACCAAACATGTTTTTATCAATTTTAGTCCAAAACTTAAATAAATAATAAGGTTTTCTAAAAATCAAAAGAGTGTTTTTTGTTCTCAAACAATTTTGATTCATTTTGCTCCAACAAAGCTTTTTATTACTTACATAGTAGTGATTATGGTTTTTAGTAGGGAATTTGTATGTTTTCAAACTTTTAAAAGTAATATTTTTGTGACTTTGTCTTCAAATTATTCCCTTTTTTCTTCAAATTATTCCTTTGTCTTCTAATTATTCCCTTTTTTCAACTTTATTATTTATTAAAAAAAAAAATTGAAGGATCAACATATTTTGCATTAATTTTGAGAGGTTAAGTGTGAATTCTTTGAGCTCTTGGACAATAATAATTCTACACGAGAAAATGCTCGTCGCACTGACGTGGTCGTACTGTTGTTAACTTCGGCACCTTCATCGATAGTCTAGAAGGATTTGAGTCAGTGTTCGCCCCTTCCCACTTACTAATTTTTATTTTCCTGATTCCTGTTAATTCAGCCAGATCCTGTCTTGACTTCTTTCCAGTTCAATGCGATAGTCTGTCCTAAAATGACCCATTCAGCGGTAGTTAAAACAGGAGGAGTTCTCTGTCAATTTTTCTATTGTCGACGCCTGGTGTTTATTTTTCCTTGTTTGATCACAATACGATCTCATCTCGTTCAGCAATCGTTTCTTGAACCTTGTTAAGACTCTTCTTGAAAGTCCTCAATCTTAACTCCGTGCAAATGTTTCTCTTGTATTCTCGACAAAAAGGTGTGGAGGCTGTCTGACCACCATCATCCTCCATTTTCTCTACAATAAAACATCCGCAGACGTTCCTGAATATCCGCCATTCGTTCTTCTACTCTTTGCACTTCTTCCGCATCTTCTCTTACTTCGTCCAATTTACACACTCATCAGTCTTGTTTGTTTATAAAGAAAGTTTTAAGTATAGCCTCCTTCTGCTGCTGCTGTTCTTCCTTTTCTGGTAACCTTCGTTCTTTTCCTCTTGTTTTTGTTTTCAGCTTTGTTCTTCTTCTTGCTGGAAACGCCTTTCCTGTTCTGGCTTCTGGCTCTTAAACAGGTCTACCAATTCTTTGATTTCAGCCATCCCGTGGTACTGAGATGATCCTGTATTTACTATGAAACTAAGTGCAAATATGTTTCTTTTGTATTCTGGACAAAAAGAAGACAAAAGGTGTGGAGGCTGTCTCACCACCACCATCCTCCATTTTCTCCAGAATAATAAAACATCCGTAGACGTTCCTGAATCTCCGCCATTCGTTCTTCTACACTTCTTCCACATCTTCTCTTACTTCGTTCAATTTACACACTCAGCAGTCTTGTTTGTTTATAAAGAAAGTTTTAAGTGTAGCCTCCTTCTGCTGCTGCTGTTCTTCCTTTTCTGGTAGCCTTCGTTCTTTTCCTCTTGTTTTTGCTTTCAGCTTTGTTCTTCTTCTTGCTGGAAACGCCTTTCCTGTTCTTGCTTCTGGCTCTTAAACAGGATTACCAATTCTTTGATATCAGCCATCCCGTGGTAGTGAGATGATCCTGTACTTACTATGAAACTAAGTGCAAATATGTTTCTTTTGTATTCTGGACAAAAAGAAGACAAAAGGTGTGGAGGCTATCTGACCACCATCATCCTCCATTTTCTTCAGCTTTTTTCCACCAACTTTGGTCACGGAAATTATTCTCGGACTAGAAGGATTTGAGTCAGTGTTCGCCCCTTCCCAGTTACTAATTTGTATTTTCCTGATTCCTGTTAATTCAGCCAGATTCTCTGTCAATTTTTCTATTGTCGACGCCTGGTGTTTATTTTTCCTTGTTTGATCACAATACGATCTCATCTCGTTCAGCAATCGTTTCTTGAACCTTGTTAAGACTCTTCTTGAAAGTCCTCAATCTGGCAACTCCGTGGCCAGTATTTAACTTAGAAGCCTTATACTCCAGCACTTGCATCAAACCATCGCTAGTGTACTGCAAGTAAGAGCTACTCTCTGTTCAGCGAGGGTTCAATATGACGTCACATTTCACACGTTAATATTAGGAGGATTCCCCCTAAAGATAAGGGGTGGTTAAGAGTTATAAATATAATAGAAAGAAATAGATTTACTAGGAATAATATTATAATATCAGGAAATCGTTTAGAATAAAATTTTAATTTTGGAGATTCATGATAGAAAGGAATTTCTTTGATTGATGTTTTAAAAAGAAAGACTTTATTTCTGATTTGCAAGATCAGTATTTTTATTAAATTATTAAAACTAAATAATGATAATATTTTTTTATTCTTATTCTTTTGTTTTATTATTTTTAGCTAGGATATTTGTTTTTGTTTCCAAGTATAAACATTTTTTTTTTCAAGCGGACTAAAAGTACGTCATTTGTTTTCTCCATACGCACACCTAAAGTGGGCTTTCAAATCCTGAGACCAAAAAAGTAGCAAAAAAGTCCTAGGCAGTAAAAGTAAAGTCAAAAGTCACCGCTAGTGTCATGGTGGCGCATATATAAAGGATTTTCATTCAAAAAAATTATTTTAATAATAGATGACACCAGATAAACCGATCTGAGTGTATTGCCATCTTTACATTCTTGTTGAAAAAACAAAGGACAGAAATACTCTCAGAGCACTCAAGAGCACCATCCGAAACCGTTATTAATCGAAATCGCATAGGTTCTCGAATTCTGAATTCGTCTGTTAAATGTCATGCGCGTCATCATATTTATCTGTCAATGTGACATTTATTAATTTAGTATTGAAAATAATGCTACAAATTCTTAGTTTACCATAATCATTGGTTATTATTTAATACATTAAAACCATTGAACATTGAAAACCACCATTCTAACATATTCTATGTATTTTACAAATAATATACACAATTGGGTAAGTACCTAGACCCGCTTAAAGAGGATGAGAGAAAATTGCAAAACTGAACCACTTTTAAATAGATCTTATTTCTTGCATGCTTGAAAAAAAAATAGTATATGTTACTCGCAGTAAAAGGTCTTTTTGTGCTTCGCCCAGTTGCAGGCCTCAGCTTCGCTTCGGCCGTCAATCTCTGGGCTCAGCACGAAAAGACCCACTTTTACTCCTAGTGACATAATCTACTATTAATGATGCTTCTTAGATTAGAGGCTATAGTTTTATCAATTTATGCTATACTATGCGTATTATTAGTTCTTATTAATAATAAAACCACCAGCTAAAGTCAGTTTGACACTTGACTCAAAATGTTGTCGAAATTTAGAAATTCTGGATTAATCGTCACCGACAAGAGTGGAAAATTTTGTAAAATGGTTACTTGGCCCTACGGTGAAAAGGAACAAATTTTGATATTAAGACTCATTGACTACTTTCAGCGAGAAAAGGTGGCACGAAAAACCAGTAGATGCAGTGTTCAAGGTAAGATTTTATTTGATGTATTTTTGAAGACTAAATACCATATTTTTAACCAGTTCAACTGCCATTTTATCAACGACAGACGTTTTTTTTTGTATGACGTTGCAATTTATGACGTAATATTTAACCCTCGCTCGAACAGAGTATAACTACAAGAAGTAACTTTTTAGCTCTCTTCTTCAATAAGTTGCTGAGCTTCTAGCTGCTTCTTCAAAAAATGGAAAGGAGTCAGGCGTTCAACGTTTTTGCTTCAAACTCCTACAGCCTTCGTAGAGGCTGTATGGCCCTGTAGAGGAGTTTTTCCTGACTAAAAGTTCGGGAGCTTTGCCTCAGAGTTCCCTCATCCATTCTGAATTGATGCGGATTTAAATTGGTCTTTATCGATGTTACAAGAGATGGCACTGACGTCAAAAACTATAGGTTTAGTAGCACTAAATCTTTCCTGCGTCGAAGCTGATCTACTGCGACGAGTTTCACACATCCACAGACTCTCTGCCATTCGTTCTTCTACTCTTTGAACTTCCACATCTCTTCGTCCAACTTACACACTCAGCAGTCTTGTTTGTTTTAAAAGCAAGGGTTAAGTGCAGCCTCCTTCGTTCTTTTCCTCTTGCTTTTGCTTTCATTTTTGTTCTTCTTCTTGCTGGAAACGCCTTTCTCGCTCTGGCTATTAAAGCCGCTTCTGGCTATTAAACAGTTCTACCAATTCTTTGATTTCAGCCATCCCGTGGTAGTGAGATCATTCTGTATTCAGTGTGAAACTAAGTGCAAATATGTTTCTCTTGTATTCTGGATAAAAAAGTGTGGAGGCTGTCTGCCCACCATCATCCTCCATTTTCTCCACAATAAAACATCCGCAGACGTTCCTGAATCTCCGCCATTTGTTCTTCTACTCTTTGCACTTCTTCCACATCTTCTCTTACTTCGTCCAATTTACATACTCAGCATTCTTGTTTGTTTCTAAAGCAAGTTTTAAGTGTAGCCCCTTTCTATAGCTGCTGTTCTTCCTTATCTGGTAGTCTACGTTCTTTTCCTCTTGTTTTTGCTTTCATCCTCTTTGTTCTTCTTCTTGCTGGAAACGCCTTTCTTGTTCTTGCTTCTGGCTCTTAAACAGGTCTACCAATTTTTTTATTTCAGCCATCCCGTGGTAGTGAGATGATCCTGTATTCACTATGAAACTAAGTGCAAAGGTGTTTCTCTTGTATTCTGGATAGAAAGGTGTGGAGGCTGTCTCACCACCACCATCCTCCATTTTCTCCAGACTAATGAAACATCCGCAGACGTTCCTGAATCTCCGCCATTCGTTCTTCTACACTTCTTCCACATCTTCTCTTACTTCGTCCAATTTACACACTCAGCAGTCTTGTTTGTTTCTAAAGCAAGTTTTAAGTATAGCCGCCTCTTGCTACTGCTGTTCTTCCTTATCTGGTAACCTTCGTTCTTTTCCTCTTGCTTTTGCTTTCATTTTTGTTCTTCTTCTTGCTGGAAACGCCTTTCTTGATCTGGCTATTAAAGCCGCTTCTGGCTATTAAACAGTTCTACCAATTCTTTGATTTCAGCCATCCCGTGGTAGTGAGATCATTCTGTATTCAGTGTGAAACTAAGTGCAAATATGTGTCTCTTGTATTGTGGATAAAAAAGTGTGGAGGCTGTCTGACCACCATCATCCTCCATTTTCTCCACAATAAAACATCCGCAGACGTTCCTGAATCTCCGCCATTTGTTCTTCTACTCTTTGCACTTCTTCCACATCTTCTCTTACTTCGTCCAATTTACACACTCAGCATTCTTGTTTGTTTCTAAAGCAAGTTTTAAGTGTAGCCCCTTTCTATAGCTGCTGTTCTTCCTTATCTGGTAGTCTACGTTCTTTTCCTCTTGTTTTTGCTTTCAGCCTCTTTGTTCTTCTTCTTGCTGGAAACGCCTTTCTTGTTCTTGCTTCTGGCTCTTAAACAGGTCTACCAATTTTTTTATTTCAGCCATCCCGTGGTAGTGAGATGATCCTGTATTCACTATGAAACTAAGTGCAAAGGTGTTTCTCTTGTATTCTGGATAGAAAGGTGTGGAGGCTGTCTCACCACCACCATCCTCCATTTTCTCCAGAATAATAAAACATCCGTAGACGTTCCTGAATCTCCGCCATTTGTTCTTCTACTCTTTGCACTTCTTCCACATCTTCTCTCACTTCGTCCAATTTACACACTCAGCATTCATGTTTGTTTCTAAAGCAAGTTTTAAGTGTAGCCCCTTTCTATAGCTGCTGTTCTTCCTTATCTGGTAGTCTACGTTCTTTTCCTCTTGTTTTTGCTTTCATCCTCTTTGTTCTTCTTCTTGCTGGAAACGCCTTTCTTGTTCTTGCTTCTGGCTCTTAAACAGGTCTACCAATTTTTTTATTTCAGCCATCCCGTGGTAGTGAGATGATCCTGTATTCACTATGAAACTAAGTGCAAAGGTGTTTCTCTTGTATTCTGGATAGAAAGGTGTGGAGGCTGTCTCACCACCACCATCCTCCATTTTCTCCAGACTAATGAAACATCCGCAGACGTTCCTGAATCTCCGCCATTCGTTCTTCTGCTCTTTGCACTTCTTCCACATCTTCTCTTACTTCGTCCAATTTACACTCAGCAGTCTTGTTTGTATCTAAAGCAAGTTTTAAGTGTAGCCTCCTTTTGCTACTGCTGTTCTTCCTTATCTGGTAACATTCGTTCTTTTCCTCTTGCTTTTGCTTTCATTTTTGTTCTTCTTGCTGGAAACGCCTTTCTTGCTCTGGCTATTAAAGCCGCTTCTGGCTATTAAACAGATCTACCAATTCTTTGATTTCAGCCATCCCGTGGTAGTGAGATGGTTCTGTATTCAGTGTGAAACTAAGTGCAAATATGTTTCTCTTGTATTCTGGATAAAAAAGTGTGGAGGCTGTCTGACCACCATCATCCTCCATTTTCTCCACAATAAAACATCCGCAGACGTTCCTGAATCTCCGCCATTTGTTCTTCTACTCTTTGCACTTCTTCCACATCTTCTCTTACTTCGTCCAATTTACACACTCAGCATTCTTGTTTGTTTCTAAAGCAAGTTTTAAGTGTAGCCCCTTTCTATAGCTGCTGTTCTTCCTTATCTGGTAGTCTACGTTTTTTTCCTCTTGTTTTTGCTTTCATCCTCTTTGTTCTTCTTCTTCTTGCTGGAAACGCCTTTCTTGTTCTTGCTTCTGGCTATTAAACAGATCTACCAATTCTTTGATTTCAGCCATCCCGTGGTAGTGAGATGGTTCTGTATTCAGTGTGACACTAAGTGCAAATATGTTTCTCTTGTATTCTGGATAGAAAGGTATGGAGGCTGTCTCACCACCACCATCCTCCATTTTCTCCAGACTAATGAAACATCCGCAGACGTTCCTGAATCTCCGCCATTCGTTCTTCTACTCTTTGCACTTCTTCCACATCTTCTCTTACTTAGACCAATTTACACTCAGCAGTCTTGTTTGTTTCTAAAGCAAGTTTTAAGTGTAGCCTCCTATTGCTACTGCTGATGTTCCTTATCTGGTAACATTCGTTCTTTTCCTCTTGTTTTTGCTTTCATCTCTGTTCTTCTTTTTGCTGGAAAGACGATCAGATGTTTTAGAGAGTCCAGTTAAAGAGTAAAAGAGTTTCTGTGAAGTTCAAGTTAGAGGAATAGTGACTCCTAACAAAGACTTGACATGAGCAGAGAAGAACCATAAGAAGACGTTTCAGGGAACCCAGTTGAATAATTGCTGAGAAAGAGTGAGTGTAAAGTTCAAGTTGGCGAAATAGTAACTCACGAAGCAAAAGGACATCTAATTGAGATGATCTGGAAATAACCATTAAAAGATGCTTAGAGAGAACAGTTGGAGAGTTGAAAAGTTTTAGCGAAACTACTTGGAGAGTTGCTGAAAAAGAGTATCAGTCTAAAATTGAACTTTTAGAAATGGTGCATTTATGAAGAACAACGAAATCCACTTTACATGATCTCTCTCTCTCTCTCTCTCTCTCTCTCTCTCTCTCTCTCTCTCTCTCTCTCTCTCTCTCTCTCTCTCTCTCTCTCTCTCTCTCTCTCTCTCTCTCTCTCTCTCTCTCTCTGACTCTCAAGCATTAAAAAGATCAGCCGAAAAGAACTGAAAAGTTGTAAGGAGACCAATCGGAGAGTCGCTGGAAAATAGTTCCTGTAAAGTTGAATTTCAGATATAGGGCAATTTGTGAAGAATAAAGAAACACTCCTGAGATGGCTTTAGAAGAAACAGAAGAAGTTTTAGAGTCTATTTGTCCATTCACGCTGGTTCTTACTTCAGGCTCTAACACAGGTCTACCAATTCTTTGATTTCAGCCATCCCGTGGAAGCGAGATGATCCTGTATTCACTATGACACTAAGTGCAAATATTTTTCTCTTGTATTCCGGACAAAAAGAAGCCAAAAAGTGTCGAGCCTGTCTGACCACCATCATCATTCTCCATTTTCTCCAGAATAATAAAACATCCGCAGACGTTCCTGAATCTCCGCCATTCGTTCTTCTACTCTTTGCACTTCTTCGGCATCTTCTCGTACTTCGTCCAATTTACACACTCAGCATTCTTGTTTGTTTCTAAACCAAGTTTTAAGTGTAGCCCCTTTCTACAGCTGCTGTCCTTCCTTATCTGGCAGTCTACGTTCTTTTCCTTTTGTTTTTGCTTTCATCCTCCCCGTTCTTCTTCTTGCTGCTTCATTGTCTTGCCTCTGGCTTTTAAACAGGTCTACCAATTCTTTGATTTCAGCCATCCGTGGTAGTAATATGATCCTCAATTCAGTATGAAACTAAGTCCAAATATATTTCTTTTGTATTTGGGACAACAAGAAGCCAAAAGGTGTGGAGGTTGTCTGACCACCATCATCCTCCATTTTATTCAGAATAATAAGATTTAAAAAAAACTCTAATAGCAAAAATGCAGATAATGAAAATCAAATCCATCATTGAACATATTAATTTTAAAAAAATGTTCAACGATAGGTATGATGATAGATGGGAAGGTTAGCAATTCATCTACGCAGACTAGTAGAGGTAGCAGTTATAATAGTAGACATTGGAGGGGCCAAAGCCTTGCGACTAAGCCTTAAAGGCCCTTTTAACAGTCCCCCGATCCACCCATCTTTACTCCACCTGGCCCCTCATTCCCTCCACGAGTCGACCCGTCCCTCTAATGAAGGAGAGTGGCCCGTCTCATCTCAGAGTCGGAAGCTCCTCTCGATGGAGGAAGGCTGGTCCCAGCATCTTGTGGCGCAATCCCAGAAACTGGTATGACGACTCTTCCCCTGCTTCACAGTGGGTGCACTGTTCCTAGGAGGTGCATGTGTGTGTTTAGTCTGCAGTGGCTACTGAGAATTCCTATAAGATCTCCCAGGCACTGCCGACTTCTCCCAAGTAGCCACGAGACCTTGGATCTATCCGGATTAGGGAAGATTTCCTTGGTCTGTCTACATATTCCTGAGTGTGTCCACTTTGTCCTTGACTCTCCCATGCCACTCATTCAGAGTGTGAGAGACGTACCTACTGCTTACTCCTAGACATGGCTCCGGTCCAGTAAAGCACGTTTGGCCAATTCCCATCTCAGAGTTACCATTTTTGTTTCTGCCAGTGACTATAGAGCATCCCTGCAGTCCTGAACGAGCTTTGAACTCGTCCTGTTCTTGTAGATGGCTCGCAGGGCCGCCTGACTATCAGAGTAGATGATTTTCTGTTCTGCTCATTGTTGGACTTCTGGTCGTGTGGTCACTTCGAGTATTGAAAAACACCTACTCCTGGAAAACCGTCATGTGGCTTCCCAAAGGAAAGCTCTCGCCCTCTTCATGGCCTGCTTGGTATATTCCAACTCCTGACGACTATGAAGCAGCCATTCTTGATTCGTTTGTGTACCATACCTGATTATTCTCAGAAGGTTGCTGAAGCAGCTCTTCTTTGAATTCTTCCCTTGTTGGGATTTTTATCCCAAATAGCTGTGTTAGTCTCAGCCGATCACTTGGACGCCCCTCCTGCAACAGGACAATTGGGATATCCCGCTGGATGAGGCTGGCGTCCTGCGTGTGACCGCTTCCCATGGCTGTTTCCTTCCACTGGTCGCAGCAATACTTCCTCCTGCAGGAAACCATCGTCTCCCTCTTCATCCAGATTGGAAGCTCCGGCAGACCCAGTAAGGCATTGAGAGCTGTACCAGGTGTTGATCGGAACGCACCCGTTATGGCTAGGCAGACTGTTCTCTGCAGTCTAACCAACCTAAATGCATAGCAGGCCCTGTCCATCGCTGACACTAAAGGCCAGGTTTGTCCAACTTCTTAATCATACGTCGAAAGCGTGTTCTTAATGTTTATCCATTACAACCAAATGTAAACAAAATATCCATGGCAACGCTTGAAATATGGATTGTTAAGGGCGAAAATTAAGAATACGATTTCAACTACGACTAAGAACTCGGGACTGAGACTACTCTTGCTCTGTTCGTTCCTTTTAACATTTTGTATTCAAGTACGACCAAAACTCTCAAATGATATCACCATATCGTCAGGCTAATTTGGCAACAAGGCATCAGCTCCTGCTAAAAGTTGATTTATTTCTTATTGAGGAAAGTAAAACGGTAACAAAGAGGAGTCAGGCCATCAGACAGACTACTAATGGTCGCACTTAATGACTTTGAAAGTGCATTAACGACACAATTATTGCCCAAGTACTTTTTGGAAATAAGTGTCCTTTCTTCGCAAGAATGTTAATTTAGTCGCTCGGTTAACCCCCCCCCCCCCCCCCCCCCTTCAAACTCTGTCACATCATCAAAACAGATTCGTGAGTGCCCGCCATCAGAGAAAACCTTTTTACTATTCCCGTCGTTTCCCAGTCAGGAAATTTTAATTTTAATAACATGACCCGTTCCATTACAGCGCCCTCACACGTTCAAAACCAACTAATGCAATTTAAATTAAGATGTATCGTAAATCCGTTAGCAATCTAGAGGAACACGGAAAGAAAATGGCCCTCCTGGACGTGGGCGTTACCGGAATTGCCCGGAAAACCATTAATTCCGGGAAACTGGGTCGGCGAATTACGTCACTAGACATAGTTGAATCCGGGTTAGTGGGTCAATATGGGCCACTCCAGAGCGGCGAGTGCACCACCACCGCCGCGGCGCAGGGGTGGAGAGGGTTGAAATTTATAGGACGATTGTTCTAGGTGGCGCGTGTCGTATCACTTTAATTTGTCACGGCCCAAATACCGATCGGCAAAATGGAACGATGCAAACGAGAAAAAACCGCTTTGTTGCAATTATTAATGCGTTATCGAAATCGAGAGCGATTAAGTTTCTCTCGCGAGATTACCAGATTTGGTTCGTCTCGATTCACTTGTTCTTGCGGGCCGCTTGCAGCGGTCCCCTACCAAGAACGACCCTAAAAAGTGCTTGACCGTGACACACTGACCACTTTTACTCTCGTTTGGGTACCTACTACTGACCATAATTGCAGCAGCAGTAATTTGGTCGTCATTGTTTACGTAATGATGCGCTATTTTTGGGCAGTACATTATGGTAATTTGTACCAGCCTAATTGTTGTGGTGTCCCATTTCCAAGTCTCAAAACGATTAGGTGGGTAAGTGGAAATTGAAAAAGGAAAAAGACCAGGGACCGACCCATCGCGTTTACTCTGAAATTAATAGCAAAAATGTTTCTTTTGGCAAAAATTACATGAATTCATTTAGTGGCTATTCGTTTCGAATATTGGCGATCATTTCGGCTACGATGACCTTTTTGCGGCCCAGTCGTTCCTGCATCTCCTGAGGTAGATTTTTCTTGCTTCGATCAATTTTTAGAGCCATTTTGTATTAATCCTCATTATATGGCGAAGGCACGTTTCTCATTCTTTCTTGAATCGGATTCCCTGTTTATTGACCCATGACATTTTTCGCATTATTAGGCAAAGCCGCATCTTCAAAGGTTTCGCAAGATTTGCCTCTTCATAAGGTCAACGAGAAGAGATAACAGATGAGGAGTCTGATGGTGTCTTCTAGATCTAGAATGCGGTCCCTAAAGAATCTGGATATTTTGGTGAAGGATAGATTTGCTATTCCTATTTGAGTCGGGCTAATTGTTTATGAAAGGTCTTTATAAACTTTAGAAAAAAGGTAGATTTTTTCTATTTAAAATCTTTGCTTTTTTAAAAATTTTTGACTATAAACTTTGTTATGCTGATACCTACTAATGCGCACTTTATTTCCTGCAAATGTAGCAGTGTTAGTCTGAGTGTTATTGATAATATAACTCAGCATAGTTGCCACATTTGCGGTTGAACAGATATTGGGGGTACCTTTGTATTTTCAAATACAGTGTGATGTTTAGTGAAGAGATCTCAAAAACTAACAGAATTACGAAGGAAGGGTTAAAACCTTTTTTTTTTCTGTTCGGATCGGAATGGAACGTTTGCTTTCGCTGCGTTCATTTTCGAGTTACGTCGTCGTAAATCTATTAATTAAACAATCCAAAAACTAAATTTTTTGGTTTTACGATTCTTTGAAAATTAATTTTTGTATTTT
>OX638303.1:33945613-34102266 GCA_951812265.1 Taphrorychus bicolor | reverse complement strand
CGATTTCTACTGGTTGTAGCTGAAAACAAAATTACACCAAAAAACCACCAATTATACTAAATATGAAAGAAATTAGCAGCAAATGTAATTTTAAAAAAAATGGCAAAATGTCGATTCTAAAAGTGCCCAAAAATTGACCACCGAAGCGGTCTATCTCCGAAAGTATTGCACCTACTATATTGCATTTACCGGTTTTCCGTTGATGGGAGGTGAAAGAGCACATCAAGAACAGTAAAAAAAATTTAGATTTACTCAAATCAGTTCAATCGTTCCAAATTTACAGGCGTTGAAAGTTGAAAAGCGAGAAAAAGACACCTTCCCCTTGGTCAATTTGAAAAAAACGTTAGAAGTGTTTTTTCCCTTTTTTTTTTTGATCGGAATGAGACGTTTGCAATCCCCTAAGAAGGTAACAAATTTAATTTGAATAAAAATACCCGCAAAAGTGAATTTTTGAAATATGGAAACAAACTCGTTTCTAGATGTGCTTAAAAATCGACAAACGAAGGGCTCTATCTCCGGAAATATTGTACCTTCGGGTCTTCCTTTAGTAGGAGGTCAGAAGAACAGATGGATCTACTTCAATCACTTCAATCGTTCTAAATTTACAGAGGGTCAAAGTGGAAAAGTGAGAAAAAAAGACGTAACATTTTGTTGCACATTCAATATTTTTTTCATACATCTTTTCACTTTCCGCAATTGTTCTGTTCTTGTATTGTCTATTTCTTCACTAAAAAACGTTTCCTTTACCTGTTGATTTTTTTTATATTTTCAGGTTAGTTCAAGCTTATTTTTTTTTTAATTTTTTACTTTGGCTGTCAAATTTAAATAAATTTGGCTCTAATATTAACACGAATTTAGAAAAAACCAAAATTTTGCATTTTAAAGCGCTTCGAGTCCTTTAACCTACTATAGGGCTAAAATAGAATTTCACTAAATCACCGAATTAGTATTTCTGGACGTTTTGAGTCAATTTTGATTAAAAAACTTAATTTTACCAAAAGCAACAAACTTTTGTCTTTAGACGATTTAGAAGAGTTTTTTCGTAAAAAAATCAGGCAAAAGAATTTATCCAAAAACCTCAAACTTGCATTTTTTGATTAAATTTTAACCGATTTTGACTTTAATTCTAACTTGAATTCATCCAAGTTTGCAGTTTTACAAGCTTTGAGTAAGTTTTAACCAATGTTGACCCTAATCTTAACCTGCATTTTTCAAAAAGTACCAAAAAGCGCATTTCTAGACGTCATGAATCAAATTTAGCCTATATAGGCCTAAAAATGTAATTTTAACAAAAACAACAAATTACACGATGCGTAATCAATTTTATTTGATTTTTCTTCCAAAACTTAATTTCGCCATAATCCTCAAACTTGCAATTTTTCACTCCTTTTGATTCAATTTTAGTCCTAATCCCAAGTTAAATTTCTGCAAGAACCTTTGATTCAGGTTTAACAGATTTTAGTATTAATACTAACTTGAACTTTTTGAAGAAACATATTTACACGTTTTTAGTAAACATTTAATCTATTTTGTCCCAAAAACGTAATTTTAACAAAAGCAACACACTAAACGATATGAAATCAATTTTATTTGATTTTTCTTCTAAAGTTGAATTTATCAAAAAAACCAGAAACTTGCATGTTTTGCCTCTTTGATTCAATATTAACCGATTTTGGCCTTATCCTAACCTGAATTTCTTATACAACTCTGAGTTTGCATTTTTACACGCCTTGAGTGAGTATCAAACAATTTTGGCTCTAATCTCGTCTTGAATCAAATTTAACATTTTTTGTTAAATTTAATTCATGTCTTGTGTAACACAATTTAACCTGATTTTTCTACTAAATTTTAATTTTGTCAAAACCTTCAAACTTGCATTTTTAGACTATTTGATTCAGCTCTTATCGATTTTGGTCTTAATCACAATGTGAATTTGTCTAAAAACTCTAATTTTGCATTTTGACATGCTTTGAGTGAGTTTTTACCAATATTGGTCCCAATCTTGCTCAAAAATGCTCATTTCTAAACGTCTTGAATCAAGTTGAACCCATTTTGTCCCAGAAATAGAGTTTTAACAAAAATGACAAATTAGGCGCTAACAAAAGCAATTTTATCTAATTTTTTTGGTAGAAAAATCAGGTAAAATTAAATTTCTCCAAAAACTTCAAACTTGCATTTTTTTGACTTTTTGATTCAATTTTAACCGATTTTGGCTTTAATCCTAACCTGACTTTCTCCAAATTGGCACTTTTACAGGCTATGGGTAAGTTTCGATCAATTTTTACCCTAACCTTAACCTGGATTTCTCAAAAAGCACCAAAATGCGCAATTCTAGACGTCATAAATCAAGTTTAACCTATATGGGCCCAAATATGTAATTTTAACAAAAACAACAAATTAGACGATAAAAAATAAAATTTATCTGATTTTTCTTCTAAAATGGAATACCTTCAAAAACCTGAAACTTTAATCCTAACTTTGAGTGGGCTTTAACCAGTTTTGGCCATATATTAACCTAAATTTCTCAAAAAACCGAAAATGTGTGTTGTTGGACGTCCTAAATCAGAATTTACCCATTTTGGCTCAGAAATGTAATTTTAACTAGAATAACAAATTAAACGATATAAAAACGTCAATCGTCCACTTTATAAACTTTGCCGAAAGGGTGATAAATTTTTAAGGTTGACTAAACATTTTATTGGTTGCGCCTGTCCTGTGCTAATTTTAAAGTTTGTCTTTTATATTCATTTTTTTTGTATTTCTTTAAATAATTTTAATGTTACCAAATCCATTCAGGCCCTGATGAAGTGCCATAAAAGCAGAAACCTAAATAATTTTGATAATTCATTGAAAACCAACGTCAACAACAAACAAAATCTTCCCAATTACGTCCTATTAAAACGGTCGGTCTCTTAATGTCAACAAGATGGGACAAAAAAAAGCGAAAGTCTTTGCCAAAAATAATCCCCTGGCCGGGCAAAAATCAAAAGGAAATCACTTCCCCGCGAATTTAAATTAAATGCTGTGACTGTTCCGCTAACAGCCTCCCAGATTTACGGGCCATTTGTGCCGAAGGGGGCCCAGAATGGGGACAAGGGGCCAGGGGAGCTATAAATAGGGCTTCGTACAAGGAGCATCCGGGACAAAAAAGGGAGAAAGAAGAATGAAAACCGGTGTCGCAGATATTTTTAGAGGGTGCACGACGGATTGTTTTGTTTGTCGAGACGAAGTTCTCCCAACTTGAAGGGTTAATATTTCCGCAGCTAATAATAAGACGAGAGAGGCAAAAAGCGACAAAAACAAAACGAGTAAATAGTAGTAAAATAGAGTATTTCGGAGAGTTGAACGGCACAGTTAACATTCGCGGAAAATTGCAAGGTCCCTCGTAGGAGAAGCGGTTTAATCCTGTTGGATAAGCATGTCTCCTTGGGAGTTAAAAATAACCAGGGCCTGCAGGAAAACACACAAAGATTGCAACGCTGACTGAGATAAATGGTTACAAGCCAGCGAGCGATGCAGTACATGCATTTGTACACTAAGCAAAAATGAATCCTTTACCAACAAGATGTAGGAGTGCAAAAAAAAACATTTTTTTAAACTCTAACTGAAGCAAAACTCGTAGATTTAACAGAAACAAAATTGAGTATTATGTTAAACCTAACTTGGGTTAAGTTATAAAAGTGGTCCCTATATACTCGGACCACCCAATTCCAGATCAAATGGCCAGACGACAGCTTAACTCATAACGGAAAACGCACACTCTACAAAAGGCGTTTCACTAATTTTTATTTTCTGTTTTGGTGCATGACGAGTTAAACTGGTACTATTTTCGATCCTCAAGAAGTGCTTTATCCCGAATGTGGATATGTGGTGTCCCCTTGTTACCCAAGGACCTTACTATTGTTATTAGAGCAGAAAAGACACTTTTCATTCATCTCCAGTTTAAACCCTACCTAATCTCCAGATTTGACGTGTACTGCATTATTTGTCGATCAAAATCATTCCTCAAAACTTGTAAAAGTGGGCCTTTTGAGAAGACCTATTATATGCAGAAATTCGTATCTTGCACTGCAGGATACTCAGTAGTCCTGCGCTTTCACCAGTTTACAAATCTTTACCGATGTATTTAAAAATAAAGTGGCTGGACTACACACTGAAATAAGTTTCGTAACGATCAACTTTAAGGTATGCTAATGCAATATAAAGAAATCTGTGAGCTAAAGTCAACTGTAAAAGGCCTGCGAGATTAAATATTCACAAAAGTGCTTTCTTAATTATTCAGCGAATTCTTCCCTATAAAGCAGAAAGATTGTTAAAATTGAAGTATTAAAAAAGCACAATATTCAGTGTTGATCAGATGAGTTGCTTTAAATATGTGGATGCCAGCAAGACTTCAATTACATCTTAAAGTCTAACCACTTGTTGAATACATTAATGATCACCGTCATAAAAACCACTGGAGTGGTCATTAGACAAACAGACAAGTAAAGGTTACAATATAACCAAACGTATTACAAAACAAAGAAAGAGTTTCTTTATTTTAAAATAAATGCGCGTTGAAAATTTTGCCCTATTCGACGAATTTATCCCATCAATCAGGATCAAATTTTGAATGTTCCGTCCACGGGGTATTTCACGAAGGCAGTAGGTGTACAATGTTAGGCAGTAAGGGGCAGTACAACCAGTAAAACGGTAGTAACACTCAGTACCAGGCAGTTAGCCAGTAACGGACAGTGACGGGCAGTAATAGGCAATAAAGGGCAGTAAACACGCAGTAATAAACAGTAGGTGTACAATGTTAGGCAGTAAGGGGCAGTACAACCAGTAAAACGGTAGTAACACTCAGTACCAGGCAGTTGGCCAGTAACGGACAGTGACGGGCAGTAATAGGCAATAAAGGGCAGTAAACACGCAGTAATAAACATAAATGGAGAGTATTGTCGAAGCCCCAACATAATAAACACAATAGAGGGACCGAGGGGTAAACCGCAGGCCGAAATCTTGAATACTAATGCCGACTAAGGCCAAATAAATGCCTACTAATGCCACTAATTCCTCGACTAATTTCTACTAATGCCACTAATTCCTCGACCAATGCCTACTAATTCCCCGTAATGCCCACTAATTCCTATTATGTTTTTAGCTCTGTTATTTCTTAAAACTCTGTTATTTGGATTATTTATTTTAGGTCTGATGATGCCATAGGGCGAAACACGTGTTACCATTTTATAATATTTATTTTATAAATTTAATAATTTTATTATATTATTATACTAGGTCTCTTTGTGCAAAATGAACGAAATTCTCTTCATAGCCACTTTTTGCTCCCTTCAACGTAGTATTTTCAAATTTAAAATCCGACGTTTCGTTTTTATGCAACCATCATCAACTTCATTTCTTTAACTACGGTTCTGGATTTTACTTTATACCGGGTGAGTCACTAAGAAATGACGTCGGCATCTTTTTTCACTTACTTCTCAAAGAAAGGTGATGGGGGAGGTTAAAGTTTATTTCATAAAAACGTCCATAATTTTTGACTACTTACTCTAATCTCTCAAAATAAGGTCTCGTGGGAAAGAGAAAATTTTATGCTCTATCGAAGACAGTCCAAAAACGAAGAATTTAGTTTCTACGTCAAGTACCAGAGGGAGTTTTTGACAACTCTACGTGTTTATTGCAGTTTCTTGAAAACAATCCACAATCCTCACATTAGGTAATTAGTTTGAATATTTTTCTCTTTTAGAATAAAATTTCCTCATAAGTGCCTACCAAATGCTCACTAATGCCTACTAATTCCACTAATTCCTACTAATGCCACTAATTCCTCGACTAATGCCACCAATTCTCTATTAATGCCTACTAATTCCTACTAATACCCAGTAATGCCAACTAATTCCTCGAGTAATTGCCACTAATTCCTTCTAATTCCTCTCGGCTGTACACCATAATTCCTTTGCGGTTTACTCCTCGAGAGGGACGCTCTTGGAGAGGCTGCTATGTATGGAAACCAATTTGACATGTTACGTTTGACCAGTTATGCCTTAGTTATATTTTCTAACAATACTAAATGAATACTAGGCACTCAAAATACATTAACAGCTTAGTAACTGTCTTGTATCTATGTTCTTTTATATGCCTTTTTACCCCAACAAAAAAAAACAATTACCTACGAAACTTCCGATGGCGGGAGATGAAAGAGGACATCAATTAGAGGAAAAAAACAGTTGGATTCACTTCAATCGGTCGAGGCGTTCTCAAGTTACAGGCGGTCAAAGTTGAGAATTAAGAAAAAAGTCGTAATACGCCCCTTTTGGACATTTGGGAAAAAAATTGGGAAATTCTTTTTGCTGTTTTTGAATGGAATGACTCGTTTGCAATCCCCTAAGAACATAACGAACTCAATTCGAATGAAATTAACCTCTAAAGAGGTTTTTTTTTTAAAATTGTTCAAACTTGCGTTTCTAAAAGTGCCTAAAAATCGACCACCGAGGGGGTCTATTTCCGAAAATATTGTACCTACGAAAGTTCCGATGGTGAGAGATGAAAGAGGGCATCAACAATAGAAAACTACACTTGGATTCACTCCAATCGGTAGAGACGTTCTCAAGTTACAGGCGGTGAAAGTTGAAAATTGAGAAAAAAGTAGTAATACCACCCCCTTTGGAGATTTTGAAAAAAATTTCGGATTTGTTTTATTGCTGTTTTTGATCGGAATGGCACGTTTGCAATGCCCTGAGAACATAACAAATTAAATTCGAGTGGAAATAACCTCTAAAGAGGTTTTTTTAAAAATGCTTCAAACACGCGATTCTAAAAGTGCCTAAAAATCGACCACCGAGGGGGTCTATCTTCGAAAATATTGTACCTACAAAACTTCCGATCGTGGGAGATGAAAGAGGGCATCAAGAATCGAAAACTACAGGTGAATTCACTCCAATCGCTCGAGGCGTTCTCAAGTTATAGGCGGTCAAAGTTAAGAATTGAGAAAAAAGTAGAGTATCCCCCTTTTAGACATTATCAAAAAAAAATGGGAATTTTTTTTGCTGTTCTTGGTAGGAATAGCACGTTTGCAATCCCCTAATAACATAACAAACTCAATTCGAATTAAATTAACCTCTAAAAAGGTTTTTTTAAAAATGATTCAAAAAAGCGATTCAAAAAGTGCCTAAAAATCGACCACCGAGGGGGGGGGGGGGGTCTTTTTCCGAAAATATTGTACCTACGAAACTTCAGTTGAATTTACTCCAATCGGTCGAGGCGTTCTCAAGTTACAAGTGGTCAAAGTTGAGAATTGAGAAAAAAGTCGTAATAACCCCTTTGCACATAACATAACATAACACGCCCAATTCGAATGAAATTAACCTCTAAAGAGGTTTTTTTTTTTAAATGGTCAAAAAACGAGAAATTCTAAAAGCTCCTAAAAATCGACCACCGAAGGGGTCTGTCTCCGAAAATATTGCACCTACGGAACTTCCGGTGGTGGGAGGTAAAAGAAGACATCAAGAAGAGGAAAAAACAGTTGGGTTCACTCCAATCGATCGAGGTGTTCTCAAGTTACAGGAGGTCAAAGTTAAGAATTGAGAAAAAAGTCGTAATACAGTCAACATTTTCAAAAAAAAATTGGGAAGAGGTTTATCTTCGACAATATTGCACCTACGAAACTTTCGATGTTGGGACATGAAAGAGGACATCAAAAAGAGGACAAAACAGTTGGATTCACATCAATTGGTCCAGGCGTTGTCGCGTTACAGGCGGTCAGAGTTGAATCACATTTTCCGTTTTTTCTCCTAAAAACATTTTCTCTAAATGCATATGTTCGTCATCAGCATTCCCCAAAATTCCCCAGCAGTTTTCGGCAGTAATAATCAATACTTGGCAGTACAGCAGTAATTAATTGGCAGTAACAAGCGGCAGTAGGCAATAATGAGCAGTAACATGTGAAATTAGCAGTAACTGGCAGTAATTGGCAGTAGGTGTACAAATTTTGCCTCGTTGGTTCCGCCTATAGATTAGCGATTAGAAACGCAGTCTCAACATTCTTCAAAATCGTATTTTCTGTAGTAATTGATAAGATTGGGTCAGATTTTTCAAGTACATTTCTATCATCTTTCAAATATGACAGCTGTCAGAAAAAACCTGATAAGCCCACCTTGTCCAGGGTAAAATTATCTACAACTTTTGTATTTAGATCTTTTTGATGGAACCAATAAGAACTTACGTAGATTGACTTATGTCAAAATTTGTATTTGCCAGTTATCTAGTTAATCACAAAATGTTTCAAAATAGCGGAAATGGTTTTGAGTTGATCTCTTCATTCCCCATTTAACCCACTTCGTAACTCTGCTAGTTTCTGAGATATCTTCACTAAACTTCTGAAAAAAAAAATTCACCCTGAGGACCCCAAAACGCATTGAAACAATTACAAACCAATTATTGTGTGTGTTCCATACATAGGTAGCCCCTTTCTATTCGCAAATATACAATATTTTTCCACCGCCAAAAATTATATACAAATAATTAAAATAAAAAAAATTGGCGATTTTGGGTATCGAACTCGCGAGCTCAAATACGAAATGCACCTGCTGCTCCATAGGTCCAACTGACGCCGCGGCGTCGATGAATTAGTATGCATCATTTTAATAATATTTAATTGGGTGATTTTGATAGTTCATTACACGTGATCATCTGAATTAAATAATTTTAATTTTTTTTAACGTTTAACGTTTCGACTTTTTGCTTAGTGTACGCCATCATCGGTGTGAGTCGTCTCAAATACTGCTCCAAACATTTATTACCATTTTAATTAGTTTAATAACAGTCTCATAGGAAGTGGAAAACTGTTAAAATTGTGTGAAAATTACCTAATGTTTTTATGTGATCGAACATTACGTCAACTAAATTAAAAACTTTGAATGACAAATTAAGCAGGTGTTTTGTGGTCGTGAATGCTCTATTCATTGGTGTCCATAGCATCGTTATACCCGGTTTAGTTTTCGAATTATATAGATATAAGTAGGTATTAAAATGTCGATAAAAAGTTGAAAAATTACGTTTTAGTCGCCATTTTGAAGGGGATGGATATTACTGAAAATTCCAAAATTGCATATTTTTAACAAATTTTT
Source organism: Taphrorychus bicolor (assembly GCA_951812265.1). NCBI lineage: Eukaryota > Metazoa > Arthropoda > Insecta > Coleoptera > Curculionidae > Taphrorychus > Taphrorychus bicolor. The sequence goes on along the minus strand of OX638303.1, from coordinate 34,093,144 downwards.
GTCCCCTCTTTCATCTGAGACTATTTTTGATAAAATCTACGACAAAGAATTTTGGTCGAAAATGTTGACGACCTTTGAAATTTTTACATTTTCTTGTTTATCTTGGAAACGGTAAGGTTTTTCGATGCAGGTTAATATGATGTATGAAGAGGTCATTGAGGTCTATCAGATGCATGTATCGAAAAGAAGCTGCTTTTCACGGTTTTCGAGAAAATAAAAAAAAGTGCAAAATTTGTACCTTATATTTGGGCCACCCCTCCTCAGTTACAATTCTAGGCAGACATTCGAAAATGACCTCTGCTTGTAGCCTTATTCTTCTACTTCCTGAGCTCTTCTTAGAGATTTTAGGATAAATCCTCATCGAAACAAGATATGAGCTGTTAAAGGCCGCAATGCATGATTTTGATCTAAAAATTTAGGTTTTTGGGCCGGTTTGAGAGCCCCATATGCTTGACGTAGAAATATCGTCTTTTCCCTTATAAATCAATGGTAATCGATTTTATTCGTCGGTTTTAGTAGTTTTATGATAAATAGGGCATAGATTTACGCTTTGGATAGTATAGAGTGTCCCAAAAAATGTTGTAACATGGAATTTTAAGATTTTAACATATAAATCGATATCAATTAATTTATTGCGTTAATTCGATTAGTTTTATGAGAAATAGAGCGTTGATTTCTGTTGTAGATAATATAGGGCGTTCCAAATAATATTGTAACGTTTTTTACCATTCTTTAAAAGTTGTTAGGTTTGCAAATATGAAATAAAGTATTTCAGGCGTTTTATTGGAAAATAAATTCTGTGCAAACTATTATTATTGAGGTATGACGGTTGAGGTCAAATCTCTAGGAACTTGTAATGTTAGTTATTTTATTTTTTTTAATGCCTCCACTTTAAGAGGGGAAAAATTACACTTCTATTTGGGAAAAACTGGGAAAAAAACCCAAAGTAAATTGTAAATAAACAAATAGATCAGAAAAAAAATTATTTCTAGCTGGTTCAATAGAGCTTTTTTTTTCAGGTTAAAAAGTTAGTATGCTTTACCATATGCTCAATTAAATGTGAACAGGAAAACCCTCGGGAAAACAATAAGAAGGAAAAGGCAGAAATTTTTTTTTTCTATTCTCTACTGTTGCAAGAAATATGTCACGTTTTATACCTTGACGAACTGATGAACAAAGCTAGATCGAAGAGAATGAACTAACAATTTAGGTTAAAATCACCTCATTTCGAAGTTACATGTTAACTCTACAAAGAATTGGAATTAAAGAAAATATGGGATATATACTCGGATATATAATATATAAGTGGGGGGGGGGGTAATTGGGGTAATATTATTACCCCAAAGCTACAGTTTTCTGAATTATTTGATGGAATTTTCTACTAAAAATTATTTTTTACAAATAAAGGACACTCAATATAGTCCTGCAGGTTTTTAAACCTGGAGGACAGTTTTTTGTCAAAATTAGGTGATATTTTACCTCACAAATAAAGCTTAAAAGTCCTCGTAAAAGTCCTTACCTAATCTGCAAGCCGAATTTATAGTTGATTTTAAGTTAAATTGACCTATAGTTTATCCTACTTGGTACTAATTGGATTTGAAGTCACATAATATGGTTATTAAGTAGTAAAAACTAACAAGAAGACTGAAAAACATGAATTTTAAAAACTTCATTTCCTGTTTTTAAAAGTCACTTCTCCTCTATTCAGCACTTTAGGTTTGAAGCAGCAGCTTGATACTGACACTTCGTAGATGTAGTTTGATTATGCCGAATGTTATATCTCTATTTACTGATGAGAAAGATAAATAATTACTTATATAATATAACTATTATATTCAACCTCCAATTCAAAAATCAGGACACACAAGGAATTTATAATATTCTATTTATCAATAATAATCACTGTAATTTTATTAATCCCAACAATCCTATTAAATCTTATTTCAAAAAAATAATTTTATGATCACGAAAACTTTTTGAATGTCGACTTGGTCCTGAAAACTTAACCCCACTTCTTTTCTCCCTGTATGATTTTTAATTGCCATTTGCCATTATCTTTGTAATTTTTGATGTGCAACTAACATTTTTTTTACCCCTTGTTCAAATTGGCCAGTCCTCAATGTTAACCAACTTCCTCACTTGCACAAGTAAATTTCTTCTCATTTTACTAATAGAGTTATTCCATGATATATTACAAAGCTTGTTGTTTCCATATAGTGGGTATGAAAGACTAAGTAGATCTAAGGTTAGATCCTGAGGATGGTTTTTAATTATTATTTCTGAAACGTTTTGAGATAAATTAACTAAATTTAGTTTGTGACCATAAATTTATATGCCCTTTCTACAAATTAGTTAGATATGGACACATTTGCCAGAAGTTGATGATACGAAGGGGGTTGTGTGTGAAAACTAAACTTATTTGTGTGTACCTATACATATTGACAATTTATTCAAAAAAGCGGCAAAACTGAAGATTTCTACAAAAAAAGGTACTCTTGTTGAAAGTCGATAACTGAAGTATGTCTCGAAAAAGAAAAAGAATTTTATGAAAAATCACACAACTTTAATTAGTAGTTCTATGCTTGAGGAACTAACACCTCATATTCTGTATGTATATGGAAAATGAAGTGGCCTTAGTCCACATTATAATAAGCAAAATACCACTTAGTTTACCTAAGTATTTGTAAAGAAATATCAAGCCTGATTTATCTAATTCACAAGTGTAAAAATTGATCTTCAAACTCACACCAAGCCAAGAAAAATCTTCCAGAAAAAAGAAATCTTCTGAGAAAGTTTAAAGCCTCGATTAAAGCTTAATAAATCCTGTTTTAAAGCTTAGTTAGGTGCTAACTTAACTTGTAGTACACATGTACTTAACTTACAGGTTTCAGCCCAGGTACCTACTTAGTAGGAGGGTGTTACTGCTTGCTTGGGTCATATGTAGGTCAAGCATTAGTGCTAACACTGTATTTATATTGCACTAGGTAATTACATTAGCACAATATACTTTGGTAAGTATCTAATTAATATTAAAAGAAAATGTATTTTAAAATGATCCTGATAAAAATCTATCAGTCATTTGTGTGAGAGAGCAGGATAAAGTAATAAAAGTAGGTACCATCTAATTTTAGTCAGGCCTTGTTTTCCTATCAAAAATTCATAGCAAACTTTTATTACTGAATAATACCTAACACATGCTGGATTTCAACAGGTACCTAGTCTTAGCAGACTTTAGACCCCATTCAATTAGAAAGGCTGCCACTAAGCAAAAACTGAGTCCTGAGCTAATAATAATAACTGCTGTTAATAACCCATTAGTATTTTCCTATTGACCAAAGAAAACCTGCTGATGTATCCAGTGTAATCTAATGTTTGTAGCTATTTTATAGTAGGTGCGCGCGCCATTAAAGGCGTTATACAACTTAGGCTGTCCTTTTCTACCTCATGTCACCTGTACACTTGAACCTGACCTATTATACTAAATATGCCTAGGCTCACTTGCTTGTTTATGTCCCCTCTAGGATCTGAATGCATACCGTGAGGGAAAAATGCCATTTGCAACTTTTTTACCTTAATATCTAGGTCATAAGAAGGGAGGGTAATTAGCAATTAGGGCTCTGTCATGTTATTATTGCACCCACTTGTGTGTGGGCCCTACAAACTTCCTTTTACTGAATGCATTACATCAACGTTAGAAGAGATGCTTGGAAGTGTCATGATGCATGAAGAATTTCCCTTTCAGTTGCTTTCGCTATGACGAGCCTAGAAGACAGTCGTAATATCTCGTAATAATAAAAGTGAATCTAGGACTTTTAATGAGGTCTATTAACTGGTTTACCAGGTTGGTGGGTATAACCTGCAAAACTGGGTACGTCGTACTAACCTGCATTTGCGGTGGGTAATACAGAAAAAGGCACTGGGATTTCGGCAATATCATTGTCCGCATTCAATTCCAAATCGGCCTCGGACGTGACCACGGACAGGGTCTGTGTCGAGCTGTTTTCCTCTTCCAAAGGAACCGTAGAAACGGCAACAGAGCCCGGAACGCTTTGCGTTTCGTCGTGCATAGTGTTTACACGAGTATCCACTTGTCCGGCAAATGATAATAGAAAAAAACGCGCCCCAGAGCCTTGAAAAGCTCTGACCTTCAGATTCGCGCCAGCGTTTCACAAATTTTTAATTCTTTTCCCATGAAAAATCACGACGTTTTCGAAAATGTAGGTCTGTAGGCCACTTCTCGTTCACTTTTCGCAGTCACTTTTGACGTTTGACATTCGCCCGCCGACTGACAGATGACAGCCTGCTGCTTGCTTCGGTTAGTCAGTTGAAGTACTGTACAGATTTTTGTTTTCTAAAAACATATTATTTTTAAATTAATGTCTCTGTTTATAAATAAATAAAAACAAAATATGTTTAAATGTTTTTGTTTCTGCTGACAGAGATAGTAAACATATTCTTTGGGTCAGAAACCATCTGGGAACATTTTTCCTGATCAATACCAAAATAATAATGAAAGCTCGTCTTGTTTACTGTAACTGAGCATTCATAATAATATTTAGCAACTGCAAAAAGTTACTTTTGAGGTTTTATTCGATAAACAAATGATATTTTAACAAGTTTAAAAATTATGAAGCAGGATGGGACGATGCTCGTCGTAACCCCACCTTCTACTGCATTGTGGGTAGTCTGCATTTGAATAACAGCGCGCCAAAGTACCGATGAGCTGTCTGGAAATTTTATTGCAATTTCCGTTAAATTGTTGTAAATAAATTATAGCTATGACGTCACGGAAGCAATAAACAAGTTAATTATTGCAGGAAAGAGCATATAGCGTGTCTTTTATGCGTTCGCAATAGCAATAAATTAGTGTAAACTACTGTAAACTCAAAAATATTTGCATTTAATAATAAAGTAGTTAGGCAAGAAATTCCTATAGTTTATTTTAGTTCACACAAAGGCGACTATTATTTATTTGAAACGTTTTTTCAGCGTTTGTACAATATTTGGACAACGCAGAGCATATGCAATAAGTATTTTATAAATGTTTACGTAAATATGGACATGCGATTCCAAAATATTTTTTAAAGATCAAAAATAGTAAATGTAGGGAAATTTTCAAAATCTTAAAATCGCTGTATTTTTTTTTGAAATCTTGAAATTTTAGGTTTTGACTTACCGAGAGCTCTCTATAGAACCTTTACTATAAAATCAACTGTCAGCTCACGATAAGCTTATTTGTAACTGTAAGTTTCTGTAGGTGTAGAAAGGTGAAAAATATGCAATTTTCTTAGTCTTTGTTACTTTGTCACTTTTTCTTACCTTTGTCGCCAGTTCATGTGTTTCAGCATGTATTGATTCTGCTGCTTTCGGGATGGCATTTCTTAAAGTTATTATTACTGCCCCCCCCCCCCTTTCTAGTTTTCGACTTATTTTAAATTTCGTTGGGATTTTTGTTTGACTAACTGATAAAAGCAAACGCACACCTAAAAAAATCATTTTGGCGACTTTTGAAATCGATCTCCGAAAATATTGCCCCTACGGAACTTCTGGTGGCGGGAGGTGAAAGAGGACATCAAGAAGAGGAAAAAACAGTTGGAGTCACTCCGATCGGTCAAGGCGTTCTCAAGTTACAGGCGGTCAAAGTTGATAGTTGAAAAAAAAGTCTTAATATTCCCTCCCCACTTTGGACATTTTTCAGAACATTTTTTGTTGTTGTTTTTGATCGCAATGGCACGATAGAACGTCCTTAAAGAACGTAACAAACTCAATTCGAATTAATGCAACCTCTAAAGAGCTTTTTTTTAAAAATGGTCAAAAAACGCGATTCTAAAAGTGCTTAAAAATCGACCTCTGAAGGGGGTCTATCTCCGAAAATATTGCACCTATGGAACTTTGGATGGTGGGAGGTGAAAGACGACTTCAAGAAGATGAGAAAAACAGTTGGATTCACGTCGATCGGTAGATGCGATCTCAAGTTACAGGCGGTCAAAGTTGAGAGTTGGAAAAAAAGCCGTAACCCCCCCCCCCCCCCCCCCCCCTTGGACATTTTCGAAAAAACGTCGGAATTTTTTTTTTATTTACAACATTATATGTAATGCTATCATTACAAACGTCATAGGAGGGTGGGGAATTACCTATTACTTACCTCTAAATTAGTGGTAATGGGTATTCATTACCACCCAAGGGCGGTAATGGCTTATTACCTACCTTTAAACGTGATTCTAAAAGTGCTTAAAAATCGACCTCCGAAGGGGTCTATCTCCGAAAATATTGCACCTATGGAACTTTGGATGGTGGGATGTTAAAATGAACTTCAAGAAGATGAAAAAACAGTTGGATTCACTCCGGTCGGTGGAGGCGTTCTCAAGTTACAGGCGATCAATTAAGTTGTTACTTTCTCAGTCTAAATGGTTAGTAGCGGAAATTAACCGTTGTCTAAACAACATGGAATTTGCGCTGAAATTTTTTGAAAATTACACTCCTCTTCTGGGAAAATTTTTGCATGAGGAAAATATTCGTCACAATTTAACAAAAAGCAGGCGTGGCCCTCAAAAAAAATTTACGCTATTTTTTTCTCCCCCCCCCCACTCCTCCCTCCCCTTCACAAAAGGCTAGATCCGCCCCTGCTTTTGAATCAACTAGGTCGGTAATTTTGAGCAGAAATATAATTTTCGTGGAAACAAAAAAACTGGCCAACCGTTTGCATTCATCTTTAGACCATTTCTAGTCTAGACCCGAGTTATTTATATCTTCAAACTGAGAGTTAAAATCATTAAAAATTCAGGACAAAACTTATGAAGTAAAGGTCAAAACGTGAAAAAGATAGAAAACATAAAAACTTCGATGAAAATTAACCTTTTGGCAAGTTTTTACAAGATTGATCTGCTGGGCCTTAGGCTCTATGCAACGTTGCTCTCCTTTATTGTAACTTTTCTATTCTTTACTGATATTTCTCATCAATTTGACCTTTTTAAATGTTTTGACATATTAATGTAGGTACCTCCGAGCAGCCATCAAACATTTGGAGCATTCTAAAGAAGTTTCCTACAACCTAAAAGCCTAAAAGCACGGTAGTTTATTTAACCTTGACACAGCTTGACAGCACGGTTACCAAGGAGACCGTTTCTGCAACCAATAAGAATTCACCTTCTGTCGCAAAGGCCAACGATAAGGTGTAGGCCTACCACTGTTTCTCCACTGTTAAAGACTATTATGATTTTTTTTGCATATCGTTCATTAATCATTATGAATCAGACTTTCTTGTAATACATGGAAAGATATAGAAAAAAATCTTTATTTAGTGCGGATATAGAGGGTTATGAGTACCTACCAAAGTACGATTAAATACGTACGATTAAATGCACCATACATACCTTTAACGGGAGTACTTATTCCAAGTTCTTTCCTAGTCAAGGAAGAATATTAGCGAATATCAGGATAGAATATTTTGGGAAAATTAGCAAACACTTAATAAAATAATGTAACGCATAGACATAAGGTGATGTTCATTTGAAATTATTTATCAATGCTTATAATGTTTCCATTAAGTCAAACGTATGAAACTCCGTTCTCATTTAGATTTCCCATGTGCACAAAGAAGAGTCAAAAATAAGTGCATTCTTAGACACTTTTGAAATTTTTCTGAAAATGGTGAGACACAAGAAAAAGTGCAAGAGGCAGAAAACGTCTAAACTGAATAGAGAACTCAGATTTGTAGGAAAAAACTATTAGTGGCGCGCTACAAAAAAGTTTAAGAGGGTACAAAACCCCAGACAAAAAAGGTCCTCTAGATGCTACAGAAAAGTATGAAAGGGTACAAAACCCTAGAAAGTTTAAGACCCTGTACATTCTCGTTATCAGTTGGTATACCTAACGGTGTAGATCATAAAATATTAGTCATAATCCAAATTTGATTTAAATATCTCAAAAACCCTATGAGATACAAAGAAAAAATAAACATTTTAATTTTTCATCTTGGAGACGAGCCTTTTGAGGACTTATTTTTTATGAACTTTCTGCCTTATTTTTGGTCGTAGAATAAACTGTTAAAATTATGCTAAATAATTGCGGAGCACCCTGTATACTACCTCACTATTTGTGCGGAAAGGTAGATTTAGAGAAAGAAGCTACCAACACATGCACTTCCAGCTTGCCAACAAAATGCAAAGCATGCGGATCGAAAGACCATCAGGCATGGCAGTTCAAAAAGACCCACTGGCCCTATAGCAGGGATCCCTAATATACAAATAAGGTCCCTCAACAAGAAATCCTATGGACTTACTGAGAACCAACGCAAATCTTTACTTTACTTTATTAATCCAATTATCACTTTACAGGATGTAGGATATGTCAATCCTCAAGAATCCACACACCAGTGACCATCCATGAATGACAGAATAATTCATACATATATCAACAAACTCAACAACCCTAAAGCCACCAACAAAGAAGAATTAGTGATAAAGCTGAGAAAAAAATTTACTGAGGTATACAACATTGACACCTCCATAGTGTTCTCAGGATACAGCAAAGCATTTATATTCATGTTCGACGTAGATTGCCCTAATGACCCCTCCGCGACTGAATCCAAACAAGGAGAGATTGTGTCCATACTGTCATAAATAAAGCTGAATATAGTGTATGCCAATATAAACAGTCCCAAGAAGCACCTCATAAATCATTACATAGAACAAAATGATATCAATTGTCCATTTTTTGTCGAAGCCAAGACTAACGTAGAAAGCAAAACCAATTAGAGGAATTGGACAGTACCACAGAAGAATGGTGCAACAAATGTAAATACTAGAGGCGGCAGTCTGATCCAAGCAAGCCTACTTAATGAGGCAACACACATGTCGTTTCTATTTATGTATGACCTTTTACACGTTATCCTGGTATACATGCACCCAAACGCCACACAAATTGAAGAAACAGTCGACAAAGAAGATATGAAAGTTGCAGGATACCGTTTGCATGATAGATATGAATTTGGACAATCGGGGACAGACATACCGTCAACCTCAAATTTAAACGATGATCAGATAAGACTGTGAAGGCTTTCACCGCCGGTCAAAATATAATCTAAAGTGTTTTCCGGGCTTAGAAGCAGTGGTTAAATGTAATTTCTTCCTGACGTTTGGTCTACAGCTGCGGCAGACATTATCAAAGAATTTTTGCACGTCTTAGTGTCAAGGAACCAAATTGGGAAGCTTGCGCATACCGTTTATAGAAAACCAACACAAACCCTGACCGATACCTCAATAACGGATCAAATCATCATCCCAGATAGAAAAAGGTAATCATAAAAACTCTGTCTGTGTGTGTGATTTGGAACGGGAAATGAAGCATCTGGAAAGAGCCTTTGGTTGGAATGGACACGGCAAGCGGGAGTTCGATAGGGCCGTCCCTCCAAGGAATGTAGAGCTCGGATGGACTAGTCTACCATACATCCACAAAGTAACAGACAGGATCGACAGGCTACTGGAAAAGCACAATGTTAAAACTGTCTTTAAACCCACTCGTACAATACAACAGAGTTGGGATCGGCTAAAGGCTGCAGAGATCTCCAATCGGCACCCGGAGTTAACGAGTTCCATGCAGCTGTGGCTCGGTATACATTGGCACCACAAAACGCAATGTCAACACAAGGATTATGGAACACAAGATGAGTTGCAGGCTGGGACAAACACAAAAAGCAGCAGTTGCAGTAGTAGAAAAGTTCTAAGAGCAATTAAAGACGCTAAAGGAAAAATGTGTCGAAATCGAGATATTGCAAGAAAAACACGACAACTTTAATCTTCATAAGAAAATAAAGGAAGCAACATGAAGATGTCAAGGACGAGGTCCAGGGATAATCTTGAACTCGAATAACAACATCATTATCGAGACGGACAAAAAACTCGCAAGATGGAAGCAGTACATGGAAGACATTTTTGGAGACGAAAACTGCGATAATGTGCCCGCAGTGGTCGGCAGTAAATGTGATGGCCAACATCCACAGAGGATAGGCACCTGAAGAAGAAGAAGCAGAGTACGCTCTCTTTGAAGGTCCCGACATCCTTTTCAGGTGGATATCTTATACCAATCGCAGTGTTTCTACCCGAGACTAACGAGAGAGGCCATTGAGATCATTAAACACGACAACAATTTCAACAGGAAGGAGAAAATTAGGTTTCTTAATGCAGACTGGAAGCGGGTTCTACGTCATACTTCGAGTACGCCGAAACCCAGCGCCACCACACGGCGGGATTACCTCGGAGCTCACCACAGTGTCGAATCAGTCAACGTCGGGAAGTACGAGGTGTTCATTATAAAACTTCATCTAGTTGGCTGTGAAATATCAAAAGAAAAGGATGGAAAAACAAAAGTCCATTTACTTTGATTATGTCATCCTTTTCTGTCAAAATTTCATAGCCTGCTAGATGAAATTTTATAATGAACACCCCGTACTTGGGAGATCACTTCGTCCATTGCCTCATCACCTGTTTACACTTAACCAAAAACGGTTGAGTTTAATAAACATTGGGGATAAAAGTACCTTTTTTTACTCACAATTGTCCACTATTTCCGATTATTAACTTTAAATTTGAAATAAGTAACCACCAACAATATTATAATTAACAACCCCCCCCCTCACCCGCTGTAAACCTACCCTACCATTGGCAAAATGTCATAAACACGATTTTCTAATTTCAAGTATAAACGTACCAAATTTCAGTTCCCGTTCCTCTAACGGTTTCAATAAAATAAAATCCATTTTTATTAATTCCTCAAAGCCCTGAGGAAGACCTAAAAATAAAGGATGAAAAGTGACGTGGCTATTTGTCCTACAGCTGCGATCCAACATCTTTCTAATTATTGATAGGACGTATACCCTCGTCGGCAGGTAAAGTGACCGCAGCAATCAATCGATCGAGCGGCAGGAAAAACTTTACCTGCCGGCGATGAGAAGAACGAAAACGTTTTGCCTGCTGCCTGGATGGCATTTAGAAAATGAATTGTTTTCTGTCGTCTATTGCGTTTAATAAAGTGGTAGTTTAATCAGGTTTGAAGAAAAAAATGTTTTTTTCTTCAAATAGTTAACCTCTCAGACACAAATGTAGCCAACAACTCAAAAAAACGAGTTTGTTTTCTTTCTGATTTTAACTTGAAACGTTAAAAACATGTAAATACGCGTATCTGAAACGTCCTACCGTTGAGTATTTAATATTCCATAACGGAACTCTTTTATTACGTATTATTTAACATCATCAATAAAAATGTATGAGAATAATATACTTATAAAAAACATTCTGTAACCACACTCTTTTCACGCAATAATTATTAATAACCAACTGTCACAATAAAGACAGCAATATATGAATGATAAAAATTACGAAGAGTTAAAATTGATCATTAAAGGTAAAATTGATCATTATCAGTCACTTTCAAGGCTCAGTTAAACTTTAAAGCTTACAGCCACCCACAGAGTTTAAAGCAAGCTTTTAGCTCTCTCCGCGATATGTCTAGAAATAATCAGCCTTTGGATTTGCGACGTTCCCTCGTATATCTGGAAGATTTTGGCGTCCCGCATGAGTTTTTCCACTGGATACTCGCTATTGAATCCGTTGCCCCCAAATATCTAATAAAACACGACATTTAAGTATTTTCGTAGTGCAGAAAACGAGTGCTTTTTACAGAAAAGACAAGTCTTGTTGTCTACAAAGTTATTTTTCATTAAATGATTGTAATATTCTTATCTGTAGTGATGTGTTTATTCACCTCTGATCAGATCTGTTCTGAATGGAAATATAATTTAGTCCACGGTAGCAGATTACATACGAGGATAAACATGAAAAAGTAGAAAAAGACATGAAAGATTGGAAAACTGCTGCTAGGCTTAAACCAGAGGTGTAGGGAAAATCAAAATACTGACCTGGACAGCATCAGACGCGCATCTATTGGCCATATCTGCGCACCAGCCCTTCGCTACTGCTGCGCTGTAGCTGTTTCTTATGTTGTTGTCCGTCTCCCAGGCGGCTTTCATCCAAGCCAGCCTACCAGTTTCCACACCTAAATTGAATTGTTGCATTACATCCAATAATACCAAGCACAACGATAAAAACTTTCAACGAATCCAAAACTAGTTATTTCTGCGTTACGTTAATTCAGTTTTTATCGGAATAGCGTACTGGCCTATTAATTGTTTATGCGTAGAAAAAAACAAACTCCGTGATGTATAAAATACCTAGATGAATGGATTGGTAAAATTGAAGATGCCACTTCGTTCACCAGACCTGGATCCAGGCGACTTTTTAATTTCTTCTAACTAATTTTAAAATGTTTTAAATGAATTTAAATTTTGTCAATTTAACTTTTGTCTGATGATTCTATGGCTGATGTGGTCAGTCTATTACGGTTCGCTTTAAACATCGTGAAAGTTAACGCCGCACTCAATTTCTGAACATACTGTTACGGGATACGGGTTCCAATAATTTATCGTCAATTAACTACACACTTTTATTTACTTTTAACTATTACAGCACGATTAAAACACAAATCTCTACTAACAATTCGCACTGTTCGCTTGTCTGCTTATTTACCTACTACACTGCACTATCTATTCGATTCCATTTCGCGAGACGCGCTGGTTTATATACACACTCTCGTATTTTCGAGGACGGAGGCGACTGTTCCCGTTTCTCGTTTAGTCTAGATGAGTTCCCGGGGTCACGGTCGGGCGTAACAATACCCTAAATATAAACCCTGAGTTTCCCGTATATCTGGTAGTTCAAATAATTTTTTTTTGAAAAAGATTGAATCATAGCGGCACCACTAAGGGATATCTTTAATTTAAATTGCTTGGCGGTCTCTTCTTAGAAAAATTTTAATCTGTTGTGCTGTGTTTGGTATAAAGATCGCGAGTTTGATGTTTGATGTCTAATTGGTTTAGTGTCCTCAAACTTTAATTTTAATGTGCTAATGAACACGCGCCAATCCTTAGAGAACCGGGTACTGATCACTGTATCATGACTGAACTTGGGTGTTGTACCTTATTATCGAGTCCTGGGGGAGTTTACCCACCTATCGACCCAGTCCGCCAATTTAACCCTACAATTAGGCCAATATTTACTCTATTAAAAAGTGAATACACGTAACACTGAAAAACGTAGTGACCAATCTCAACTCGAAAAATAAAATAATGTGGGGAGTGACGTTTGCTTACGACTCACCTATTGCCATCTCCGCAAGCATAAAAGCAACGGCTTGATGATTAATAATTGCGGTCCCAAAAGTCTTTCTTTCCATGGCGTACTTGGAAGCCTCGTCCAACGCTCGCTGTGCCAACCCAACGGATGCTGCGGCCACCTAATTATTATGAATTTCTCTTGCTTTACTCTTGCTAATAATGTGACTTATGAAACAGAATCAATGATATTTACACAAATTAAGCAAAAACTGCCGATGTTTTGACATTTATTGCCTATACACCACGTGTTTATGCTATAAATACATTAGCGGCAGAAAGAGAGAGTATACTCTTCTTGCATTTCCAACTTTGACTGCCTATAACTCTATAACTATAGGGCCTATCGAAACAAATCTGTTGTCCAAATTTCAATTGTTTCTTTTTGTTCTTGATGTCCTCTTTCACCTGCCACCAACCACAGTATGATCGAGTTCTTTCTAATACAGACCCATGTGGGTCTTCTAATATCCGATTTTTTTACGTTTTCTAAAATCTTATTTCTGATGATCAAAAATCGTTTCATTGCAGTCAAAAACTACAAATACATTTTTCCGAAAATATTGAAAAATGTTTTTTACCCTATTTTTCTTGAATTTCTATCTTTACCTGTTTGTAACTGTATAACCAGATGACCTATCGTGGCAAATCCACCGTTACTTTATGTTCTTGATGTCTTCTTTCGCCTGCCACAATCCGTAATCTAATTGATCGAAGAATAAGGAAAATGAGACGGAATAAACACAAAAAGCAGATAAGGCTGGGATGTTAGAACGTAAGATCATTCAGCGGAAAAGACCAGGAAATCATACTAGAACTACAGCAGACATATGTGCTATATCCGAAAAAAAAAAGAGGGGAAAAGGAGTATGATGACAACTTTCTAATTGGTAAACAACCGTATAAGGGAAATAAAGAGAGAGCATTGGGAGAACTTCAGTATGGAACCCAAAAACACATATGGAAAGTGCTTAGAACAACAAAGAGGGAAATAAATGAGACAGTAGAATTAAAAAACAGCAGCCGATATTTTCAGGGCCTGTATATGAACCGGAACGAACAGGAACAACGAAGGCCCAAGGAGCGGGGGAGGTTAAACCGAGGCGAAGCCATAGACATCGAGGATGTAGAACAATACACGATGAAGGAAGTGATATCCGAGATGAAGCACCTAAAAAACGGTAAATCTCCAGGCCCGGACAACGTCCCCAACGAACTGCTGAAGGGCGGAGGAGAAGCTCTGGCTCGACAGCTTGGCGAACTATTCAACAAAATGTTGAAAGACGAAAAAAACACCATCAAGATGGAGACACAGCATCACAATCCCTATATTTAAAAAGGGGAAAACCTCAGTTCTCTTTGACGAAAGCGTTCGACAGGATAAGGCTGGAGGACGTTAGGAACGAGCTGAACGACAGGGGGATACACCCAAGCATCAGGGAGACGGTTAGAGAGCTCAACACAAACAACACCACAGCAATACGATCAAAATTAACAACAACAGAAAAAATAGAGCAAAGCACAGGAATACGACAAGGAGACAGCTTCGGCCCACTGCTGTTCCACATCATAATTAATAATAAAGCAAGTGTGCAAGGTAGACCAGGGATATAAGGTGGGAAACCAACAACTTAAGATATTCGCGGAAAAGGAAGACGGGCTGCAATGGCTCTTACAGGCATTTAAGAAAGAGACCGAAAAGGTCAACATGGAAATATCAACCACCAAAACAAAAAGTATGGTGATCGCCAGGGAACCACGCAGAAGCAAACTACAACTAAACAACAGAACAATAGACCAGACTTCTGAATTGAACTATCTGGGAACAACAATATCACCATATGGTGAACTCAAGACTGGTGTACGAAACCAGATAAACAAGGCAGCCAGGATAGCAGGAGCTCTACGAGCAACCGTATGGAAAAACACATGCATATCAATCCCAAAGACTGGCAAAAATTGCCAGAAATAGAAAACCTTTCAGCAGACCATCAAGCAGACCACCAAGATGATCTGCCAAGAGGTGGAAGGACAGCGGGTCGTCGACATCTCAAGAGGGGCAAATGGATGGGTAAAACAAGCCTCAAGCATTTTTTACAATTAGTTTCACTGAATAAAACCGTTCTTTGTATACTAGTTGTAGGTGAAAGCAGGAGAAAAATTAAATTCATAAAACATAATTAAATACATTAAAGGACAATAAGAATTGTAATTAGAAAGGTGTTGGATCGCAGGTGTAGGACAAGAATTGTAATGCTCTTATCATATACTTACCGGAGGTCTGGTCTTATCAAACGTGGCCATAGCAATCTTGAAGCCTTGCCCTTCACTCAATAGTACATTTTCTTTGGGCACTCGCACGTCTTCAAATGTAATGCCTCGAGTGTCTGACGCTCTCTGACCCATGTTGATTTCCTAGAAGACCTCTGTAAATACCTGTTAAAAAAAAGATCAAGATGTGCTACCTTTCGTCCAGGAGTGACTCCGGCCCATTCCCTTTCTACTATGAACCCAGTGAAAGCTTTGCTAGCTGGCGCTTTGGGGTCTGGGTTCGTCCTTGCTAATACGAAATACCTACCGGAATGATTCAGTTAGTAGTTTTCAAACATACATCGTGTTCCAAGTTTAATTTATTCACACATTCTACGTCAAAAAATAACCCGAATTTAGAAACTAACCAATTAGCAACTCCACCTCCAGTAATCCACATTTTCTGCCCATTCAAAATGTACTCGTCTCCCTTCTTTTCTGCTTTCGTTTTGAGCCCGTTAACGTCGGAACCGGCAACGGGTTCGGTTACGGCGTAAGCAGCTACCAACGGTTCTTCAATCAGTCTTCCCAGGTACTTTTTCTGTTGCTCTTTGTTTCCGGTGAGCAGTACCGGCGTTTGCTAAAAAACGTTAAGAGTAATTTCGCTTTTTTTTCGACCTCTTGTGCCTTAATTGCTTAGTCAGCCCACTCTTAATATCTTCAATACCATAGTTTAAGAACAGTAGGTATATTGGACTTGGAAAACCCCTTTTGGGTCGGGAAATGTCTAGGCTAAAAACAACTTAAAAAATTTCAATTTGGGCAAGTCTCTATGGCCAGTAGAAAGCTTAAAGTCGGCACCTTTATTAGTTCTATGTGTCGTAATGAAATTTTTTTTATAAAATAAGTACGAAGATCCTCTATTTAGTAAGTATTACATAACAATTTATCTTAAAAATCTTAAGTTTTCTTACAAAAAAGGGTGATCTAAAATTATCATCTTTTGTAAAAAAATGCATATACAGTCTAGATACAACAAGGTTACAAGGGCATTCTTAAAACTCTACTTATCAGGCCTTCCATTCTTAACATCTGATGTAAATCATTATTTCAATTACAACTGCTTTTTTTAAATAAAAACTCTAATTTACTTTATTCTTGTCAGTTTTCAGTCACGTTTTTCTTTTCAGTTTCATTTTATATCATTTTTGTCTGACCTTTACAAGGAAATTTTCAAAATTAAGTCTAAAATACTTACGCCAATTTGAGTTATGTTTAAGGCAGCATTAATGCCCGTACACCCATAAGCAAACTCTTCAGCTATAAGAGTCGCGTCAAACGTATTCAAGCCAATGCCACCTACAAGAGGCCACTTCTATTATCTCAAAATAAAGTAAAACTGCTTAATGAACATTAGTACACTTATATCGATCAAGGCTCTTGACTGAGGGAGTAGAAGCTGGAGTGAAAACTTCAACTATGCAACTAGTCCTAAGAGATGAAAGGACTTAGGTACAGAAAATAGTAAAAACTATTTTCTTCAAAAAAGGGAAAACTTAGAAGAACTTACTAACCCAGCAGAGTTATTTATTGAACCATCGCGTCCAACGCTACCAAAACCGACATAGAACAGACCTCCAATAACCAATAACGTACAGATAACACAACCAAGGTTGCTTTCAGCCTAAACATAATTTAGATCACCCTTTTTTGTTAGTCATTTTAGACTTTGAGCTTTTTTTGACTTACACCCAATGAGGTAGCCTCCAAAGCTGTAGATATCCCAGTACAGCCATAACCAACTTCTTCAATAATAAGACAACCGTCAAAAGTACCCATGTCTATACCACCTGTAGAAGAATGTTAAAAGTGTGACACTAAACTTTATAATTATTCTGTAAAAAAACAACAATCTTGAAGGAATTGTTCTCTTCCAATACAGTCACAGAAACATGCTGGTTATATACGCACATATTATAATTAAAACTGCAGAAAATGGTTTCAAATACACAAACAAATCTATAGTGCTTACCACACTCTTCAGGGATATGAGTATTTACCAAGCCCAACTGGTGGGCTTTCTTAAATATCTCCCAAGGGTAGGCCCCAGTTTTATCGTATTCTGCTGCCACAGGGATAACTTCCTCCCTTGCAAACTTGCGGGCCGTCTCCTGGAATTCTCTTTGAGTGTCATTCAGTTCTGCAAGTTAAACAGCATTTATTATTTATCAGTATATGAAAAAATAGTGGGTATTATGGCAATAATAGTGGCAATTATGATTTTTTGTTGTTAATGACAAATAGACAATGGGTTTGGTGATGTTCATCAGGGTTTAGGTTTACCCACACTTATTGCCAAAAGTATTACAATGACATAACCATGATAACCAAAAGCAGGACTGACCTGAAAATTAGATGAACCTGAAACAATAAATTGTTTGTTGCTTTGTTAGTGTTTAGTGTGCATTACTTAGGCTAGTTTTGGAAAAAAATATATTATATTATATTATTATACAAGATGTCCCATAAGAGACACAAAGCAGTTGGAGTGTGGAGATATGTAAAAATAAGACATTTAGCATCCACTGCCTCAATCAAACATTGGCACTCCACAACATCTTGAAAGCGCCATCCTTGTTCAGGACGACAATCCCGTTTCGTAATTTCGATAAAATTAATAATACAATTTAAAATTTATAAGTGCCAATGGTAGTTTGTTTATTGTCAATTTGATTTTGATTAATGCCAATATGAGGTTGATTAGTCAATTTGCATTTTCTTCAGGTCAGTTTGAAATTGATGTTGCCAATTTGATTTTGATTAAAGCCATTTTTTATATCAAATCCTCAATCAAATCACCTTTTCAAAAAAAGCATTTTGAAATTGTACAGGTAGCAATACACAAAACTGCTTTTTGATAAGGGCCAACAATCGCTATGAGTCCTGGGTATGAAAATGGAGCCTAACAATTGCTTGATCCATATGTGTACCAAAATGAGGCCTAGCAATTACTGTAACCTGTGTGGGTATATGTATAAAAATGAGGCCCATTAATCATTATGACACATGTGACTATATGTGTGGTAATGTGATAAACTGGGACTTATAAGGATTGGAAGTTTCAGTCTCTTTCTTAATGAATTCTGCTTTTCCCAGCCTGCAACTCCTCTTGTGTTCCATAACTGTCAAAACCTATTTTTTTTCAAGCGAACTAAAAGTACGTCATTTGTTTTCTCTATACGCACACCTAAAGTGGGCTTTCAAATCCTGAGACCAAAAAAGTAGCAAAAAAGTCCTAGGCAGTAAAAGTAAAGTCAAAAGTCACCGCTAGTGTCATGGTGGCGCATATATAAACGATTTTCATCAATAGATGACACCAGATAAACCGATCTGAGTGTATTGCCATCTTTACATTCTTGTTGAAAAAACAAAGGACAGAAATACTCTCAGAGCACTCAAGAGCACCATCCGAAACCGTTATTAGTCGAAATCGCATAGGTTCTCGAATTCTGAATTCGTCTGTTAAATGTCATGCGCGTCGTCATATTTATCTGTCAATGTGACATTTATTAATTTAGTATTGAAAATAATGCTACAAATTCATAGTTTACCATAATCGTTGGTTATTATTTAATACATTAAAACCATTGAACATTGAAAACCACCATTCTAACATATTCTATGTATTTTACAAATAATATACACAATTGGGTAAGTACCTAGACCCGCTTAAAGAGGATGAGAGAAAATTGCAAAACTGAACCACTTTTAAATAGATTTCTTATTTATTGCATGCTTGAAAAAAAAATAGTATATGTTACTCGGAGTAAAAGGTCTTTTTGTGCTTCGCCCAGTTGCAGGCCTCAGCTTCGCTTCGGCCGTCAATCTCTGGGCTCAGCACGAAAAGACCCACTTTTACTCCTAGTGACATAATCTACTATTGTCAAAATGTTGAAAAAAAAACGCCATTTCTAAATAAATTAAAAATTGTACAAGTATGTATGTTACATTGATTTTATGTACAACAGTTAGGTAAACCCTGTTTACACATAAAAAACTAAATTTTTGTCTAAAAATTATTTTATGATAAAATGATAAAACAATGTCTTTCCTGAAAAGAAAGAGGTGTTCATTGAGAATTGGTTGAATTGACTGAATGCAGGAAAAAGACCAGGTACTTGAAACATACCAGCCCCTTAAATTGCCTAAAAACCAAACACTTTTTTTATCCTCTATCTATATAGAACTCTTTTACAGTATCTAATAAAGAAACTCTTTACTTAAAAAGCTTTTTACAAGCTTGTGGATCAAGCTCAATAAGAAAAATAAACCTAAAAAAGAACTACAGTCGACAAACATTTTTACAGAGAAAAACCTAGTCAGTGAAAAACAATGATCAAAACTCGTAATGAGAATTGTCAATTGTTTGGCTAATGAGTTAAACAAAATATTCATAAAAATCCTTTAAACTATAGGGTGACAGAAAAAATACACTATAAAACTTACCAAAATTGTAGCCACTGGGATAAACCTTTGCACTGTAGTTCCTTGTTGCCAAAGGCTTAATGCTATTGCCAAGGCTGCTCCTAGCTACAGCTTTGACAAACTAAAAATATACAATTTTCAGCAATTCAAATTCATAGGGGTTGAAAGAGGGTATAATAAATAAACAGAACCCTCACTTACCTGCGAGAACGACATTGCTAACTATTGCAACTAGAAACTAAACTACAAAAACTATTCCTTCAGGGAAAGCTTCAATGATATGGACTTTATGGTAAACTTTGGCGTATGTGCAAAAGTGGGAATGGAATGGACTTTGATTCACTATTCGAAGCAAATTAACGAAAAAAACAAGGTATTATTATTATAGATGGAAAACAAGATCCTTAGACCTTTGGACTTTGAGCCTATTCACAATTTGAAGTGCCAGATAATTATAAATTTTGAAAATTTTTCAAATGATACCTGAAGAAGCAGAAAAAGAGGTCATCGAGCAAATAAATAATTAAAAAGTATATTTTAATAAAAGTTTAAAAGAGTATGTAAGAAAATTAAACTAAAAAAATAAACAACCAAATTAATTAAACAAACGTCACATCAGCCAGTCAGCACTCAAAACGTTAACCTAAGAAACAAAATCCTATACCCATCTCATTCCCTACCTATGATAAGATGTATGAAAGAGGGAGAGAGAGAAATCAAATCAGACACTAAAATGACTTTGACAATTGAAACTGTCGAAGGCGAATTGTCACTTGTCATCTTTCCCGACATCCTTTTTGACAACTGACAAGAAAAAAAGGGGCACCCGGCACAATAACCACGTTTTTCCAAAGTTTTCGCGAAAAATCCTGCAAAGATGAACTCAATTTTAAAGTCAGTTTCCCGTTTTAGCGCCCTCAGGAGTCTCCTGTTGCCTGTAAAAAATATGGTGTCGGTGATACCATCCCAATCGCAACTTCTAGCCTCTAGGAACTTGTGGTACCTGAGCTCTGTGCAGGCCCAAAAACAGTCCACAGTGCACACCAACTTGTGTGGCTGTGGGTGCGGCGGCACGAAGCAAGGGGTTCACACCAAAGGTAATTGTAAGTAGATACTGTTCTTCAAGCACATGAAATATACTAATGTAATGAAAAAACCTCAGCTGAGAAAGAGCTGGTGGAGTTCCTGACTGAGGAAATTTTAGCCGAGAGAAAGGCCCAGAAAGTGAAAACCATCCCCACAGAGATTGATGGTTTTAAAGCCAGTTTAAATGGGGCCGAAGTAACTTTGACTAAGAAGACAGATACTGAAACGTAAGTTTAAGTTATGCAAAATGTGTAAAGGTTGATGGCAGTGCTCTTGTAGAAAACACTATTTGATAAGCTTAAGTGCATTAATATATAAACCACAAAATTTCATCCCCAATTAAGCATCCAATGATTTTTTGCTTTCATTATGTTAAAAAAAGACTCCAGGTACTTACTCAATACTCATAAATAAAAAAAACTAGAAATTCTCTCTGGATCATCTGTCTCGCCCTGTACAAAAACTCACATAAACTAATTTTCTAAAAGCTCTTCTTATATAAAAACCCATAACCCCAAACTGGAACGTAAATGTTCTTTTTTTATCCATTACATGAGCATGTGTTTTCTTTTGAAGCAAAGAAAGCCAATAGATAAATTCCAGTTTATGTCTGACTTTGACATATTACATCATAATAAAACAAAGATGTGGCAAAAATTGTTCAAGAGCTCATTTTAGCCGAATCAAAAGTGCCATCAGTCTCAATATTAAATGCTTCAAAGATTGATGGTCCTTTTATTATTATGCAGCATAAAAATCAGTTTTAATGTAAACCACTCAGTGGACACTGATGCTGAACCAGAAATCCATGAAAACCTGGACAAACCTGACATAGGGGAATTAAAGTCAAAACCTTCATTTCAAGTTGATTTAGTTAGAGATGACACTACCGTCAGTGTGTTATGCTCATTTGTGCCTCAAAGTGAGCAGGACGATGGCTACAGTAAGTTAAACACCCAAAAGTTAAATTTTAACACAAAAAATTGGAATTTTTATTTCCCAATAGATGATGGATTTGGCATTGATGAGCTTAGTATTTACAATGGAGAACGGAACGAAAATGTGTACTCAGTGTCTGGAGAAGTACTAGATTCTGTAAGTGTGAGTTGATAGTTTCTTACAGCAAAAATGTGTCAACATATATTACGAAACTTTTACAGTATTTGTATGATCTGATCCTGAACTATTTGGAAGAAAAGGGCATTACCAATGAATTTGTGGAAAAACTGTCTGAATACAGCACGGCATATGAACACTCCGCTTATATTGGTCTGCTAGAAGGGCTTTCAAAGTTTATTTCAGTCAAGTAGATTAGTTAGTTTGAGAGCAAAGCCTGAAGAGGAATCTGTTTTGTCTTTAAACAGTAATGATAGCTTTAAGCCTTATTCATTAATTTACTCATAAGTTGTTCCATGTTTTCCTTATTTTTGGATCTTCCCCATCATGTTTGTTTTTTTTTATAATAAAAAAATTAGTATTATTAACAGTGTTTTCTTTCTTAATTTAAATATTAAATTCTTAAGATTAATAATAAATATAAAATTTATCAAAAGAGGTGGCAACAATCAACCAGTTACTGGCAGAATTTGAATCACAACATGTTGTCTTTAACGGGTTGCTTGTGGGCCAAGTACAAGGTAATCATACTGCCTAGAGCACTGACTAGAAATATAACGTCAAACCATCTGTGGTAAAAGTTAAACTGGAGAGCTCCTAAAATAATCAATAAGCCTCTATGTGACGTAAAGGTAAAAATACACTTACCTAATACTTGGGTAATAATAATCCTATACTGGACTGGCATATTCATTCGAAGCAAAAGCACTGATGAGACGAAATACATGCCCATAATCTGCGCCAGTACTAGTACTATTATGTTCGAACTTTTGTTTGAGGACATTTTGTTAAAGAACTGAAACAAAAAAGAAGGAAAATCTGATATATTTAGATATTTGTTCAACGCTGTGCAAATAGTATGATATTGGTTTGGGTCGGAATTTATTCTGAGACCAGAGACAGCTCTTGCGATGTGTTAAATGCACTTAATTTTTCCATAAGAAGTGAAGTTTTATCATAAGCCCCAGAACAATAGGAAAAATATGGAAAGTGAAAAAGAAAAAGTACGAATCAAACAAAAAGATAAGCACGAACCCTGAAACACCACAAGGACAACATTCGGATACCCGTCGATATGATGGAAAGAGTGAAGAGAAACTTCAGAAGCCGGTGGGTTCAGTGTATCGCGAATAAGGGTTTGATACGTTTTCTAAAAACCACTTAAAACAAAAATTCTTGAACATTACGATAAAAAAAAATAATAAAACGAAATCTGAAGTACTTATTTTTTTTTTAATTGACCTATAAAGCCAGCAAGTTTCTCTAGCGCAACCAGAATTAATAATATTGTAAATTTGTTTTGAGTGCAGTAGGTAATATAACTGTTTTAATCATTTCAATCAATTGAATTACCGCAGTTTCAGAAAGAAAAAAAGATAATTATAAATCATCAACAAGTGAGACTTACCTTTGTCAAAGTGAGCAAAAGTCCTCTTATAGATGTGACGACAATGCAGCCCACCAAATAAAACGATATCTGTTGAGACCAGAAATTAACGTCAAAATCGAAACCCATCCAGTTGACTGCTATTTCAATCCCGCGAGTGACTGGGTCCTTTTTACCCACTCGATCAAACACTATATTTATGGTACACTAGAAAAAGAGAATAATTATGTGGGATTAGTTAAAACAGGCCCGGTTTTCGAACTTACAATAAAAATTTTCCACGTACAATAAGCAGAAAATATGTAGCCCAAGAAGTTGAAGTAGGCGCCCTTCCAAGTTCTGGACCATTCGATCCTCTCGAGCATGTTGCGGTTCTCGTGCACTTCCAGAAAGAGCTGCCTGCTCATTTCCTCGAGCCCATCAATTTCCAGTTTTAATTGGTTAATATCTAAAAACCGCTTTATTTATTTGCTAATATATACAGCTTCATAACGCACTTTCGTTGCTCCTATTTCCAGTAACTGAAGAAATCATTTCCCAAATCCCCTTCTTGCTCGTCGGCGAGTCAACCTTCCCCAGCATCTGCTTCTTCGCTATAGCTATCCTTTTTTTCCTTATGACTATCATGTCCATCGTTTGCATCAATCTTTTTTCGATATTCATAACGTCCGTTTCAGATACGTCTCTAAAATGGGTTTGTATAATCATCATTTACACATTTTTACACAGTATGTACCTCATAAAAAATTTCATTGACGAATACGGGTAATTTACGGCACCGAAACCGGACAACAGCGCCATGACTGTGACTCCGATCACTCCTATTCTAGAAACAAGGGACTCTATGGAGAAGAACCCGTGATTGGGGTGGTTGATTGGGAACGGGTCGCCGATTTTCCAGAACACCGCCAGGAATATTAGCCAGGTGATGAATGTGAGGGTTTTGACATAGTCAGGTCTTACTGAAAGGGAAATTTAACCACCTCTCTTTGGGATAAGAATCTGCCATTTTGATGCAATATCTATACTAAGGAATTAGTGTAATTCTGGAAAACTCATCTTTTTTTAAATTGAGCTTGCGCTTGGACGGAAGTACACATTCCTAATATATCAATGTTTGTTGCATATTGTCCAAAAAAATCGCAGATGCTACACCTCTACAACATCACATCACACTTACCATATCTAATATTGCTGATGCAGTAGTAAGATATGTAAAACGGGTTTAGTACTATCACGACGAATAATAGCAAGTAGAGCATGAGGTACCAGAAAAATGACCTAGAACTAATGCCAAATGTAAATTGATTGCATTGCATAAGCATTGGAGGGAAGTTACCTAGCATCCAGAAAACCTAAAATTTCGAAAATTATCAATTCAAACATGGTACAGGAAAGCGTCAGCGTAATACTAAATATTAATTGCACCATTTTGTGTCTCACTTCGTAGTCTTTGAATAGCTGTTTCATGAAGAATATCCATGCTCCAGTAAAGAAAAGGACCTGAAAGGAGTACGAGTTTTAATAAAAAAATCTACAATACAATAATATATAAGTTGTAAATTAGAAAAAATAAAGACATAGAGAAAGGGTTCACATTCACACTGACATGTCCCTTGATAGTTCATGATGACCGCTGCTAAAAGTGCTAATCGATGATCAAGCATCGATTTGAGCATCTTGCCACGTGCTGGAGATTTGTTGGTATGGGTGGTTTCTTATAAGGATAACAATGTCGTCCGCGTATGCTTGGACCTCGACTCCCCATAGTTCCAAAGTACCCAGAAGGTTGTCCATTAGTAGGGACCACAGGAGTGGTGAAAGGACTCTGTCCTGTGGACAACCTCCCGCTGTTGTAAATCTCATCGTGTCTTCGTTTAATGATGTAGTGATCAGTCTGGATTCTAACATGTTGCAAATCCAGTTGGTTATTGTTGGTTCGATCCTTCTCCCTTTACTGGCGCTGAGGAGGGAGTCTGTAGGTGCATTATTAAAGATCCCTTTGATGTCTATGAATATACCAACTGTGACACCCTTTAAATCCAGGGTAACTTGGATTTTTACCACCCGGTTGTGGAGTGCCAGTTTTGTTGATTTGTTGGACAGGTATGCATACTGTTTCGTATTAAGGGGGTACGTTGTTAGCGCTCCTTCCCTTATGTACAGGTCTAGCTGCTTTTCCAAGTTTTCCAGCAGAAACGAAGTTGGACTGATTGGCCTGAGCGAATTAGGATCTTTTCCCCTACATCCCATCTTTGGCGCTATGTAGGTGACCCTCACCCTGGATTAGCAGTTTGGAATAATGTTCCATGCAAGGCTCGCTCTGAAGAGCTTTGTTAGTAGAAGTGTGAATTGATCCAGCCCTGTTGTAGTAGTGCCGCAAACACTCCATCTTCCCCAGGGGCTTTGTATGGTTGAAAAAACATTCGGGGACTTTAGCAGGGTTGGTCTGACTACTTTTTTGGAGAACTCCCAATTTGCCCTGTTGGGTAATTTAATTCGTCCCAAGGGGCTTGTGTTCAGAACCTTCTCCAAGACTCTCTTTTAGCAGCCCTGATCTGCTTGTTGTAGTTAGTTAGGGCTTGTCTGTAAGTGTCCCAGTCACTTTTTTTTTTTTTTGCTTTATTAAAGAGTCATCGGATGTTTTTCCTCTAATTTTCCAGGCGGTAATTCCACCAGGATGTTTGTCTGTTGTCTTTTTTGTTCTCGGATTTGTTTTTGCTTTTGTTTACTTTGAGTCTGGCTTGGATTTGAACAGATTGTAGTAACATCACGAGTTCGTTTCAAAAAAAACTTCAAGTAGGTGGTGGAATTAGAACACTAGGACTGAGATGACCATAAATAAAATTGAGAGTGGAAAATGTCATAAAATGTTTGGGTTTTTATTTTTTTTTATGAACTTATCTCAGACTAGAGTTTAAATTCCATGGCGTAATATTACCGCAATTCTTCTTGAGAATATAACAGTACTATATTACTCAAAAGCAACTATTCTATTAATGGTGAGCAAATACCTATTAGTGTAAATTACGGAATTTAAGGAAATATTCATTAAAGCAAATCATCAAATCAATATAATCTCCAACTATTACCATAAAGGATGTAGGAAGACAAAAATGGCAATACAATGCCAAAGCTTTCAGTTGGTAATATTTGCTTGTCACATCACTACAACGTACAACATAAACGTAAAAACACATAAACATAAAAGTTAAATTTTAATAAAGAGTGTATTTTGTTCACAACAATAATACAATTATGTCTTGCTTTTGTTATGGATTATCACCAACCGTAACACTTACATAAAGTTAAAATTGAACTTTATGTTATTAAAATGTAAAAATCTAGTGACTTTATTCCGGAAGTGACAGTAATGTCACCAAAATACCACTTGACTTGTTTTAATTGATATCAAAACAAGTAAAAATATACAGGGTAATTCTCAACTTATTGGATATAGAAGAGCTACATGTAGAAGACACCAAAACAAGTGGGATTTTCATACGAATTTTTTTCTCAAGCCTACAGTTGCTGAGATATTAGCATGAGAATGTGTCTTAAAAGAAAGAGTAAAATCCTGTATTTCAACAATAGTTTAATACCAAACAACCAAATTTTAAAAGTGTATTACTCAACATCAATTTACAATTAGGATCTTCGATCTTAACAGCAAATTCAATGGTACACTTCCTAGAATCTAGAAGACTTCTAGAAAAACAATCTTCTATTTACCTACATACCTGAGAAAAAAATATCACCGCACAATCGAAAAGGAAAGTCATTCTTGCAGTTTTAACTTTACATTCCTCACAAATTAAAAGCTTTTAATTAACAATATATGAAAAACTTTTTGCATGTTTGGGGCCCCTTTTGTTTACGATTTTTTTGAGGTTAGAAGTTCGTGACACGTCACTGTCATTACGTCGCGGCAGCTGTCAATTATTAGATTTTAATAATTGTGGCAAGAGACGGCGCTGTAGCGGCGATGAATAGTGTCGATAAAGGTGATTTACTACGGAACAAGATCGTAAACAATTGTCTAAATGTGTTAAGTTAAGAGTTAAAATAAGGGGGTGAGGGAGGCGACTGCCCAAGGGGCCTACTGTCACGCCCCAATGATTAGACACCATAAACGTTATGGTATTCTTGCTTTTGATGGGTTATTAAAAGCATTTTTATCATTAAACATCTCTAATAGTTTTAGAGATATCATCAGATAACTGGTTCTAAAAATTGTTATTTTTTTAAGTACTTTAAAAATCTGTAGTTCCTAAACGGCTTGAGATAAAGCCAAACGGATTGCACTTCCTGTCTTATAGTTTGCTAGGATTTATAAATTAATCTTAATAAAAAAGTTTGTTGAAAAATTGGTGCAATAAAGTACTTCAATGATGTATGTTAAGTTAAAGCGATTATTCTAAACTTAAATAAAACTCCAACCTCTAACTCTTTTTATAATCTATATTTTATTAGTTCGTGATAGAATACAGATTGTCGTAATAGGGATTCACCTGTGGAGGGCTGAAAAAAGGAGATTTAGTCCGCAACCGAAATGCTAAGCTGCTTTCAAATAATATGAATATAATTTACTCAAAGAAGAGTTGATTCAAGGTTGTGGACAAAAGATCGATACAAGTGGCTTCTACCTATTAAATTTGCGGAGGATCCTCGGTCCAATACGATATCATCCACTCTTTTTATGTTCATATATGATCTATGTGTATAAATATTTTTAATATCGTTTTTACCTATCACAGAGATTATAGTATATACGTACATGATGATGTACTGATATATAACAACAAACACTGATTTATAATATTTGTACGTCTAATAAAATTTGTATATTATATTTTATATAATACTCAACGAATATAGCAACAATTGGTGTATATAGGTATTATTTTGCACAAAAAGTAATATATTCCATAAAGTAAAGTACCTGCCAATCTGTTAGGCACCGTTTATCAGTAATTCATTGCTAACTTTTTTTTTTTTACTAATGAGATTCTTAATGGTGATATCGGTACTCAAAGGGGCACCTCGAATAAAACTACTAGTTAATTAAATTCTCTCTATTTTTTACTTTTTTGTTCGTAAATTTCTTTTGGTAATCTGCAAGTTTTCTTTGTGTCATAGTTCCTTCTTACTTCGTTTAACTTTCAGTTACTTCCTGTTTTACATTTTTCTTCAGCTGTTTCTATCTTCGCGCACTTCAGTGCCTCACACTTTTTTCATACTTTTTTAAGTTTCTTTAAAACTCATACTTTCGTTTCATTTTGTTCTTTAGCTGTTTTATCTTTCTAATTTCAATTTCTAACTTCATTCGTCATACTTTTACAATTTTATTATTTTCTGATTCACGTTTATTTTATCTTGTTAGCAAACTTTTGTATTACACTTATATAATTTTTTCCTTCTTATTACCTATCCCTTTTATCTAGTTTTTCTTTCTGAGTTTTTTTTTATTATAAGAAAAACAATTATACGTAAAAGTACTGATAATCCGAACCGAGAGGTTGGCAGATGCTTAATAACCACCCTGTATTGTATGAAAGTTGTTGGTCAACCAGGTCAACTAATTTATCTTTCCTAATTTATTACAAACAATAAATGGGTTGTTTTTGTTTTAACAAATGTGAATTTTTATCAATAACAGGGCAACAAAAAATATTGAGTCACTTATTTACTATTGGCAAAGAAAATAGATCGTATATGTAGGTATGTATAAAACTTATTTAAAAAAAAATATAAAAAATACACTAAAAATACAATTCCTTATTTAGTTATATTTCCCCTAAAAGATCGCATTAGATTAATGTTGGTCTTTATTTGGATATTATTTGTCTTTTTCCTAAGGCTGCACGATGCTCCCTTTTTGTTCCTCAGTGGTTCATGGCCAGCTTCAGGAATTCCTCCCTGGTCCTCTGATCGTCCCTAAACACCCCCAGCATGGTCGACGTCACCGTCTTGCTGTTGATTTTCTGTACCCCCCGCATTACCATGCACATGTGTCTAATGACCAAGAGTAACATCTTTTATTCATAAAGCAAAAAAAAAATTATTATATAACGTATTGATAATCTTAAGGCCCTTCACTTTTT
Source organism: Taphrorychus bicolor (assembly GCA_951812265.1). NCBI lineage: Eukaryota > Metazoa > Arthropoda > Insecta > Coleoptera > Curculionidae > Taphrorychus > Taphrorychus bicolor. The sequence continues at coordinate 34,063,491 of OX638303.1, read as the reverse complement.
TATGATATGTACCAACTCATGCCATTCATTAGCATAAAAATTAATATTTTAGTTTAATTATTTTTGAATTAATTGACCTAATGAATAAATAATATTTTATTTATTAACTTACGTCCCCTCAATAATCACCGCGACCCCGTTGGGTTGGACCGCCTTCAACACCGCCACCGCAATCTGCTTGGTTAGCCTTTCCTGGACCTGCAGCCTTCTGGAGTAAATTTCCACAATTCTGGCCAATTTACTCAACCCCAGTACCTTTCCTGAAGGCAGGTACCCGATGGACACCTTGCCGTAGAAAGGTACCAGGTGGTGTTCGCACATGGAGAACATTTCTATATCCTTGACGACTACCATTTCGTCGTGGTCCTCATCGAAGATGGCATCGTTTAACACCTCTGAAAAATGAGGACTTTACTACATTCCCCGGTATCATAAAACAACCTGTGGGAACGGAAGGAACAGGGATTTAATCTGGTTTCTCAAGTATAAATTTCTTTACTACCCATTTCTGGAATTAGGGCTCCGGCCACAAAGCTCTGGAAGCTTTCAAGCTTAAATGCCGGAAAACGCTGGTTTCCGTCAGTGGAGACTTGGGGGCTTGGAAAATTGCTTTCGAATGGAAATTATCTCAGTCGGTAGGGCAGAATTCTTATTACAAAATATCTATCTACATTTTGGGGTTAATACTATGCAATTTTGGTCTATTAGGACAGAATCTTTATAAAAGCAACGGGAAGCCCTAGTGGGGAATGTAATTAACTTCTCCACTTCTCATTCATTAAGAAAATATCAACAGAGAAAGAGCTTGTACAGAGTAAAGACATTCAAGTGCAAAACAAATTACTGTGCAAAAAAAAATAAAATTAGGGACTTATATAACTTCAAAAGGGTTACTTCACCCTTATAGGTCAAAGGGCGCAACATGGAGGCACTAAATTCGATTTACGCCATCAAGCGCCTTTTAATTGGCCCTCGAGAGTGGAATTAGCCGTCTTATAGGAGTATAGGGCATTTCAGGCATATTCCATTACTTTGACGCAATAAATCTAAAATAAAGGAAAAAGTGGTCTTGCTGGTATATACATAAAAGGGCTCTAATGGAAACCGCCCACACTTTTACGGAATTGTGCGGAAAAGGTAATTTGAAATTCCGAACATATCGACTAAACTTATCCGGGGGTTTCAGTTCTTTGTCTCGTGATGGGAAAACTTGAGTAAATAGACGTTTGTCGTCAGCAAAGATAAACAGGATTAAAGATAAAACTTTTGGATAGAGCTGCAAGGTGGAGACGGCTTAGAGCAAAATAGTGGCAATTGCGGAGGAAACGTCGACTCTATTTTAGAGATTTGTCTGCCAGAAGAGTGAAATAAAATTGTGAAGACACTCTCAAACGAATAGAAGAAAGTTAAGAGAAATTATTAAACATTATGATATATGAAGAAGAAAAGCGTCGGTATATGAAGGCAAAAGTGAAAGAAGTAGGAATGGTAAAAGATGTAGCATCAAAGAATAGTGCGAAACACAAAAGGTGTTGTTAAAAACCGGTTAAAGAAGGAGTAAATGCAAAATAAAGGAGAATGAAAAAAACGCAGTAATAATAAAAACATAGTCGGGTAAAAGCTGATTAAAAGGAAGATAACAGGATCTAAAAACTAACAGTAAGGGGGCAAAAGAAGACGTATTAAGCACAGGCATATAAACTATAAGAAAAAAAAGTGAAAGTAAAAATGAACAAGAAAACGAAAATTTTTTTGAGGTGCGACGACCACTTTTTGTTAAATTTTGACGAATATTTCATGCATAAATTTTCCCATAAGAGAAAAGTATTTTTCAAAAAAATTCCACATTTAGAATCGCGTTTTTTTGATTTAAAAAAAAAACTCGAATTGAGTCTGTTACGTTCTTAGGGGATTGCAAACGTGTCATTACGAACAAAAACAGCAAAAAAATTTTCCGAATTTTTTTCGAAAATGTCCAAAGGGGGTATTACGACGTTTTCACAATTCTTAACTTTGACCTCCTGTAACTTGAGAACGCCCCGACCGATCGAAGTGAATCCTGAACTGTTTTTCCTCTTCTTGATGTCCTCTTTCACCTCCCACCATCGGAAGTTCAATAGGTGGAATATTTTTGGAGATACACCCCTTCTGACGTCGATGCACTTTTAGAATAGCGTTTTTGACCAGTTTTAAAAACTGCAGGCGTGGTATTCCGATCAAAAGAAGCAGGAAAAAATTTCTAAAATTTTTTCCAAAATGTCCAAAGGGATTATTACGACTTTTTTCACAATTTTAAACTTTGACCGCCTGTAACTTGAGAACGCCTGAACCTATTGTAGTAAATGTAACGGTTTTTCGGAGATAGACCCCTTCGGAGGTCGATTTCAAAAGTCGTCAAAATTAATCTTTTCAGTTCTGTCATACAAAAATCCGAAAGAAATCTAAAAGCAGTAGAAAAAAAAGGGCCCTCCATCCTGGATCCGCCACTGAAAACTAGACAAATATACATTTAGGAGTTGAGTAAGGAAAGAATTAAATTAATATAAAAAACGACCAAGTAAAAATTACTTAAAAAAAGTTGAGAATTTAACCAACAATAGATAAATGGATAATAAAAAAATGACAAATAAAGAGGTCAAATATTTTATAAATTAATGAGAAAATATCCAAAAAAAAAAACATCAAATATGAAATGACAGCGTTCTCGTAAAGCTCAGTGAAGTCGTGGGTTTTGGACGGCCCCCTTTATCCTCTTAGAAAAGCGCCGATGACTATATATGTTGCTATGAGAAGGTCTCAATAAAGAGATCAAAACGTCGGCACCAACCCTAAACAAAAAACGTTTTATTTTCTGTCCTAAATCCATAGTTGCACTGAAGAAAAACAGCGAGCAAAAAAATGAAGAATAAACCCCACAAAACAAAAAACAAACAGAAAACTCAAACAAACAAAAAAAAGATAAATAGGTTAAACAGAATATAAAATTACAAACTACGAAAATCAAGTAAAACCGAAAAAACAGCTTGAAAAAGAAGACAGTATGAAAAGAAAAATAGAAATAATAAGATAAGGTCAAATAAAAGACCAATAAAATTCAAAACTTGTAGTGAAAACACAGAAAGAAGAAGTAGGCAAAAGGGATAGGTAATAAAAAGGAAAGAATTATGTAATTGTAATACAAAACGTTGCTAACAAGTTTAGAAGATAAAAGTGAACTAGAAAATGATAAAATTGTAAAAGTATGACGAATGAAATTAGAAATAGAAACGAGAAAGATAAAACATCTAAAGAACAAAATGCAAGGGTGGTTAAAAATGAAAACAAGAAGAAACTGTGAGACAGAAAACTTTAAGAAGAAAGATTAGAAGAAATTCAGAAACTAAAAACTAAGGTAGAAAAAATTATATCAAATATTATATATTAATTGAAAAATATAAGAAAGAGCACACACACAACGGGTAATACATTGACTAAAGAACAAAATTCATTGCTAATAGTAAAAGATCCGAAAACAAAACAGGGTAAAACACTAAGAAGAAATAAAATAAATTACGTCTTCACATTAACATAGTTGAGTAATAAAAGATAATAAACGAACATCAAAAATGATAAATAAACTTGCAAAAGTTTGAAGGAGTGAGAAACAAGAAGCAGCAAGATAGCAAGCGCAATTAAGGAAAAAATAAAAAAAAAACATGGGAGGTAACTGAAATTGAAAAGAAGAAAAAAGAAACACTAATAAATGAAGCCCGCAGAATCGTGGAGAAAAATTAAAAACAAATAACATTTCTTGTTAAGGAAAAAAATAGCAAAAAAGAGCAGTAAACAAGAAAATAAAGAATAAGAAGGCGAAATAAACAAAGTTCAAAACTTGAATAAATATTAAAACATATTTTATCACAGAAAAAAAGATGAGTAAAAAGGTATTAAATAAAGGTCAATCAGTACAGAAATACAGAAATATCAATACAGAAAGAAACCAGGCAAAATAAATGAGATATCTATCATCTAACTGAAAGCGGAAAGAAATTGTGGAACTTGTGGAAGGTGTAGAATAAGTAAGAATTAAGCATCTCCTAGAGGGAATTCAAAAAACAAAAAGTATGAACGAGAAATATTAAAATCAGGGTTAAACAATAAGAAGAAATAAAAACAAAATAATGTGATGACATTAATAAAAGATAATAAACAAATATTTGTCCTTTAGATGTTTTATCTTTTTGGTTTCAATTTCTAATTGCATTCGTCATACTTTTAAAATTTTATCTTTTTCTAGTAAACCTTTTGTATTTGCATTACACTTACATTTTTTGTCCGTTTTATTACCTATCCCTTTTGCCTACTTCTCCTTTCTGTGTTTTTACTACAAGTTTTGAATTTTGTTGCTCTAATATTTGATCTTATTCTTTCTACTTTTTCTTTTTATAGTGTTTTTTTTTCAAGCTGCTTTTTCGGTATTATTTTTTGTTTAACCTTTTTATCTTTTTTTTTGGTGAGTTTCCTGTTTGTTTGTTGTTTTCTTGGGTTTATTCTTCATTTTTTGTTTGCTGTTTTTCTTCAGTGGAATTATGGGTTTAGGACAGAAAAAAATAGATTTTTGTTTACCGAAACAAAAATCTGTTTTTTTCAGTGCCGAGTTGATTTTTGTTTCGGTTTAGTGCCGACGTTTTGCTCTTTATTTAGTCGTTCTCATAGCAACACATCGGCGATTTCCCAAAAAGGATAAAGTATTTACTTTGGGTCGTCCAAAACCCACGACTTCACTGAGCAAAATTATGACGGATAAGGTGAGAAACAAGAAGCGGCAAGATAGAAACGCAATTAAGGAAAAAATCCAAAGAAGTGAAAGTAGCAGGTAACTGAATGTAAAAAGAATGAAGGAAGAGAAGAAAAACACTGACAAATAAAATCTGCAGAATAGTAGAGGGAAATCTAAAACGAAAATAAAAACTTTTGTTAAGAAGAGAAAGTAGCAAAACGGAGCAATAAACAACGAAATAAAGAAACAAAGGTCAAAGCTTGAAGAAATAATAACATAAATTATGTTAATTTATCACAGAAAAAAAGAGTAAAAAGGTATTAAATAAAAGTCAATGGGAAAGTCGAAAATGTATTAATAGCAAATAAAATAAGAAACTAGTACCAGAAAGATGGAGCTAAAGAAACAATGCTAAAAGAAGGAGGTATCTAACATCTAACTGAAAGTGAAAAGAATTGGTGACAGCGAAAAGCTGCATCTCCTAGAGGACATTCAATAACCAAAAAGTACGAAATAGAAATATTAAAATCAAATATTATTAACTATAAATATATTAACAGAGTAATATAAAAAAAGACAGTGAACAAAAGAATGCTACCCAAATAATGAACAATAAAGGGAAAGGCATAGATATTGAGAAGTGAATAAGAACAAAAATTATTGCAAAATAAAACACTAAATAACAAACAAATAATTAAACAGGGAATAATTACAAGAATTTAAATTTTAAATAAAAATATTGAAAAAAAAGACTGATGAAAGGAATAGTAGGATATAAAATATCAACACAGAAAAAAAAAGTAATAAGAAGAGATAAAATAATGAGAACATTATACATTTAGAAAAATATGACTGATAAAAAGAGAAATAGCAATCAGAAAAATGCAGTTTATGAAAAAAATTGCAAAGAATGAACTTGGTGTAGTTGTGGTAGTCGAGTGAACAAGTGGTAACTGCCTGTTGAAAGTAATCAGTGTGAAGAACGGGTGAAAAAAAATACAATATGATTCAAAAATTCAAAAGTGTTTTCCGCACAGCTGCGGTAGACAATATCAAAGGCGATGAGGCAATGGGCGAAGTGATCTCTCGTGCTTTCCAACGTTGACTGATTCGACTGTGGTGAGCTCCGTGGTATTTATTCCCCATGGCCTTTGATAATGTCTGCCGCAGCTGTAGATGAAGCGTCAGGAAAAAATTCCATTGGAGCACGGCCTCAAAGCCCGGAAAACACGTTGGGTTGTATTTTAACCGGTCGTGAAAGCCTTCACAGTCTTGAGAACATTCAGTACCAAAGAGGAATAAGTTAGGAAGAATAAGATCAAAGGATTAAGTAGAATTGAGTAAAACAATAAATAATAAGGAATGATTAAAAACACAAAAATTTGCCAGTAGTCGAACAAGTGTTGAAAGAACACCCGAATAGTAAAAAATACAAGAAAATGATATGAACATGGGAAAAAGGGGTGTAGTAGAATAATTATTAAGATCTATCAGAAAGTGGCGACATTAGAAAAATAAAAAAGGAAAGCAGGAATCAGAAAAATAGGAACTACAGAGAAAGAAAAAAAGTAAAATAGGAAAGTTAAACGCAAGAAGAAACTGAGAGGTAGAAAATTTGCAGAACAATAACAAAAATAGAAAAAATATAATATAAAATATTCATTATTAATAAAAACACAAGTAAGCAATTAAGTAAAGACTTGAAGAACGAAAATACATAAAATAAAGAAAAAAAATACTGACAAAAAAATATATAAATAACGATATAGAAAAAAAGAGATAAAATATTAAATAAAGATTAGTAATCAGAAAATTATGAACCCACACAAGAATACTATGGATGAAATAAGAAACCGAAATAAGAAAAAAAGCAGAAGGTAGGTCAAAGAAGTACGAAGAAATGTTAATAACTAAAGTGAAAGTCTATCAACTTGATCAGTAAAAAATAAAAGGAGGAAAGAAACAAAATCGAAAACCTGTAGTAAAATTATTTACAAAAAAATTAACGGAACAGATGAAATGAAAAATTGGAATCATAAAAATACAAAATGCAAGTAAAGGAAAAAAGCAAACAAGTAATAAAGTGGAACACACCTGACAGTGACAAGGAGTATGAGGAAAATGTGAAAAGAAAAACCTGCAGAATAGTAAAATAAAAACAAGAATAAAAATCAAGGAGTAGGAAAAATAAGACCACATATTACCTGATATCGAGTGATGGAGTAGCATAGTAAAAAAGTAAAGTGAACTAAGGAAAGTAAAGAAACAAAATTCAGCCATGCGCTGAACTATACATGGTGGTCATTCTTAGAGTGCTATAAGCAATAATTTGTCATCAAGTAAGATTTTGCAATGTAAAAAACAGGGTTTTCTCTTTTTTATCCCTCTTATTGAGCACCAAATAATGCTTACGGCATTACGCATGCAATACGGCATTCGCATTAATCGCATTAAGTAACTGAAACGATTTGAGTAATAATAATAAATTATTTTTAAGGTTTCTGACCGTGTCATATTTGTTGGGGCCAGAACTTAATTGTCCGGATAAAAGCATTTTATCATTAAATTTTAATAGTCACTCCCCTCATATCAAGTGAGATCATAAAATTTTGATGGATTAGCCATGGCAATGATGATGTGGTCCACTCACCGGGACCTATTTCGCCCAGATTAATGTGCCTTGTCCATGACAACCCTCGAATGTCAAATGATGTAGAATTTTTGGAAGACTTCAAAATGCTTGTTAGAAAATTCTTTATTTGCGATTAAAAATTTTCATCTTTTGCGCCGTACGTGTATAAAACATTTAAAAAAAAAATCAACAAGTTGCTGACTTAATTCCTGCCCTACGGGCTCATTGGCTTGTCTGTTTAATTGAACGTCACAGCCACAAAGGGCGAAACCCTTAAAGGGAAATTAAGCACGTGCTTGTCAGATAATTAATTTTACTTCGTATCAACGTTGTGTACAGAGTCTCGTTCTGATTTATAAATCGTCTTCTCCATTAAACCATTTCAATGCCCTAATCCGCCCTAGAGGAATGTTTCAAGTGGTTTGATTTATCTGCTTAAACGTGCCTGGCTCTCTGGAAACCGGATTTTTCGTCCTTTTTTTTTCCCGGCCGCGCCGTCATTTCCAAGAAGGAAAATCGTTCCAGTTTTCGCTTGTGCCGTATCCTGGACCACTTTTAGTGGCAGACTTTATGAATTTAATTTTTGTTTGCTTACAGGGTGCATTCAACAGTTTTTCTTATGAACAGAAACTAAACCTCATATTTATAGGAAAAGACGTCTTATTTTGACTCCACAAATATGCCCTTAAAATCTATGTACTGAATTTTGAATCACCCTGTTTGGAATATTAAGTTGTCTCTTTTCAACATGGAGTAGGTTACCATCAATTCTCACTTTCTTTCTTTTGTAAGTGGCAGGTACTACTAAACCCCATATTTATAGGAAAAAAACGTCTTATATTGACTCTAGAAATATGTCAAAATCTTTGTACTGAATTTTGAATCACCCTGTATAGAATATTAAGTTGTCTCTTTTCAACATGGAGTAGGTTACCATCAATTCTCGCTTTCTTTCTTTTGTAAGGGCAAACAAGAGTGGCAGGTACTGCAGTTAAGTATAGTATTTGAGGATTCATGGACGAAAATGACTGGACAGGCCGTATAGAATTTAGGGTACTCAAATAGCAAAAGAGGCTTTTCCATTAGGAGGAAGCAAATTATAAAAGAACAAGGTGACCCTTTTTAACATGGTAGAGGTCGCCATCACTTCTCTGTTTCTTTCCTTTGTAAGGGAATAAAGGGTAAGGTATAGATTTTGGTGATTCATGGACGAAGATGACCAGGCAGGCTGTAAGGAATTTAGGGTACTCAAACAGCGAAACAGGCTTTTCCATTAGGAGGAGGCAAATATATAGGAGATCAAGGTGACTCTTTTCACTATTGTATAGTTCGCCATCACTTCTCTCTTTCTTTCTTTTGTAAGGGAATAAAGGGTGAGGTATAGATTTTGGTGATTCATGGACGAAGATGACCAGACAAGCTGTATGGAATTTAGGGTACTCAAACAGCGAAAGAGGCTCTTCCATTAGGAGGAAGCAAATATATAGAAAATCAAGGTGACCTTTTTCAATATGGTATAGGTCGCCGTCACTTCTCTCTTTCTTTCCTTTGTAAGGGAATAAAGGGTGAGGTATAGTTTTGGTGATTCATGGACGAAGATAACCAGGCAGATTGTATGGAATTTTGATTACTCAAACAGCGAAAGAGGCTTTTCCATTAGGAGGAAGCAAATATATAGAAGATCAAGGTGACCCTTTCCAACATGGTATAAGTTGCCATCACTTGTCTCTTTCTTTCCTTTGTAAAGGAGTAAAGGGTGAGGTATAGATTTTGGTGATTCATGGACGAAGATGATCAGGCAGGCGGTATGGAATTTAGGGTACTCAAACAGCGAAAGAGGCTTCAAGGTTTTCAATTTGGTAGAGGTCGCCATCACTTCTCTCTTTCTTTAGCTTGTAAGGGAATAAAGGGTGAGGTATAGTTTTGGTGATTCATGGACGAAGATAACCAGGCAGATTGTATGGAATTTTGATTACTCAAACAGCGAAAGAGGCTTTTCCATTAGGAGGAAGCAAATATATAGAAGATCAAGGTGACCCTTTCCAACATGGTATAAGTTGCCATCACTTGTCTCTTTCTTTCCTTTGTAAAGGAGTAAAGGGTGAGGTATAGATTTTGGTGATTCATGGACGAAGATGATCAGGCAGGCGGTATGGAATTTAGGGTACTCAAACAGCGAAAGAGGCTTCAAGGTTTTCAATTTGGTAGAGGTCGCCATCACTTCTCTCTTTCTTTAGCTTGTAAGGGAATAAAGGGTGAGGTATAGTTTTGGTGATTGATGGACGAAGATAACCAGGCAGGTTGTATGGAATTTTGATTACTCAAACAGCGAAAGAGGCTTTTCCATTAGGAGGAAGCAAATATATAGAAGATCAAGGGGACCCTTTCCAACATGGTATAGGTTGCCATCACTTCTCTCTTTCTTTCCTTTGTAAAGGAGTAAAGGGTGAGTTATAGATTTTGGTGATTCATGGACGAAGATGATCAGGCAGGCGGTATGGAATTTAGGGTACTCAAACAGCGAAAGAGGCTTCAAGGTTTTCAATTTGGTAGAGGTCGCCATCACTTCTCTCTTTCTTTAGCTTGTAAGGGAATAAAGGGTGAGGTATAGATTTTGGTGATTCATGGACGAAGATAACCAGGCAGGTTGTATGGAATTTTGATTACTCAAACGGCGAAAGAGGCTTTTCCATTAGGAGGAAGCAAATATATAGAAGATCAAGGTGACCCTTTCCAACATGGTATAGGTTGCCATCACTTCTCTCTTTTCTTTGTAAGGAAGTAAAGGGTGAGGTATAGATTTTGATGATTCATGGACGAAGTTGATCAGGCAGGCGGTATGGAATTTAGGGTACTGAAACAGCGAAAGAGGCTTTTCCATTAGGAGGAAACAAATATATAGAAGATCAAGGTGACTCTTTTCAATATGGTATAGGTCGCCATCACTTCTCTCTTTCTTTCCTTTGTCTCTCAGGAGCATGAAAGAAATTGATATTGAGGTGTTTAGCTTGGTCTTGTCTTGAAGCATATTCGTTAATAGCTTTCTCCTTAGTTCACTGTTCCCAAGTTCCCTAAATAGCACTCGCTTGACCTGCCATTCCTAAAACCATCCAACACCACATCTCACTTCAAATCATTAAGGTTCTAGAAGCTTTAAATTAGTAGGAAATAGATTCAATAGCAGGAATCAAAATGATGTATTTTGTTTTCTGCTACCATCTCCTTCTTTCTTCAAAAGTGGAGGACAAAAAGCAGAAATTTTGAGAGGATAACGAGAGGTTGCCTTCAGAGGGCAAATTTTCGGTCCTTGTTATGGATGGTTTGTATGGAGGGATCATTTGCAGATGACCAGCTGATCATAGTGAGGAAACAATAGTGAAGATAAATACAGCTTGGAGGGAGTGCGTAAGAAAGCTGATAAAGTTCTTCTAGAATGTTGATGAAAAGAGTGATCTTGGAGGTGAAGATGACGATTGAGTGAGTAATGGTGATGAAACGCAAGAGAATTCTAAATCCATTGAAAGGAAAAACTAAAAAACAAAGGACAGAATAGGTTAAGAAGGAACAATTAAGGAACTGTGACGCAAGAGAAATGTTGTAACATCCATACTATATGATCCAAATGTGACACGAGTAAATCTATAGATAAAACACAATATGAAACCTACAGAATCGTGCTAATGAAATGTTTATGGTCATGGAGGTAAGGAACTAATGGAGGAAGAGAGACTGAGTGGCAAGGCAACTAAGAAGGATCGGGATTATTGCCTTACTGAACGCCTGCTAGAGTGACGAAATATAGCAGATAATGGGGATGCAGGGACATTTGAGGAAGATCGTCTGGAGCTTTCTTTAAGAGTGAAAGATGAAAGGCAATAATGTTGGGATGAACACAATGAGAAAATGCTTTTTTTCAGAGGTCGAACTTTGGCTTCTCGTTGTGACTAGCATGTATGGAGAAATACTTTAAGATAATGAAAATGGAATTTGAAGAACAATGTGAGTAAAAATACAAAGTAAACAAGGCTCTAGAGAGTCATCAAGAAGCGTCAGCAAGATACAGAGAAGCTCTAACGGACGGTCAAGTGTCTATATCATGCTCTGATGACTCTCCAGAGCTTTGATTTGTGTCAGTTTTAGATCGTCCTGCATTTGAGCGCACTATCGATGAATTACAAAATATCAGTCAATGTCATGCAAAGGAAATGTGTGTGGTCCAAAACGTCATCTAGTTGGCTGTGTAATGTAAAAAAAGAAGGATGAAAAAACAAAAACACGTTTACTTTGATTATGCCATCCTTTTCTCTGAAACTTTCATAGCCTTCTAGATGACGTTTTCCAACGAACACGGAGTATATGGTTTATAATTTTTTGAGAATAGGTACCTTTCCTAATAGAATAGAAACCTTCCAGAAATCTAGATTTAAATCGGCTTCTTGATGGGCATCCAATTGCGCACTGTTTATGTGAACTTTCTTACTGATTTAACTGAGCCTGTATATATTACATTTTCGTAGATTTGTATGGTGAACACTGTAAAAGTGACCACTCAGTATAGTATGGTGCATGGTTGAACATTACTACTATCTTTCCTTTCTTCTCCTTTTCTTAATTCCCTTCACTTTTTTGCTATACTACTTCATCACTTGCTATCAGTTAATATGTGCTCCTACTCTTTCTATTTCTTGAATTTTATTCTATTATTCTGCAGATTTATCTTGTCACTCCCTCTCACTGTCAATTACCTTCCACTTGTTTGCATTTTTCTTTTAACTGCATTTTTTATTTTTTTAATTCCAGTTTTTCATTTCATTTGTCCCATTCATTTTTTTTTGTATATAATTTTACTGCAGGTTTTAAATTTTGTTTCTTTCCTCTTATTATTTTACATTCCATTATCTACTGCTCCATGTTGCTATACATTCTCTTTACTCATTAACATTTCTTCATACTTGTTTTCACTTTCAGTTACATTCTGCTTAGTTTATTCTTTCATCTATCTTCCTAATTTCGGTTTCTTATTTCACTCATAGTGATTTTGTGTGTTTATATTTTTCTGATTAATCTTTATTATTTTTGTAGTTTTAACATTTAAACGAGGTTAAAGATTATTAACAATCAAAACACCGAACATACTAAATAATTAAAATTCAATGATTCGAAACGTGAAATAGTAAAAGATTCAAAAAGAGCTTCTGGAAGCTCTTTTTGAGGAGCTCTTCATGGAAATTTCTCAATTATTCCTACAATTTGCTCAATTACTTCTAAAATTATCAAGCTGCCGTGGTAAACGATTTTCCAGTTCTAAAACATAATTTTAATTTTATGGAAATTCCACTATTCCTTCTAAAATTGCTCAATTACTCCTAAAATTATCAAACTTCCGTAGCAAACAATTTTTGCAGTTGTAAAAAAAATAATTTTTATTTTATGGACATTTTTCAAGTATCTCTAAAATTACTCAATTACTTCTAAAATTATCAAATTTCCGTGCCAAAGGATTTTTTAGCTGTAAAAATAATTTTAATTTTATTGAAATTCTTTAATTATTTCTAAAATTGCTCATTTACTTTTAAAATTATCAAATTTTCGTGGTAAACTATTTTCCAGCTGTAGAAAATAATTTCAATTTTATGAAAATACTTGTTACTTCTTAAACTGCTCAATTACTTCTAAAATTGGTTAATTACTTCAAAAATTATCAAGCTTACGTGTTAAACGTATTTTCCAGCTCTAAAATATGATTTTCGTTTTATGGAAATTCCCAAATTACTCCTAAAATTGCCCAATTACTCCTAAAATTATCAAACTTCCGTGACAAGCGATTTTTCAGAGGTAAAAAATAATTTTTACTTCATGGAAATTTCTCAGTTACTTCTAAAATTGCTCAATTACCTTTAAAATTATCAAACATTCGCGACAAACAATTTTTGCAGCTGTAAATAAAAATTATCATTTCATGGAAATTCCTCAATTACTTCAAGAAATTGCTCAAACATTCTCAAAATTATCAAACTTCTGTGCCAAACAATGTTCTAGCTTTAAAAGTAATTTTTATTTTTTTGAAATTCCTCAATTATTTCTAAAATTGCTCATTCTTCTCAAATTATCAAATTTAAATGATAAACCATTTACCCAGCTGTAGAAATTAATTTAGATTTTATGAAAATTCCCCAGTTACTTCTAAAACTGCTCAATTACTTCTAAAATTATAAAGCTCCCATGGTAAACGATTTTCCAGTTCTAAAACATAATTTTAATTTTTATGGAAATTCCACTATTCCTTCTAAAATTGCTCAATTACTCCTAAAATTATCAAACTTCCGTGGCAAACACTTTTTGCAGTTGCAAAAAAATAATTTTTATTTCATGGACATTTTTCAAGTATTTCTAAAATTGCTCAATTACTTCTAAAATTATCAAATTTCCGTGCCAAAGGATTTATTAGCTGTAAAAATAATTTTCTTTTTATTGAAATTCTTTAATTATTTTAAAAATTGCTCATTTACTTTTAAAATTATCAAATTCTCGTGGTAAACTATTTTCCAGCTGTAGAAAATAATTTCAATTTTATGAAAATACTTGTTACTTCTTAAACTGCTCAATTACTTCTAAAATTGGTTAATTACTTCAAAAATTATCAAGCTTACGTGGTAAACGATTTTCCAGCTCTAAAATATGATTTTCGTTTTATGGAAATTCCTAAATTACTCCTAAAATTACCCAATTACTACTAAAATTATCAACTTCCGTGACAAGCCATTTTTCAGAGATAAAAAATAATTTTTACTTCATGGAAATTTCTCAGTTACTTCTAAAATTGCTCAATTACCTTTAAAATTATCAAACTTCCGTGGCAAACACTTTTTGCAGTTGTAAAAAAATAATTTTTATTTCATGGAAATTTTTCAAGTATTTTTAAAATTGTTCAATTACTTCTAAAATTATCAAATTTCCGTGCCAAAGGATTTTTTAGCTGTAAAAATAATTTTCATTTTATTGAAATTCTTTAATTATTTTTAAAATTGCTCATTTACTTTTAAAATTATCAAATTCTCGTGGTAAACTATTTTCCAGCTGTAGAAAATAATTTCAATTTTATGAAAATACTTGTTACTTCTTAAACTGCTCAATTACTTCTAAAATTGGTTAATTACTTCAAAAATCATCAAGCTTACGTGGTAAACGATTTTCCAGCTCTAAAATATGATTTTCGTTTTATGGAAATTCCTAAATTACTCCTAAAATTGCCCAATTACTCCTAAAATTATCAAACTTCCGTGACAAGCCATTTTTCAAAGGTAACAAATAATTTTTACTTCATGGAAATTTCTCAGTTACTTCTAAAATTGCTCAATTACTTCTAAAATTGGTTAATTACTTCTAAAATTATCAAGCTTACGTGGTAAACGATTTTCCAGCTCTAAAATATGATTTTCGTTATATGGAAATTCCTAAATTACTCCTAAAATTGCCCAATTACTACTAAAATTATCAACTTCTGTAGAAATTAATTTAGATTTTATGAAAATTCCCCAGTTACTTCTAAAACTGCTCAATTACTTCAAAAATTATCAAGCTTACGTGGTAAACGATTTTCCAGCTCTAAAATATGATTTTTGTTTTATGGAAATTCCTAAATTACTTCTAAAATTGCCCAATTACTCCTAAAATTATCAACCTTCCATGACAAGTGATTTTTTAGAGGTAAAAAATAATTTTTACTTTATGGAAATTTCTCAGTTACTTCTAAAATTGCTCAATTACCTCTAAAATTATCAAACATTCGCGACAAAAAATTTTTGCAGCTGTAAATGAAAATTATTATTTCATGGAAATTCCTCAATTACTTCAAGAAATTGCCCAAGCATTCTCAAAATTATCAAGCTTCTGTGCCAAACAATTTTCTAGCTTTAAAAGTAATTTGTATTTTTTTGAAATTCCTCAATTATTTCTAAAATTGCTCATTCTTCTCAAATTATCAAATTTAAATGATAAACCATTTATTACTTCTAAAATTGCTCAATTACTCCTAAAATTATCAAACTTCCGTGGCAAACACTTTTTGCAGTTGTAAAAAAATAATTTTAATTTGATGGACATTTTTCAAGTATTTCTAAAATTGCTCAATTACTTTCTAAAATTATCAAATTTCCGTGCCAAAGGATTTTTTAGCTGTAAAAATAATTTTCATTTTATTGAAATTCTTTAATTATTTTTAAAATTGCTCATTTACTTTTAAAATTATCAAATTCTCGTGGTAAACTATTTTCCAGCTGTAGAAAATAATTTAAATTTTATGAAAATACTTGTTACTTCTTAAACTGCTCAATTACTTCTAAAATTGGTTAATTACTTCAAAAATTATCAAGCTTACGTGTTAAACGATTTTCCAGCTCTAAAATATGATTTTCGTTTTATCGAAATTCCTAAATTACTCCTAAAATTGCCCAATTACTCCTAAAATTATCAACTTCCGTGACAAGCGATTTTTCAGAAGTAAAAAATATTTTTTACTTCATGGAAATTTCTCAGTTACTTCTAAAATTGCTCAATTACCTCTAAAATTATCAAACATTCGCGACAAAAAATTTTTGCAGCTGTAAATAAAAATTATCATTTCATGGAAATTCCTCAATTACTTCAAGAAATTGCTCAAGCATTCTCAAAATTATCAAGCTTCTGTTCCAAACAATTTTCTAGCTTTAAAAGTAATTTTTATTTTTCTGAAATTCCTCAATTATTTCTAAAATTGCTCATTCTTCTCAAATTATCAAATTTAAATGATAAACCATTTACCCAGCTGTAGAAATTAATTTAGATTTTATGAAAATTCCCCAGTTACTTCTAAAACTGCTCAATTACTTCTAAAATTATAAAGCTCCCATGGTAAACGATTTTCCAGTTCTAAAACATAATTTTAATTTTATGGAAATTAAACTATTCCTTCTAAAATTGCTCAATTACTCCTAAAATTATCAAACTTCCGTGGCAAACAATTTTTGCAGTTGTAAAAAAAATAATTTTCATTTCATGGAAATTTTTCAAGTATTTCTAAAATTGCTCAATTACTTCTAAAATTATCAAATTTCCGTGCCAAAGGATTTTTTACCTGTAAAAATAATTTTCATTTTATTTAAATTCTTTAATTCCTTCTAAAATTGCTCATTTACTTTTAAAATTATCAAATTCTCGTGGTAAACTATTTTCCAGCAGTAGAAAATAATTTCAATTTTATGAAAATACTTGTTACTTCTTAAACTGCTCAATTACTTCTAAAATTGGTTAATTACTTCAAAAATTATCAAGCTTACGTGGCAAACGATTTTCCAGCTCTAAAATATGATTTTCGTTTTATGGAAATTCCTAAATTACTCCTAAAATTGCCCAATTACTCCTAAAATTATCAAACTTCCGTGACAAGTGATTTTTCAGAGGTAAAAAATAATTTTTACTTCATTGAAATTTCTCAGTTACTTCTAAAATTGCTCAATTACCTCTAAAATTATCAAACATTCGCGACAAAAAATTTTTGCAGCTGTAAATGAAAATTATCATTTCATGGAAATTCCTCAATTACTTCAAGAAATTGCTCAAGCATTCTCAAAATTATCAAACTTCTGTGCCAAACAATGTTCTAGCTTTAAAAGTAATTTTTATTTTTTTGAAATTCCTCAATTATTTCTAAAATTGCTCATTCTTCTCAAATTATCAAATTTAAATGATAAACCATTTACCCAGCTGTAGAAATTAATTTAGATTTTATGAAAATTCCCCAGTTACTTCTAAAACTGCTCAATTACTTCTAAAATTATAAAGCTCCCATGGTAAACGATTTTCCAGTTCTAAAACATAATTTTAATTTTATGGAAATTCCACTATTCCTTCTAAAATTGCTCAATTACTCCTAAAATTATCAAACTTCCGTGGCAAACACTTTTTGCAGTTGTAAAAAAATAATTTTCATTTCATGGACATTTTTCAAGTATTTCTAAAATTGCTTAATTACTTCTAAAATTATCAAATTTCCGTGCCAAAGGATTTTTTAGCTGTAAAAATAATTTTCATTATATTGAAATTCTTTAATTATTTCTAAAATTGCTCATTTACTTTTAAAATTATCAAATTCTCGTGGTAAACTATTTTCCAGCTGTAGAAAATAATTTCAATTTTATGAAAATACTTGTTACTTCTTAAACTGCTCAATTACTTCTAAAATTGGTTAATTACTTCAAAAATTATCAAGCTTACGTGGTAAACGATTTTCCAGCTCTAAAATATGATTTTCGTTTTATGGAAATTCCTAAATTACTCCTAAAATTACCCAATTACTACTAAAATTATCAACTTCCGTGACAAGCGATTTTTCAGAGGTAAAAAATAATTTTTACTTCATGGAAATTTTTCAGTTACTTCTAAAATTGCTCAATTACCTTTAAAATTATCAAACATTCGCGACAAACAATTTTTGCAGCTGTAAATAAAAATTATCATTTCATGGAAATTCCTCAATTACTTCAAGAAATTGCTCAAGCATTCTCAAAATTATCAAACTTCTGTGCCAAACAATGTTCTAGCTTTAAAAGTAATTTTTATTTTTTTGAAATTCCTCAATTATTTCTAAAATTGCTCATTTACTTCTCAAATTATCAAATTTAAATGATAAACCATTTACCCAGCTGTAGAAATTAATTTAGTATTTATGAAAATTCCCCAGTTACTTCTAAAACTGATCAATTACTTCTAAAATTGGTTAATTACTTCTAAAATTATAAAGCTCCCATGGTAAACGATTTTCCACTTCTAAAACATAATTTTAATTTTATGGAAATTCCACTATTCCTTCTAAAATTGCTCAATTACTCCTAAAATTATCAAACTTCCGTGGCAAACAATTTTTTCGAAGCAGATCTTTAAAGTACTGACTAATCAAGACCAAATTTTCATTTAACAAAGAAAATAACAAAAGAAAATTATCCTCCATTCCTGTGAAGAAACATATATCGGACATAACTGGTAGGTACCTAAAGACCAGAATCCAAGAACATAATATGAGGATTTGCCCATCTAATCTAGCTAACTGTAAAGAGAAAGCAACACTAGCAGAACGTAAAAGTGCTGGGATATCAAAGTTACTATCAAATATTACTTTTAAAAGAAATGATTAAAATGTAATAAAAAATCCTAAAAGTAATAACAAAAAACAAGATATTGAATGGCTTAGGATTTCATATTTCAACTGACTAAAAATCCCTTTTCAACGGAAAAAAACCTAAGTCAGAAGAGGGATTACATAAACCATACCTGACAGGTTTGTTTTTGTTTGGGAATGAAGAGGAGGAAGGATTTTTTCACTTGTTCCTTTTCTTTTCTGAACATTTTAGTCACTAGTCAGGCACTAGACATTGGTACTACTTCGGATGAGCTTCTTCGAATGAGCCACAATAGACCGCAGGTCGCGGTGGATAAGTCTAAGAACTGTATAAGTCCACTCACATTGAATACAATACAATAATAATGGGAATTAAATTCTCTAAGGATTAACAATTGCATTCTGCCTTGTATTCTGTAGCTGAATATTCTCTAAGAACAAGTTTGTTGAGCTTGAGGCACATGAGGTAGGTACAAAGTACCTACTGTTTCGTAGGTACGTGTCCTGAGGATGTCATCATTTAGTCCCAAAACCGAAACGTCAGCATTATGCAGCATTTCTTCATCTTTCAGTATCATTGATACGCACCAAGCAATTACCACTTTCATACGGGGTGTTCATTAGTAAACGTTATCTAGAAGGCAATGAATTTTTGACAGAAAACTAACAGACTTTTGGTCCTTCATCCGAGTGTTCGATAGACTAGACGGTCGGTGGTACTGCCTGCCTGATTGTATTTTGTATATTGAATTTCAATTGTGTCGTCTATGAAATTTTTAAAAAATTTTAATTTGAATTTTAATCTGTTTTTTGTTGCGCCTCCATGTATTGAGTTTCACTATATGTTGTGCCTAGTTCAAATGATATGCCAAACCCACGGTATTTTTAATTTTTATGACTCGAGTAGTGTACAACAATTTCGAGCCCTGAAGATGTTTAAGTAGATTAAACGAAACGTCGGCGAAGAAATTACTGTATAATTGCTGCCTTTAGTCCCTATCCGCCAATTGACCACCAAAACCATTCTACCTGCAACGCAATTTTCTAGTTTCATTACTAGAACTATTGTTTTAACTGGAGCCTTTAGGCAGCCTAAAGATGAATGTATTGTAGCTTTCAATTATAGGCCGCTAGGTTAAAAATGGTGGTCTGAAAATGGTATTTAACGTCTGAAACGTCGGCTTAACAAAAATTTTACCGCCCAACAGTTTGACCAAAAAATGTCACAATAAAGAGCAGGAAATGGGTAAGTTTACTGCAAAATTTGTATAATGGTCAGAAAGAAAAGTTACCAGTAGGGCAACACTGGACCCAAAAACATCCGGAAACCAGTCTTTTCAAAGCTTTCAGACCTTTGTGGCCGAGGTCCTAATTCCAGAAATGACAGAAATCTAATTTTAATGATCTAACTTTGTACGTACCTTCTAAGTTTTGATCGTATCCTTTGGTGAAGAACAGCATGGCTTTTGCGGCCCTTTCCGGCGTTTTTAACAGTCCTTGCCTATCGGGATTCTCGCCCAGGGACCCTAAGAGTAGCCGGTACGACCTGGACATTTCAGGAAGTAAGGCCTCCCTGGTGGGGGGTTTGTGGTCCAGCTCCAAGTCGTGATGAAAGGTGCAGTTTTCATGGCCTTAAACGAAAAATACCAATTAAATTAAAACTATTGAGTTTAACAGAATTTTAGGGATTTTCTTTCAGGGGGAATTTCCCCTGACTTATTCATTTCAGGTGAAATGATATAGCTGATTCGAAGTACAAATACTGGTAATGATAAAAATGTGTTTCCCCTCATTAATGACACATTAAATACGCCATTAGCAAACTCGAGGTTTATCGCTCAAAAGAATGTCACCTTTTGCTTAAAAACTATTTATTTGTTTATATACCACGCGTTCTTGTTGACATAATTAGCCTCAATTTTATGAGAAAACAAACGTTTCCGTATTTTGTAACAATCGGCGAGTAATACGAATACAGGGTGTCCCCGAAATTAATGCAACATATTTTCACATTTTTCTTTTGTCATAATTTTGACGATTGAATGAGAAGAAGTTTTGAATTATTGCACACGTAAATTTTGGAATACCCTGAATATATTGTAGAATTAAAAAAACAAATCAGGTGCATGCAACTGCACTTATGGTATAAGACGTTTTTTTTTGTGATTTTGCAGGAATATTTAAGGAGACATTTCATCAAATGGTTGAAGGTCTCGATCTCGGTGGCCTTCTTCAGAGCATCCCTGTTCACTGTAGTTTTGGGGCCTTTGTCGCTAGCCTTAGGTAGTCTCAAGAATTTATAGAATATTTTTACGGAGTTGAATTGTTTTTATTCCCCCGACGGCGGGGGAATAAATACCACGGAATTCCCCACAGTCAACGTCGGGAAGCACGGCGAGATCACTTCGCCCATTTCCTCATCGCCTTTGATAATGTCTGCCGCAGCTGTAGACGAAACTTCAAGCTACCCCAGTCACGTGATTAAACACTGAAGTCTCATGCGTCGTTGCAATGCATAAATGTATGAGGATTTTTCAAAAAAGTTGAATCCTGTTTGACTCACCTGGTGTTGTGGAGGTGCGAGGAGTTCTTGGAGTTCCGGGCGCGTCAGCGTCTTCCATCAAGTGGTCCCACGTTCTCTGTATCACTGGATGGTAGTTTTTCAAAGATTTGGCAGTTTGGTTCTGACTAGATTCGCATGTAGACCCATTTGTGGTCGGTTTGTCCATTTTTGATTACTGAAATGCAGATATGGATATATTGACCATATACATAATTAACTGTTATATTATATAGGTAGTTGTACTGGGAGAGCAAACTGAACAAACTGGACACAGTCAGAAATATATAGACAGACCAAGGAAATTTACCCTAACCCGGATAGATCCAGGGCCTCGTGGCTACTTGGGAGAAGTCGGGAGTGCCGGGAAGTCGGGCCACTGCAAACTAAACAGACACATGCACCACCCAAAATAGTGGACAGTCCACTGTACACCCACTGTGGAGCAGGGGAAGTGTCGTCATACCACTTTCTGGGAGTGTGCTGTAGATGGGCGCGACTGCGCCACAGGTAACTAGGAGCCGCCTTCCTCCATCGAGAGGAGCTTCCGACTGTGAGATGGGACGGGATACTCTCCTTCATTAGAGGGACGTTTAGGGATGTAGTTACAAGGCTCTTCGACCCCCCAAATCTTCTACTACTACTACTACTATTATTAGGTATCTGTTGGAATTAATAATATATCTCGAAAAAAAACACGACTTAATGTGACAACGTAGGGACGCAGCAGCCCTTAGGGCCGCTTTGGATGTGCGGCTTTTCCTATGAGGGGCCAAGCAACCCAGTAGGGTTAGGGCAGTTCTGTTTTCCTATCTCTGTATTCCTTTAGTTAGATTATTTCAGGTTAGTTCCGTTGTTTTTTCTTCGGTTAGCTTAGTTCAGGTTAGTTCAAGCTAAGTTTTCCCATTGGTTAGGTTAGTTTAAGTTAGAAACAACCATACTGTAAAGTAGTGCGATTTACTATTCTCAAAAATTATCTACATTACTGACATGGCTTCTCAGAGTTTCTTATAGAATTGTTGAATACCGTTTGAATACACAAATATCGGCGTGAAAAACTGAAAAACTTGAATTTGAGACACCTGAATGGCCTGAGCAGAAAAAGGAGGAGCTTGAAGATTTGAAAGTTGAAAGAAAAAAGCTTGAATAGGCCCCAGAAGGGAAGAAACTCGTGCTTATAAAACTGAAGAAAAGGAGTAAAACAGTTTAAAGCACCAAATCTGTCCTTAGTAAACCCATAGCGTCACTACTAGTTAGCAGGAGAAAAAAAAAAGAAAAAAAAAGCCTAAAAAAAAAAGAAAAACTAAAGCTTTTAATTTGAGGTTTAAGAGTATCTAGAGAGGTTTAAGAAAGTGTTGAGGAACACGACAAGAAGAAACTTGTAAAAAAAAAGACAAAAAAAAAACGGGAGCCAATTCCTGAAACATCGAAAAAAGGACACTAAAGCCTCGGGAGGAAAGAAAGAATAAGAATTTACAAACTTCACGAAAACCAAGATCCGAAAAAGAACCCGATGAACCCTTGAAATGGTAAAGATATATCAATAAGAGGAAGGCGAGGATGATGTTAAAATCGTCCAGTCAGCAAATTCTCAGGAAACAAAAGAAATATCGCCAAAATAAAAAGAAAAATTATTAGATTAGATTATAGAATTTAATTAAGTTACGAGTTTCTGAAGTCAGGATTTAGTTAAACTCCCTGTTTAAAGTCAGAATTTACTTAAATTCCGTGTTTAAAATTGGAGTTTTATTCCTATTTAGTTCTCTACTTCCCACTTAATGACGGAATTTAGTTAAATTTCATGTTTAAAGTCGAAATTTCATTAAATTTCGAGTTCAAAGTCAGAGTGTGTTTAAATTCTTCAGTGTGAAGACGGAATTTAATTAAATTCCGTTTTTAAAGTCGTAATTTAGTCCAACTTCCTGTCTAAAGTCGAAATTTTGTTGAATTTCGTCAAAGTTTAATCAAATATTTAATTAAATTCTTCGGTTTGAAGCCGAATTTTAGTGAATTCCGAGTTTAAAGCAGGATATTAATAAAATTCCATGTTCAAAGTCAAAATTTGGAGTTTTTTTCTATTTGGTGTTCTATTTCCCATTTAAATTCGGAATTTATTTAAATTTCGGGATTAAAGTGGTAATTTAATTGAATGTTGAATTCAAAGTCGGAATGTGTTTAAATTCTTCAATTTAATTAAATTCTGTTTGTAAAGTCGAAATTTACTTTACTTTCTTATTTATAGTCGGAATTTTGTTAGATTTTTGTCAAAATCTAAATTTTGTTAAATTCTTAGATTTGAAGTCGGATTTTAGTTAAATTCTGAGTTTAAAGCCGGAAATTAGTAAAATTTTACGCTCAGTTGGATTTTAGTTAAATTATCTGTTTAAAATTACAGTTTTTTTCCTATTTAGTTTTCTATTTCCCATTTAAAGGGAACTTAGTTAACTTTCATGTTTAAAGTCGGAATTTAGTTAAATTTCGTGTTTAAAGTCGAAATTTAGTTAAATTTTCGAATTCAAAGTCAGAATGTGTGTGTTTACATTTTTAAGTGTGAAGACGGAATTTAATTAAATTCCTTTTTTAAAGTCGTAATTTAGTCCAACTTCCTGTTTGAAGTCGCATTTTTATTAAATTTCGTCAAAATCAAAATTTAATTAAGTTCTTCCGTAATTAGTTTCGAGGTAATAAATTCCTAGTTTAAAGCCGGATATTAATAAAAATACATGTTCAAAGTCGGAATTTAAAATTGGAGTTTTTCCTATTTCTCATTTAAATTCAGAATTTAGTTTTCTGTTTAAAGTCGAAATTTAGTTGAATTTCGATCTCAAAGTCAGAATGTGATTAAATTGTTCGGTGTGAAGACGGAATTTAATTAATCTCAGTTTTTAAGGTCAAAATTTTCTTAAACTTTTTGTTTAAAGTTGGAATTTTGTTAACTTAGTCAAAATCGAAATTTTGTTAAATTCTTTGGTTTGAAGTCGGATATTTTAGTTAAATTCCATGTTCAAAGTTGGAATTTAGTTAAATTTCGTGTTTAAAGTTTAAATTTAGTTTAACTTCGTGTTTAAATTTGGGATTTTGTTAAATTTAGTTAAAATCGAAAATTTTTTACACATTTCGGCTTCAAGTCGGAATTTAGTTAAATTCCGTATTTAAAATTAGAGTTTTTTCCTATTTTGTTTTCTATTTCCCATTTCAAGTTTGAATCTAGCTAAATTTCGTGTTTAAAGTCAAAATTTAGGTAAATTTTGAATTCAGAGTCAGAATGGGTTTAAATTCTTCAGCGAATACCGAATTTAATTAAATTCCATTTTAAAAGTCGTAATTTAGTTCAACTTCCTGCCTAAAGTCGGAATTTTGTTAAATTTTGTTAAAATCAAAATTTAATTAAATTTTTTGGTTTGACGTCGGATTTTAGTTAAATTCCGAGTTTAAAGCCGGAAGTTAGTAAAATTTCATGCTGAAAGTCGGAATTTAGTTAAATTCCCTGTGTAAAATTGGAGTTTTTCCTATTTAGTTTTCTATTTCCCATTTAAAGTCAGAATTTAATAAAATTTTCTTATTAAAGTCGAAATTTTGTTAAATTTCGAAATCAAGGTCAAAATGTGTTTAAATTCTTCAGTGTGAAGACGGAATTTAAGTAAATTTCGTTTCTAAAGTCTAAATTTAGTATAACTTCCTGTTTAAAAGTGGGATTTTGTTAAATTTAGTCCTAGTTTAAAGTTAAATTCCTAGTTTAAAGAAGGAAATTAGTAAAATTCAATACTCAAAGTCGGAATTTAGTAAATTTCAATTTTAAAAATTGAAATTTAGTTAAATTTTGAGATTTTCAAGATGGGATTTAGTTAAATATCCTCTTTAAAGTCAGAATTTAATTAAATATTTAGTTTTCTACTTCCCATTTTGTCGGCACTTAGGTAAATTTCGTGTTTAAAGTCGGAATTTAGGTAAATTTCGAATTCAAAGTCAGAATGTATTTAAATTCTTCAGTGTGAAGACGGAATTTAATTAAATTCCATTTTTAAAGTCGAACTTTAGTTTAACTTCCTGTCGAAAGTCGAAATATTGTTAACATTTTGTCAAAATTGAAATTTTGTTAAATTCTTTGGTTTTAACTCGGATTTTAGTTAAATTTCCTATTGAAAATTGACGTTTTTTCCTATTTAGTTTTCTATTTCCCTTTTAAAGTCGGAATTTAATTAAATCTCGGATGTAAAGTCGGAATTTAATTAAATTTCGAATTCAGAGTCAGAATATTTTTTAATTCTTCACTGTGAAGACGGAATTTAATTAAATTCCATTTTTAAAGTCGAAATTTAATTCAACTTCCTGTCTAAAGTCGGAGTTTTGTTAAATTTTGTCAAAATCGAAATTTTACTAAATTCTTTGGTTTGAAGTCGGATTTTAGTTAAATTTCCTGCTTAAAATTGGAGGTTTTTCCTATTTTGTTTTCTATTTCCCATTTCAAGTCTGAATTTAGTTTAATGTTGTGTTTGAAGTCTGAATTTAGTTCAATTTCCAATTCAGAGTCAGAATGTGTTTAAGTTCTTCAGTGTGACGACGAAATTTAATTAAATTCCTTTATTAAAATCGAAATTTAGTTCAACTTTTTGTTTAAAGTCGGGATTTAGTTAAATTTCGTCAAAATGGAAATTTTGTTAAATTCTTCCGTTAGAAGTAGGATTTTAGTTAAATTCCGAGTTTAAAATTGGAGTTTTTTTCTATTTAGTGTTCTATTTCCCATTTAAATTCGGAATTTAGTTAAATTTCGGGATTAAAGTGGTAAGTTAATTGAATGTTGAATTCAAAGTCGGAATGTGTTTAAATTCTTCAATTTAATTAAATTCTGTTTGTAAAGTCGAAATTTACTTTAATTTCTTATTTACAGTCGGAATTTTGATAGATTTTTATCAAAATCTTAATTTTGTCAAATTCTTAGATTTGAAGTCGGATTTTAGTTAAATTCTGAGTTTAAAACCGGAAATTAGTAAAATTTTACGCTCAAGTCGGATTTTAGTTAAATTTGCTGTTTAAAATTACAGTTTTTTTCCTATTTAGTTTTCTATTTCCCATTTAAAGGAAACTTAGTTAAATTTCGTGTTTAAAGTTGGAATTTAGTTAAATTTCGTGTGTAAAGTCCTAAATTAGTCCAACTTCCCGTTTGAAGTCGCAATTTTATGAAATTTTGACAAAATCAAAATTTAATTAAATTCTTCCGTAATTAGTTTCGAGGTAATACATTTCTAGTTTAAAGCCGGATATTAATAAAAATACATGTTCAAAGTAGGAATTTAGTTAAGTTCCGTGTTTAAAATTGGAGTTTTTCCTATTTACTTTTCTATTTCTCATTTAAATTCAGAATTTAGTTAAATTTTCGGTTTAAAGTCAGAATGTGATTAAATTGTTCGGTGTGAAGACGGAATTTCATTAAATTCCGTGTTTAAAGTCGAAATTTAGTCAAAATCTTAGTCAAAGTCCAAGAATTTAATTAAATCCCGTGTTTAAAAATGGATTTTTTTCCTATTTAATGTTGTATTTCCCATTTCAAGTGTCAATTTAGTTAAATTTCACGTTTAAAGGTCAAAATGAAGAATCAGAATGTGTTTAAATTCTTCAGTGTGAAGACGGAATTTAATTAATCTCGTTTTTTAAAGTCGAAATTTACTTAAACTTTTTGTTTAAAGTTAGGATTTTGTTAACTTAGTCAAAATCGAAATTTTGTTAAATCCTTTAGTTTGAAGTCGGATTTTAGTTAACTTCCATGCTCAAAGTTGGAATTTAGTTAAATTTCGTGTTAAAAGTCTGAACTTAGTTAAATTTCGTATTTAAAGTGAAATTTAATTAAATTACGAATTCAGTGTCACGATGTGTTTAAATTCTTCAGTGTAAATATAGAATATAATTAAATTCCGTTTTAAAAGTTGTCATTTAGTTCAAATTCCTGTCTAGAGTGGAAATTTTGTTAAATTTCGTTTAAATTAAAATTTAATTATATTTTTCGGTTTGAAGTCGGATTTTAGTTAAATTCCGAGTATAAAATTGAAGTTTTTTCCTATTTAGTTTTCTATTTCCCATTTAAAGTCAGAATTTAATTAAATTTTATGTTTATGTTTAAAGTCAAAATTTAGTTAAATTTCGAAATCAAGGTCAAAATGTGTTTAAATTCGTCAGTGTGAAGACTGAATTTAATTAAATTTCGTTTTTAAAGTTTAAACTTAGTTTAACTTCCTGTTTAAAGTTGGGATTTTGTTAAAATCGAAACTTTTTTACATTTTTCGGTTTCAAGTCGGATTTTAGTTAAATTTCTAGTTTAAAGACAGAAATTAGTAAAATTCAATACTCAAAGTCGGAATTTAGTTAAATTCCGTATTTAAAATTAGAGTTTTTTTTCCTATTTTGTTTTCTGTTTCCCATTTCAAGTCTGAATTTAGATAAATTTTGTGTTTAAAGTCGAAATTTAG
Source organism: Taphrorychus bicolor (assembly GCA_951812265.1). Classification (NCBI taxonomy): domain Eukaryota; kingdom Metazoa; phylum Arthropoda; class Insecta; order Coleoptera; family Curculionidae; genus Taphrorychus; species Taphrorychus bicolor. The sequence goes on along the minus strand of OX638303.1, from coordinate 34,035,927 downwards.
TTAAATTTAGAATTCAGAGTCAGAATGGGTTTAAATTGTTCAGCGAATACGGAATTTAATTAAATTCCGTTTTAAAAGTCAATTTTAGTTCAAATTTAGTTCAACTTCCTGCCTAAAGTCGGAATTTTGTTAAATTTTGTTAAAATCAAAATTTAATTAAATTTTTCGGTTTGAAGTCGGATTTTAGTTAAATTCCGAGCTTAAAGCCGGAAGCTAGTGAAATTCAATGCTGAAAGTCGGATTTTAGTTAAATTCCCTGTTTAAAATTGGAGTTTTTTCCTATTTAGTTTTCTATTTCCTATTTAAAGTCAGAATTTAATTAAATTGTCTTTTTAAAGTCGAAATTTAGTTTAACTTTCTGTTTAAAGGTGGGATTTTGTTAAATTTAGTCCTAGTTTAAAGTTAAATTCCTAGTTTTAGTAAATACTCAATACTCAATACTCAAAGTTGGAATTTAATTAAATTCATAATATTTAGTCAAAATTATATTAAATTCCGAGTTTGGAGTCGGAATTTAGTAAATTTCAATTTTAAAAATTGAAATTTAGTTAAATTTCGAGATTTTCAAGATAGGATTTAGTTAAATTTCCTCTTTAAAGTCAGAATTTAGTTAAATATTTAGTTTTCTGCTTCCCATTTTGTCGGAAATTATATTAAATTCCGAGTTTAAAGTCGGAATTTAGTTAAATTTCGAATTCAAAGTCAGAATGTATTTAAATTCTTCAATGTGAAGACGGAATTAAATTAAATTCCATTTTTAAAGTCGAAATTTAGTTTAACTTCCTGTCTAAAGTCGAAATTTTGTTAAATTTTGTCCAAATTGAAATTTTGTTAAATTCTTTGGTTTGAACTCGGATTTTAGTTAAATTTCCTGTTGAAAATTGACGTTTATTTTCCTATTTAGTTTTGTATTTCCCTTTTAAAGTCGGAATTTAATTAAATCTCGGATGTAAAGTCGTCGGAATTTAATTAAATTTCGAATTCAGAGTCAGGATGTTTTTAAATTCTTCAGTGTGAAGACGGAGAATAATTAATTTCCATTTTTAAAGTCGAAATTTAATTCAACTTCCTGTCTAAAGTCGGAGTTTTGTTAAATTTTGTCAAAATCGAAATTTTGCTAAATTCTTTGGTTTGAAGTCGGATTTTAGTTAAATTTCCTGCTTAAAATTGGAGTTTTTTCCTATTTTGTTTTCTATTTCCCATTTCAAGTCTGAATTTAGTTTAATTTTGTGTTTGAAGTCTGAATTTAGTTCAATTTCGAATTCAGAGTCAGAATGTGTTTAAATTCTTCAGTGTGACGACGAAATTTAATTAAATTCCTTTATTAAAATCGAAATTTAGTTCAACTTTTTGTTTAAAGTCGGGATTTAGTTAAATTTCGTCAAAATGGAAATTTTGTTAAATTCTTCCGTTAGAAGTAGGATTTTAGTTAAATTCCGAGTTTAAAATTGGAGTTTTTTTCTATTTAGTGTTCTATTTCCCATTTAAATTCGGAATTTAGTTAAATTTCGGGATTAAAGTGGTAAGTTAATTGAATGTTGAATTCAAAGTCGGAATGTGTTTAAATTCTTCAATTTAATTAAATTCTGTTTGTAAAGTCGAAATTTACTTTAATTTCTTATTTAAAGTCGGAATTTTGTTAGATTTTTGTCAAAATCTAAATTTTGTTAAATTCTTAGATTTGAAGTCGGATTTTAGTTAAATTCTGAGTTTAAAGCCGGAAATTAGTAAAATTTTACGCTCAAGTCGGATTTTAGTTAAATTTGCTGTTTAAAATTTACAGTTTTTTTCCTATTTAGTTTTCTACTTCCCATTTAAAGGGAATTTAGTTAAATTTCGTGTGTAAAGTCCTAAATTAGACCAACTTCCCGTTTGAAGTCGCAATTTTATGAAATTTTGACAAAATCAAAATTTAATTAAATTCTTCCGTAATTAGTTTCGAGGTAATAAATTTCTAGTTTAAAGCCGAATATTAATAAAAAATACATGTTCAAAGTCGGAATTTAGTTAAGTTCCGTGTTTAAAATTGGAGTTTTTCCTATTTACTTTTCTATTTCTCATTTAAATTCAGAATTTAGTTAAATTTTCGGTTTAAAGTCAGAATGTGATTAAATTGTTCGGTGTGAAGACGGAATTTCATTAAATTCCGTGTTTAAAGTCGAAATTTAGTCAAAATCTTAGTCAAAGTCCAAGAATTTAATTAAATCCCGTGTTTAAAAATGGATTTCCCGTTTCAAGTGTCAATTTAGTTAAATTTTACGTTTAAAGGTCAATATCTAGTTAAATTTCGAATCAAAGTCAGAATGTGTTTGAATTCTTCAGTGTGAAGACGGAATTTAATTAATCTCGGTTTTTAAAGTCGAAATTTACTTAAACTTTTTGTTTAAAGTTAGGATTTTGTTAACTTAGTCAAAATCGAAATTTTGTTAAATTCTTTAGTTTGAAGTCGGATTTTAGTTAACTTACATGTTCAAAGTTGGAATTTAGTTAAATTTCGTATTTAAAGTGAAATTTAATTAAATTTCGAATTCAGTGTCACGATGTGTTTAAATTCTTCAGTGTAAATATAGAATATAATTAAATTCCGTTTTAAAAGTTGTCATTTAGTTCAAATTCCTGTTTAGAGTGGAAATTTTGTTAAATTTCGTTTAAATTAAAATTTAATTATATTTTTCGATTTGAAGTCGGATTTTAATTAAATTCCGAGTTTAAAGCCGGAAATGAATAAAATTCTATGGTGAAAGTCGGGATTTAGTTAAATTCCCTGTTTAAAATTGGAGTTTTTTCCTATTTAGTTTTCTTTTCCCATTTAAAGTCAGAATTTAATTAAATTTTCTGTTTATGTTTAAAGTCAAAATTTAGTTAAATTTCGAAATCAAGGTCAAAATGTGTTTAAATTCGTCAGTGTGAAGACGGAATTTAATTAAATTTTGTTTTTAAAGTCTAAATTTAGTTTAACTTCCTGTTTAAAGGTGGGATTTTGTTAAAATCGAAACTTTTTTACATTTTTCGGTTTCAAGTCGGATTTTAGTTAAATTTCTAGTTTAAAGACGGAAATTAGTAAAATTCAATACTCAAAGTCGGAATTTAGTTAAATTCCGTATTTAAAATTAGAGTTTTTTTTCCTATTTTGTTTTCTGTTTCCCATTTCAAGTCTGAATTTAGATAAATTTTGTGTTTAAAGTCGAAATTTAGTTAAATTTAGAATTCAGAGTCAGAATGGGTTTAAATTGTTCAGCGAATACGGAATTTAATTAAATTCCGTTTTAAAAGTCAATTTTAGTTCAAATTTAGTTCAACTTCCTGCCTAAAGTCGGAATTTTGTTAAATTTTGTTAAAATCAAAATTTAATTAAATTTTTCGGTTTGAAGTCGGATTTTAGTTAAATTCCGAGTTTAAAGCCGGAAGCTAGTGAAATTCAATGCTGAAAGTCGGATTTTAGTTAAATTCCCTGTTTAAAATTGGAGTTTTTTCCTATTTAGTTTTCTATTTCGTATTTAAAGTCAGAATTTAATTAAATTGTCTTTTTAAAGTCGAAATTTAGTTTAACTTTCTGTTTAAAGGTGGGATTTTGTTAAATTTAGTCCTAGTTTAAATTTAAATTCCTAGTTTTAGTAAATACTCAATACTCAATACTCAAAGTCGGAATTTAATTAAATTCATAATATTTAGTCAAAATTATATTAAATTCCGAGTTTGGAGTCGGAATTTAGTAAATTTCAATTTTAAAAATTGAAATTTAGTTAAATTTCGAGATTTTCAAGATAGGATTTAGTTAAATTTCCTCTTTAAAGTCAGAATTTAGTTAAATATTTAGTTTTCTACTTCCCATTTTGTCGGAACTTAGGTAAATTTCGTTTTTAAAGTCGGAATTTAGTTAAATTTCGAATTCAAAGTCAGAATGTATTTAAATTCTTCAATGTGAAGACGGAATTTAATTAAATTCCATTTTTAAAGTCGAAATTTAGTTTAACTTCCTGTCTAAAGTCGAAATTTTGTTAAATATTGTCCAAATTGAAATTTTGTTAAATTCTTTGGTTTGAACTCGGATTTTAGTTAAATTTCCTGTTGAAAATTGACGTTTTTTTTCCTACTTAGTTTTCTATTTCCCTTTTAAAGTCGGAATTTAATTAAATCTCGGATGTAAAGTCGTCGGAATTTAATTAAATTTCGAATTCAGAGTCAGAATGTTTTTAAATTCTTCAGTGTGAAGACGGAATTTAATTAAATTCCATTTTTAAAGTCGAAATTTAATTCAACTTCTTGTCTAAAGTCGGAGTTTTGTTAAATTTTGTCAAAATCGAATATTTTGCTAAATTCTTTGGTTTGAAGTCGGATTTTAGTTAAATTCCCTGCTTAAAATTGGAGTTTTTTCCTATTTTGTTTTCTACTTCCCATTTCAAGTCTGAATTTAGTTTAATTTTGTGTTTGAAGTCTGAATTTAGTTCAATATCGAATTCAGAGTCAGAATGTGTTTAAATTCTTCAGTGTGACGACGAAATTTAATTAAATTCCTTTATTAAAATCGAATTTTAGTTCAACTTTCTGATTAAAGTCGGGATTTAGTTAAATTTCGTCAAAATGGAAATTTTGTCAAATTCTTCGGTTTGAAGTAGGATTTTAGTTAAATTCCGAGTTTAAAGACGGAAATTAGTAAAATTCCATGCTCAAAGTCGGAGTTTAGTTAAATTCCGTATTTAAAATTGGAGTTTTTTCCTATTTAGTTTTCTATTTCCCATTTCAAGTCTGAATTTAGTTAAATTTCGTGTTTAAAGTCTGAATTTAGTTAAATTTCGTGTTTGAAGTCCTAATTTAGTCCAACTTCCTGTTTGAAGGCCCAATTTTACGAAATTTCGTCAAAATCAAAATTTAATTAAATTCTTCCGTAATTAGTTTCGAGGTAATACATTTCTAGTGTAAAGCCGGATATTAATAAAAATACATGTTCAAAGTCGGAATTTAGTTAAGTTCCGTGTTTAAAATTGGAGTTTTTCCTATTTAATTTTCTATTTCTCATTTAAATTCAGAATTTAGTTAAATTTTCGGTTTAAAGTCGAAATTTAGTCAAACTCTTAGTCAAAGTCCAAGAATTTAAGTAAATCTCGTGTTTAAAAATGGATTTTTTCCTATAAGTGTCAATTTAGTTAAATTTCATGTTTAAAGGTCAGAATCTGAATAAATTTCGAATCAAAGTCAGAATGTGTTTAAATTCTTCAGTGTGAAGACGGAATTTAATGAATCTCGGTTTTTAAAGTCGAAATTTACTTAAATTTTTTTGTTTAAAGTTAGGATTTTGTTAACTTAGTCAAAATCGAAATTTTGTTAAATTCTTTAGTTTGAAGTCGGATTTTAGTTAACTTCCATGTTCAAAGTTGGAATTTAGTTAAATTTCGTATTTAAAGTGAAATTTAATTAAATTTCGAATTCAGTGTCACAATGTGTTTAAATTCTTCAGTGTAAATATAGAATATAATTAAATTCCGTTTTAAAAGTTGTCATTTAGTTCAAATTCCTGTTTAGAGTGGAAATTTTGTTAAATTTCGTTTAAATTAAAATTTAATTATATTTTTCGATTTGAAGTCGGATTTTAGTTAAATTCCGAGTTTAAAGCCGGAAATGAATAAAATTCTATGGTGAAAGTCGGAATTTAGTTAAATTCCCTGTTTAAAATTGGAGTTTTTTCCTATTTAGTTTTCTATTTCCCATTTAAAGTCAGAATTTAATTAAATTTTCTGTTTATGTTTAAAGTCAAAATTTAGTTAAATTTCGAAATCAAGGTCAAAATGTGTTTAAATTCGTCAGTGTGAAGACGGAATTTAATTAAATTTCGTTTTTAAAGTCTAAATTTAGTTTAACTTCCTGTTTAAAGTTGGGATTTTGTTAAAATCGAAACTTTTTTACATTTTTCGGTTTCAAGTCGGATTTTAGTTAAATTTCTAGTTTAAAGACGGAAATTAGTAAAATTCAATACTCAAAGTCGGAATTTAGTTAAATTCCGTATTTAAAATTAGAGTTTTTTTTCCTATTTTGTTTTCTATTTCCTATTTCAAGTCGGAATTTAGATAAATTTTGTGTTTAAAATCCAAATTTAGTTAAATTTCGAATTCAGAGTCAGAATGGGTTTAAATTGTTCAGCGAATACGGAAATTAATTAAATTCCGTTTTAAAAGTCGTAATTTAGTTCAACTTCCTGCCTAAAGTCGGAATTTTGTTAAAATCAAAGTTTAATTAAATTTTTCGATTTGAAGTCGGATTTTAGTTAAATTCCGAGTTTAAAGCCGGAAGCTACTGAAATTCAATGCTGAAAGTGGGATTTTAGTTAAATTCCCTGTTTAAAATTGGAGTTTTTTCCTATTTAGTTTTCTATTTCCTATTTAAAGTCAGAATTTAATTAAATTGTCTTTTTAAAGTCGAAATTTAGTTTAACTTTCTGTTTAAAGGTGGGATTTTGTTAAATTTAGTCCTAGTTTAAAGTTAAATTCCTAGTTTTAGTAAATACTCAATACTCAATACTCAAAGTCAGAATTTAATTAAATTCATAATATTTAGTCAAAATTATATTAAATTCCGAGTTTGGAGTCGGAATTTAGTAAATTTCAATTTTAAAAATTGAAATTTAGTTAAATTTCGAGATTTTCAAGATAGGATTTAGTTAAATTTCCTCTTTAAAGTCAGAATTTAGTTAAATATTTAGTTTTCTACTTCCCATTTTGTCGGAACTTAGGTAAATTTCGTTTTTAAAGTCGGAATTTAGTTAAATTTCGAATTCAAAGTTAGAATGTATTTAAATTCTTCAATGTGAAGACGGAATTTAATTAAATTCCATTTTTAAAGTCGAAATTTAGTTTAACTTCCTGTCTAAAGTCGAAATTTTGTTAAATTTTGTCCAAATTGAAATTTTGTTAAATTCTTTGGTTTGAACTCGGATTTTAGTTAAATTTCCTGTTGAAAATTGACGTTTTTTTTCCTACTTAGTTTTCTATTTCCCTTTTAAAGTCGGAATTTAATTAAATCTCGGATGTAAAGTCGTCGGAATTTAATTAAATTTCGAATTCAGAGTCAGAATATTTTTTAATTCTTCACTGTGAAGACGGAATTTAATTAAATTCCATTTTTAAAGTCGAAATTTAATTCAACTTCCTGTCTAAAGTCGGAGTTTTGTTAAATTTTGTCAAAATCGAAATTTTGCTAAATTCTTTGGTTTGAAGTCGGATTTTAGTTAAATTTCCTGCTTAAAATTGGAGTTTTTTCCTATTTTGTTTTCTATTTCCCATTTCAAGTCTGAATTTAGTTTAATTTTGTGTTTGAAGTCTGAATTTAGTTCAATTTCGAATTCAGAGTCAGAATGTGTTTAAATTCTTCAGTGTGACGACGAAATTTAATTAAATTCCTTTATTAAAATCGAAATTTAGTTCAACTTTTTGTTTAAAGTCGGGATTTAGTTAAATTTCGTCAAAATGGAAATTTTGTTAAATTCTTCCGTAGAAGTAGGATTTTAGTTAAATTCCGAGTTTAAAATTGGAGTTTTTTTCTATTTAGTGTTCTATTTCCCATTTAAAATCGGAATTTAGTTAAATTTCGGGATTAAAGCGGTAAGTTAATTGAATGTTGAATTCAAAGTCGGAATGTGTTTAAATTCTTCAATTTAATTAAATTCTGTTTGTAAAGTCGAAATTTACTTTAATTTCTTATTTAAAGTCGGAATTTTGTTAGATTTTTGTCAAAATTTAAATTTTGTTAAATTCTTAGATTTGAAGTCGGATTTTAGTTAAATTCTGAGTTTAAAGCCGGAAATTAGTAAAATTTTACGCTCAAGTCGGATTTTAGTTAAATTTGCTGTTTAAAATTTACAGTTTTTTTCCTATTTAGTTTTCTACTTCCCATTTAAAGGGAATTTAGTTAAATTTCGTGTGTAAAGTCCTAAATTAGACCAACTTCCCGTTTGAAGTCGCAATTTTATGAAATTTTGACAAAATCAAAATTTAATTAAATTCTTCCGTAATTAGTTTTGAGGTAATAAATTTCTAGTTTAAAGCCGGATATTAATAAAAAATACATGTTCAAAGTCGGAATTTAGTTAAGTTCCGTGTTTAAAATTGGAGTTTTTCCTATTTACTTTTCTATTTCTCATTTAAATTCAGAATTTAGTTAAATTTTCGGTTTAAAGTCAGAATGTGATTAAATTGTTCGGTGTGAAGACGGAATTTCATTAAATTCCGTGTTTAAAGTCGAAATTTAGTCAAAATCTTAGTCAAAGTCCAAGAATTTAATTAAATCCCGTGTTTAAAAATGGATTTTTTTCCTATTTAATGTTGTATTTCCCATTTCAAGTGTCAATTTAGTTAAATTTCACGTTTAAAGATCAAAATCTAGTTAAATTTCGAATCAAAGTCAGAATGTGTTTAAATTCTTCAGTGTGAAGACGGAATTTAATTAATCTCGTTTTTTAAAGTCGAAATTTACTTAAAGTTTTTGTTTAAAGTTAGGATTTTGTTAACTTAGTCAAAATCGAAATTTGGTTAAATCCTTTAGTTTGAAGTCGGATTTTAGTTAACTTCCATGTTCAAAGTTGGAATTTAGTTAAATTTCGTGTTAAAAGTCTGAACTTAGTTAAATTTCGTATTTAAAGTGAAATTTAATTAAATTACGAATTCAGTGTCACGATGTGTTTAAATTCTTCAGTGTAAATATAGAATATAATTAAATTCCGTTTTAAAAGTTGTCATTTAGTTCAAATTCCTGTCTAGAGTGGAAATTTTGTTAAATTTCGTTTAAATTAAAATTTAATTATATTTTTCAGTTTGAAGTCGGATTTTAGTTAAATTCCGAGTATAAAATTGAAGTTTTTTCCTATTTAGTTTTCTATTTCCCATTTAAAGTCAGAATTTAATTAAATTTTATGTTTATGTTTAAAGTCAAAATTTAGTTAAATTTCGAAATCAAGGTCAAAATGTGTTTAAATTCGTCAGTGTGAAGACTGAATTTAATTAAATTTCGTTTTTAAAGTCCAAACTTAGTTTAACTTCCTGTTTAAAGTTGGGATTTTGTTAAAATCGAAACTTTTTTACATTTTTCGATTTCAAGTCGGATTTTAGTTAAATTTCTAGTTTAAAGACAGAAATTAGTAAAATTCAATACTCAAAGTCGGAATTTAGTTAAATTCCGTATTTAAAATTAGAGTTTTTTTTCCTATTTTGTTTTCTGTTTCCCATTTCAAGTCTGAATTTAGATAAATTTTGTGTTTAAAGTCGAAATTTAGTTAAATTTAGAATTCAGAGTCAGAATGGGTTTAAATTGTTCAGCGAATACGGAATTTAATTAAATTCCGTTTTAAAAGTCAATTTTAGTTCAAATTTAGTAAAACTTCCTGCCTAAAGTCGGAATTTTGTTAAATTTTGTTAAAATCAAAATTTAATTAAATTTTTCGGTTTGAAGTCGGATTTTAGTTAAATTCCGAGTTTAAAGCCGGAAGCTAGTGAAATTCAATGCTGAAAGTCGGATTTTAGTTAAATTCCCTGTTTAAAATTGGAGTTTTTTCCTATTTAGTTTTCTATTTCCTATTTAAAGTCAGAATTTAATTAAATTGTCTTTTTAAAGTCGAAATTTAGTTTAACTTTCTGTTTAAAGGTAGGATTTTGTTAAATTTAGTCCTAGTTTAAAGTTAAATTCCTAGTTTTAGTAAATACTCAATACTCAATACTCAAAGTCGGAATTTAATTAAATTCATAATATTTAGTCAAAATTATATTAAATTCCGAGTTTGGAGTCGGAATTTAGTAAATTTCAATTTTAAAAATTGAAATTTAGTTAAATTTCGAGATTTTCAAGATAGGATTTAGTTAAATTTCCTCTTTAAAGTCAGAATTTAGTTAAATATTTAGTTTTCTACTTCCCATTTTGTCGGAACTTAGGTAAATTTCGTTTTTAAAGTCGGAATTTAGTTAAATTTCGAATTCAAAGTCAGAATGTATTTAAATTCTTCAATGTGAAGACGGAATTTAATTAAATTCCATTTTTAAAGTCGAAATTTAGTTTAACTTCCTGTCTAAAGTCGAAATTTTGTTAAATTTTGTCCAAATTGAAATTTTGTTTAATTCTTTGGTTTGAACTCGGATTTTAGTTAAATTTCCTGTTGAAAATTGACGTTTTTTTTCCTACTTAATTTTCTATTTCCCTTTTAAAGTCGGAATTTAATTAAATCTCGGATGTAAAGTCGTCGGAATTTAATTAAATTTCGAATTCAGAGTCAGAATGTTTTTAAATTCTTCAGTGTGAAGACGGAATTTAATTAAATTCCATTTTTAAAGTCGAAATTTAATTCAACTTCCTGTCTAAAGTCGGAGTTTTGTTAAATTTTGTCAAAATCGAAATTTTGTTAAATTCTTCCGTTAGAAGTAGGATTTTAGTTAAATTCCGAGTTTAAAATTGGAGTTTTTTTCTATTTAGTATTCTATTTCTCATTTAAAAGGAATTTAGTTAAATTTCGGCTTTAAAGGCGGAATTTAGTTCAATTTCGAATTGAAAGTCAGAATATATTTAAATCCTTCAGTGTGAAGAGGGAATTTAATTAAATTCCGTTATTAAAGTCGAAATTTAGTTCAATTTCCTGTTTAGAGTTGGGATTTTGTTAAATTTAGTCAAAATCGAAATTTTGTCAAATTCTTCGGTTTGAAGTAGGATTTTAGTTAAATTCCGAGTTTAAAGACGGAAATTAGTAAAATTCCATGCTCAAAGTCGGAGTTTAGTTAAATTCCGTATTTAAAATTGGAGTTTTTTCCTATTTAGTTTTCTATTTCCCATTTCAAGTCTGAATTTAGTTAAATTTCGTGTTTAAAGTCTGAATTTAGTTAAATTTCGTGTTTGAAGTCCTAATTTAGTCCAACTTCCTGTTTGAAGGCCCAATTTTACGAAATTTCGTCAAAATCAAAATTTAATTAAATTCTTCCGTAATTAGTTTCGAGGTAATACATTTCTAGTGTAAAGCCGGATATTAATAAAAATACATGTTCAAAGTCGGAATTTAGTTAAGTTCCGTGTTTAAAATTGGAGTTTTTCCTATTTACTTTTCTATTTCTCATTTAAATTCAGAATTTAGTTAAATTTTCGGTTTAAAGTCGAAATTTAGTCAAACTCTTAGTCAAAGTCCAAGAATTTAAGTAAATCTCGTGTTTAAAAATGGATTTTTTCCTATAAGTGTCAATTTAGTTAAATTTCATGTTTAAAGGTCAGAATCTGAATAAATTTCGAATCAAAGTCAGAATGTGTTTAAATTCTTCAGTGTGAAGACGGAATTTAATTATTCTCAGTTTTTAAAGTCGAAATTTTCTTAAACCTTTTGTTTAAAGTTGGCATTTTGTAAACTTAGTCAAAATCGAAATTTTGTTAAATTCTTTGGTTTGAAGTCGGATATTTTAGTTAAATTCTATGTTCAAAGTTGGAATTTAGTTAAATTTCGTGTTTAAAGTGTGAACTTAGTTAAATTTCTTATTTAAAGTGAAATTTAATTAAATTTCGAATTCAGTGTCACAATGTGTTTAAATTCTTCAGTGTAAACATGGAATCTAATTAAATTCAATTCATTAGTTCAAATTACTGTTTAGAGTCGGATTTTAGTTAAATTCCGAGTTTAAAGCTGGAAATTAATAAAATTCCATGGTGAAAATGATATTAGTAAAATTCCATGTTTAAAGTAGGAATTTAGTTAAATTTCGAATTCAAAGTCAGAATGTGTTTTAAGTTTTCAGTGTGAAGACGGAATTTATTTAAATTCCGTTTTAAAGTCGAAATTTAGTTCAATTTCCTGTTTAGAGTTGGGATTTTGTTAAATTTAGTCAGAATCGAAATTTTGTCAAATTCTTCGGTTTGAAGTCGGATTTTAGTTAAATTCCGAGTTTAAAGACGGAAATTAGTAAAATTCCATGCTCAAAGTCGGAGTTTAGTTAAATTCCGTATTTAAAATTGGAGTTTTTTCCTATTTAGTTTTCTATTTCCCATTTCAAGTCTGAATTTAGTTCAATTTCGCTTTTAAAGTCGCAATTTAGTCCAACTTCCTGTTTGAAGTGGGAATTTTGTTAATTTTCGTCAAAATCAAAATTTAATTAAATTCTTCGGTTTGAAGTCGGATTTTAGTTAAATTCCGAATTTAAAGCCGGATATTAGTAAAATTCCATGTTCAAAGTAGGAATTTAGTTAAATTTCGAATTCAAAGTCAGAATGTGTTTTAAGTTTTCAGTGTAACGACGGAATTTATATAAATTCCGTTTTAGAGCTTCCTGTTTAAAGTCGGAATTTTGTTAAATTTGGTCAAAATTGAAATTGTGTTAAATTCTGCGGTTTGAAGTCGGATTTTAGTTAAATTCCGAGTTTAAAACCGGAAATTTGTAAAATTCCATGTTCAAAGTTGGAATTTAGTTAAATTCCGAGCATAAACACTTTCAGCAAAATTCTTCATTATATTTTTGAACGAAATTAAATTATTTAAAACTCTATTTTATAGAGAGTGGGGAAGAGAGGTAGAGCGGCAGAGATTGCTCACCACAGTCGAATCAGTCAACGTCGGAAAGCACGGGAGATCACTTCGCCCATTGCCTCATCGCCTTTGATAATGTCTGCTGCAGCTGTAGACGAAACGTCAGGAGTAAATTCCATTGGACTATGGCTTTAAATCCCGGAAAAAACTTTAGATGGTATTTTACCGACCTTCACATTTTTACGAAATATATTTATTTAAAAAAAATTTATATAAATTTATTAAATTTGTGTTACTTAAATAACTGTACAGCTGACACATCAATGATTTTGTACTAAAACGTTGTTTTACAGTTCGCAAAGAAAACTACCAGGGCAGGATTTAGTAAAAACTGATATCAACTTTTGATAAACGGAACGTCATAATATTAAAACAAAAACCGTCTGAAACGCCTTGAAGCTAATCCTTTGAATGGCAAATATTCTATTTACGTGAACGCACGTAAATAAAAAAAGTTTTTTCTCACAGAAATTTTCAACGACTGATTATTCAACGAGCATGTAACGATAGGTATTACTCAGGAAGATAAAGTGTGCGACACGAGCCGAAGGCGAGTGGCTTAATTTATCAAATTGAGTAAGAGCTATTACATGCGTGTAGAATACTATACGTTTTGTACAACATGCACCTCTGTTAATTGATAACCAATCATGTCGATTGGTTGGCAAATATTCTTGTTTTGATAGTATGTTTTTAAAATGTCAAAAGAAAAGGATGAAAGAACAAAAGTCCGTTTACTTTGATTAAGTAATTTTTCTGTCCAAAATGCATAGCCTTCTAGATGACATTTTTTAATGAACACACGGTACTAAAAGACTAACAGAGCAAATTATTATTATATATTACTCAAGCTTCAAAAATGTAACAAGAAATAATTTAAGAATATTTTTTTTTACATTTTACTCGCTTGTATGGTGTCAGTAACACCCCGTGAGTAATAAACTACTACTCACAGGATAACAGACGTTATTATCTATTAAAAACTAGTGAGTAATAGCCATTATTAAATAGTCAAAGTCAAATTTATTATGGGAAGAAGGCTTTTTTAACGAAAGAGGGCAGGATTGATACCTATTCCGACCTAAAAGGAACTTTCCGACAGTTCTCCGGCAATCCAAAAATCCCTAGTAAAACAATAAATCATTATTAATTATATCAACAATCGCCATTCCTATCGATCGACTGTCAAGCGAAAAAAAAAATTAATAATAAGCGTAATTGACTCTTATAATAATACTTGAAACGAGCTTCAAGGCAAGGGAGACGCAAGGTTACCTTTTGTCGCTAGAATAGTGAATAATCGTCGATTAAGATTAAAGGGTGCCAATCACCAATAGCACTATTTTGAAGCGATCACGTGCCGGCTTCGGACTAGGTCATGAAAGCGCGCGTTTCCACCGCACACACACACCGAGATTGAACTGGTCGGGAGCGAAGCAGACTGGAGAATTATACCTCGAATCGGATTATGTTTCTCTTTTTGTTCTCTTCTTCTTTAGGGGGAATGGGGCATGCTGGAGGATGATGGAGCTGGAGGTAAGAGATGACTGGATAAATCAGCTACATTAAAGGAAACGCGTGCAATTGGCTCTAATTGTTAGATTCTAACTCTTCTCTTTGCACTATTTTTTTGTTTTATTTTGAGGCGTTTGCAACCGCTGTACAAAAATTTAAAAATCAGTCATTATGTACCTTGACTGTTAATGTTTGGTTGCAATCACTAATGGATCATAAAGAGGACCGCAAGATTAAAAAACTGCCCTAGCAGAGCTTGTAAAAGTAATATTTAACACAAAAAAACACAGCAAACAACAAAAAAACTATATATAGAGATGTAAAACTTATGTCATCCTATAAGTATTAGCTGTTCAGAAAGTATGCCGCCTCCTAGCCTTGCAAGTTTGCCTTTGACCAATTTTTTCGACGTAAGCAAAACAGGGGGTGTTCATTTGAAATCGTCACCTAGGAGGCTGTGAAATGTCAAATGAAACAAAAGTGCATTTACTTTAATGATTTCATCTTTTCTGTCAAAAATTCATAGCTTCCGACATGACGTTTTCTAATGAACACCCTGTAGAGATGGGTTGAGAAAAAATTTACTTTTCATGGACACTAAGATGCCCTAAAATCCTGCAAAATGGCAATTACTCAGTAGTTCCCACAGTTCTGAGATCGTAGACTCTTAGTTTACTATTGTAGGTAAGTATTAAAGTGGGAAATAGTAAAGTTTAGTACCAACCCAAATTTAAAAAACCAACAGTCATTGATAAAAATTGCTTCTTTCCACTCATGTTTTATCTATTTTGCTAAGGCTTCATCATGGAAAATGAGCTATAGTTTGAAAGAAAAATTAAGAAGGCGTAAAAGAGCCGAACAAAATGTTTTCATAAATTCCGATTTTAAACTTGAAATTTAGTTAAAACGAGTTCAAAGTCAAAATTTTGTTAAATTTCGAGTTTAGAGTCAGAGATTAGTTAATTTCCCTTTTAAAAATCGGAATTTAAATAAATTTCGAGTTTCTGAAGTCAGGATTTAGATAATATATTCCCTTTTTAAAGCCAGAATTTAGTTAAAAAATTGCGTGTTTAAAATTGGAGCTTTTTTCCTATTTAGTTTTCTATTTCCCATGTAAAGTCGGCATTTAATTACATTTCGTATTTAAAGTCGCAATTTAGTTAAATTTCGTGTTTAAAGTCGAAATTTAGTTAAATTTCGAATTTAAAGTCAGAAAGTGTTTAAGTTCGCCAGTGTGAAAACGTAAATTCACTAAATTCCGTGTTTAAGGTCGGAATTTTTAAATTTCGTCAAAATCGAAATTTGGTTAAATTCTCTCTTCGGTTTGAAGACGTATTTTAGTTAAATTCCGAATTTGGAAACTTAGTGGCGCTTAGCATGGAAATTAGTAAAATTCCATGCTCAAAGTTGAAATTTAGTTAAATTCCGTATTTAAAATTGGAGTTTTTTTCCTATTTAGTTTTCTATTTCCCATGTAAAGTCGAAATTTAATTACATTTCGTATTTAAAGTCGCAATTTAGTTAAATTTCGTGTTTAAAGTCGAAATTTAGTTAAATTTCGAATTTAAAGTGAGAAAGTGTTTAAATTCGCCAGTGTGAAAACATAAATTAACTAAATTCCGTGTTTAAGGTCGGAATTTTTAAATTTCGTCAAAATCGAAATGTTGTTAAATTCTCTCTTCGGTTTGAAGACGTATTTTAGTTAAATTCCGAATTTAAAGCCGGAAATTAGTAAAATTCCATGCTCAAAGTTGAAATTTAGTTAAATTCCGTATTTAAAATTGGAGTTTTTTTCCTATTTAGTTTTCTATTTCCCATGTAAAGTCGGAATTTAATTACATTTCGTATTTAAAGTCGCAATTTAGTTAAATTTCGTGTTTAAAGTCGAAATTTAGTTAAATTTCGAATTTAAAGTCAGAAAGTGTTTAAGTTCGCCAGTGTGAAAACGTAAATTCACTAAATTCCGTGTTTAAGGTCGGAATTTTTAAATTTCGTCAAAATCGAAATTTTGTTAAATTCTCTCTTCGGTTTGAAGACGTATTTTAGTTAAATTCCGAATTTGGAAACTTAGTGGCGCTTAGCATGGAAATTAGTAAAATTCCATGCTCAAAGTTGAAATTTAGTTAAATTCCGTATTTAAAATTGGAGTTTTTTTCCTATTTAGTTTTCTATTTCCCATGTAAAGTCGGAATTTAATTACATTTCGTATTTAAAGTCGCAATTTAGTTAAATTTCGTGTTTAAAGTCGAAATTTAGTTAAATTTCGAATTTAAAGTCAGAAAGTGTTTAAATTCGCCAGTGTGAAAACATAAATTAACTAAATTCCGTGTTTAAGGTCGAAATTTTTAAATTTCGTCAAAATCGAAATGTTAAATTCTCTCTTCGGTTTGAAGACGTATTTTAGTTAAATTCCGAATTTAAAGCCGGAAATTAGTAAAATTCCATGCTCAAAGTTGAAATTTAGTTAAATTCCGTATTTAAAATTGGAGTTTTTTTCCTATTTAGTTTTCTATTTCCCATGTAAAGTCGGAATTTAATTACATTTCGTATTTAAAGTCGCAATTTAGTTAAATTTCGTGTTTAAAGTCGAAATTTAGTTAAATTTCGAATTTAAAGTCAGAAAGTGTTTAAGTTCGCCAGTGTGAAAACGTAAATTAACTAAATTCCGTGTTTAAGGTCGGAATTTTTAAATTTCGTCAAAATCGAAATGTTGTTAAATTCTCTCTTCGGTTTGAAGACGTATTTTAGTTAAATTCCGAATTTAAAGCCGGAAATTAGTAAAATTCCATGCTCAAAGTTGAAATTTAGTTAAATTCCGTATTTAAAATTGGAGTTTTTTTCCTATTTAGTTTTCTATTTCCCATGTAAAGTCGGAATTTAATTACATTTCGTATTTAAAGTCGCAATTTAGTTAAATTTCGTGTTTAAAGTCGAAATTTAGTTAAATTTCGAATTTAAAGTCAGAAAGTGTTTAAATTCGCCAGTGTGAAAACATAAATTAACTAAATTCCGTGTTTAAGGTCGGAATTTTTAAATTTCGTCAAAATCGAAATTTTGTTAAATTCTCTCTTCGGTTTGAAGACGTATTTTAGTTAAATTCCGAATTTGGAAACTTAGTGGCACTTAGCATGAAAATTAGTAAAATTCCATGCTCAAAGTTGAAATTTAGTTAAATTCCGTATTTAAAATTGGAGTTTTTTTCCTATTTAGTTTTCTATTTCCCATGTAAAGTCGGAATTTAATTACATTTCGTATTTAAAGTCGCAATTTAGTTAAATTTCGTGTTTAAAGTCGAAATTTAGTTAAATTTCGAATTTAAAGTCAGAAAGTGTTTAAGTTCGCCAGTGTGAAAACGTAAATTCACTAAATTCCGTGTTTAAGGTCGGAATTTTTAAATTTCGTCAAAATCGAAATTTTGTTAAATTCTCTCTTCGGTTTGAAGACGTATTTTAGTTAAATTTCGAATTTGGAAACTTAGTGGCGCTTAGCATGGAAATTAGTAAAATTCCATGCTCAAAGTTGAAATTTAGTTAAATTCCGTATTTAAAATTGGAGTTTTTTTCCTATTTAGTTTTCTATTTCCCATGTAAAGTCGGAATTTAATTACATTTCGTATTTAAAGTCGCAATTTAGTTAAATTTCGTGTTTAAAGTCGAAATTTAGTTAAATTTCGAATTTAAAGTCAGAAAGTGTTTAAATTCGCCAGTGTGAAAACATAAATTAACTAAATTCCGTGTTTAAGGTCGAAATTTTTAAATTTCGTCAAAATCGAAATGTTAAATTCTCTCTTCGGTTTGAAGACGTATTTTAGTTAAATTCCGAATTTAAAGCCGGAAATTAGTAAAATTCCATGCTCAAAGTTGAAATTTAGTTAAATTCCGTATTTAAAATTGGAGTTTTTTTCCTATTTAGTTTCCTATTTCCCATGTAAAGTCGGAATTTAATTACATTTCGTATTTAAAGTCGCAATTTAGTTAAATTTCGTGTTTAAAGTCGAAATTTAGTTAAATTTCGAATTTAAAGTCAGAAAGTGTTTAAGTTCGCCAGTGTGAAAACGTAAATTAACTAAATTCCGTGTTTAAGGTCGGAATTTTTAAATTTCGTCAAAATCGAAATGTTGTTAAATTCTCTCTTCGGTTTGAAGACGTATTTTAGTTAAATTCCGAATTTAAAGCCGGAAATTAGTAAAATTCCATGCTCAAAGTTGAAATTTAGTTAAATTCCGTATTTAAAATTGGAGTTTTTTTCCTATTTAGTTTTCTATTTCCCATGTAAAGTCGGAATTTAATTACATTTCGTATTTAAAGTCGCAATTTAGTTAAATTTCGTGTTTAAAGTCGAAATTTAGTTAAATTTCGAATTTAAAGTCAGAAAGTGTTTAAATTCGCCAGTGTGAAAACATAAATTAACTAAATTCCGTGTTTAAGGTCGGAATTTTTAAATTTCGTCAAAATCGAAATTTTGTTAAATTCTCTCTTCGGTTTGAAGACGTATTTTAGTTAAATTCCGAATTTGGAAACTTAGTGGCACTTAGCATGAAAATTAGTAAAATTCCATGCTCAAAGTTGAAATTTAGTTAAATTCCGTATTTAAAATTGGAGTTTTTTTCCTATTTAGTTTTCTATTTCCCATGTAAAGTCGGATTTTAATTACATTTCGTATTTAAAGTCGCAATTTAGTTAAATTTCGTGTTTAAAGTCGAAATTTAGTTAAATTTCGAATTTAAAGTCAGAAAGTGTTTAAGTTCGCCAGTGTGAAAACGTAAATTCACTAAATTCCGTGTTTAAGGTCGGAATTTTTAAATTTCGTCAAAATCGAAATTTTGTTAAATTCTCTCTTCGGTTTGAAGACGTATTTTAGTTAAATTCCGAATTTGGAAACTTAGTGGCGCTTAGCATGGAAATTAGTAAAATTCCATGCTCAAAGTTGAAATTTAGTTAAATTCCGTATTTAAAATTGGAGTTTTTTTCCTATTTAGTTTTCTATTTCCCATGTAAAGTCGGAATTTAATTACATTTCGTATTTAAAGTCGCAATTTAGTTAAATTTCGTGTTTAAAGTCGAAATTTAGTTAAATTTCGAATTTAAAGTCAGAAAGTGTTTAAATTCGCCAGTGTGAAAACATAAATTAACTAAATTCCGTGTTTAAGGTCGAAATTTTTAAATTTCGTCAAAATCGAAATGTTAAATTCTCTCTTCGGTTTGAAGACGTATTTTAGTTAAATTCCGAATTTAAAGCCGGAAATTAGTAAAATTCCATGCTCAAAGTTGAAATTTAGTTAAATTCCGTATTTAAAATTGGAGTTTTTTTCCTATTTAGTTTTCTATTTCCCATTTAAAGTCGGAATTGAGTTAAATTTCGTGTTTAAAGTCGGAATTTAGTTCAATTTCGAATTCAAAGTCAGAATGTGATTAAATTCTTCAGTGTGAAGAAAGAATTTAACTAAATTTTGTTTTTAAAGTCGGGATTTTGTTAAATTTCGTCAAAATCGAAATTTTGTTAAATTCTTCGGTTTGAAGTCCGTGGTTAAAATTAGAGTTTTTTTCCTATTCATTTTTATATATTCCATGTAAAGTCGGAATTTAGTTAATTTTCGTGTTTAAACTCAGAATTTAGTTAAATTCGGTGTTTAAAATTGAAGTTTTTTCCCAATTAGTTTTCTATTTCGCATTTAAAGTCGTAATTTAGTTAAATTTTGTGTTTAAAGTTGAAATTTATTTAAATTTCGAATTCAAAGTCAGAATGTGTTTAAATTCTTCATTGTGAAAACGGAATTTAATTAAATTCCCTTTTAAAGTCAAAATATAGGTCAAGTTCCTGTTTAAACTCGGAATTTTGTTAAATCTCGTCAAAACCAACTCAAAGTTGTTTAAAATTGGAGTTTTTTCATATCTAGTTTTCTATTTCCCATTCAAAGTAGGAATTTAGTTCAATTTCGTGTTTAAAGTCGAAATTTAATTAAATTTCATGTTTAAAGTCGGAATTTAGTTAAATTTTGAGTTCAAAGTCAGAATGTGTTTAAATTCCTCCGTGTGAAAACGGAATTTAATTAAATTCCGTTTTTAAAGTGGAAATTTAGTTCAACTTCCGGTTTAAATTCGGAATTTTATTAAATCTCGAGTTTAAAGCCGAAAATTAGTAAAATTCCATGCTTAAAGTCGGAATTTAGCTAAATTTCGTGTTTAAAATTGGATTTTTTTTTATTGCTTTTCCCTTTCCCATATAAAGTTGGAATTTAGTTAAATGTTGTGTTTAAAGTCGGAATTTAGTTAAATTTCGAATTCAAATTCAAAATGTGTTTAAATTGGTCAGCGTGAACACGGAATTTAACTAAATTCGGAATAACCAAAATCGGAATTTAGTTAAATTCCGTTTTTATAGTAGAAGTTTAGTTAAACTTCCTGTTTAATGCCCTAATTTTAATAAATTTTGTTAATATCGAAATTTTGCTATTTTCTTTGGTTCGAAAACGGATTTTAGTTATATTCGGAGTTTAAAGCCAAAAATTACTAAATTTTCCTACTGAAAGTCAAAATTTAGTTAAATTTCGTGTTTAAAATTGGTGTTTATTCCTATTTAGTTTTCTATTTCCCACTTAACGTCGGAATTTAGTTAAATTTCGAATTCAAAGTCAGACTGTATTTAAATTCTTCAGTTTGAAAACGGAATTTAGTTCAACTTCCTGTTTAAAGTCGCAGTTTTGTTAGATTTCGTCAAAATTAAAATGTGGTTAAATTCTTCGGTTTGAAGTCGGATTTTAGTTAAATTCCGAGTTTGAATCCGGAAATTAGTAAAATTCTCTGCTTAAAAAAAACAGAAAAATAACTTGTAGTAATTATAGAAGAAAAAATGTCCAAAACAGGTAAATAACTGGAAGCATGAATTTAAAATATTTCTAATTTTTTAGTCACAATAAAAACTATCAAACATTTGCAAAAAAAGTAATTTTTTAGTAATTAAAAAAAACAGAAATTTGTCCAAAACCGTATAAAAAAAAGTAAAATTTGGAAACGATAATCGTTTTTTTCATCAAAAAATCGTCAATTGTAAAAAAACACAGTTTAGGGCCAAAATTGTAGGTACGAAGGCGTAAAAGGGTTAACAGGATTTTTTTTTAATTCCGAGTTTAAAGTTGGAATTTAGTTAAATTCCGTGTTTAAAATTGGAGTTTTTTCCTATTTTTCTATTTCAAAATTAGTCACAATTTAGTGTTAAATTTCGATTTCAGAGCCAGAATGTGTTTAAATTCTTCATTGTGAAGACGGAATTTAGTTAAATTCCGTTTTTAAAGTTATAACATAGTTCAACTTCCTGTTTAAAGTCGGGATTTTGTTAAATTTCGTCAAAATCAAAAATTAATAAAATTTTTTGGTTTGAAGTCGGTTTTTAGTTAAATTCCGAGTTTTAAAGCCGGAAATTAGTAAAATTCCGGGCTCAGAGTCGGAATTTAGTTAAATTCTGTGTTTAAAATTGGGGTTTTTTCCTACTTAGTTTTCGATTTCCCATTTAAAGAGAATTTAGTTAAATGTCGTGTCTAAAGTCGGAATTTATTTAAATTTCGAAATCAAAGTCAGAATGTGTTTAATTTCTTCAGTGTGAAGAAGTAATTTAATTAAATTCAGTTCTTAAAGTTGAAATTTAGTTCAACTTCCTGTTTAAATCCGGAATTATGTTAAATTTCGTCAAAATCGAAATTTTGTTAAATTTTTTGATTTAAAGTCGTATTTTAGTAAAATTCCGAATTTAAGGCCAGAAATTTGTAAAATTCCACGCGCAAAGTCGGAATTTAGTTAAATTTCCTGTTTAAAATTGGAGTTTTTTTCTATTTAGTTTTCTATTTCCCATTTAAAGGGAATTTAGTTAAAGTTTTGTGTTTAAAGTCGGAATTTAGTTAAATGTCGAGATCAAAGTCAGAATGTGTTTAAATTATTCAGTGTGAAGACGGAATTTAACGTTAAAATTTCGTTTTTAAAGTCGAAGTTTAGTTCAACTTCCTGTGTAAAGTTGGGATTTTGTTAAATTTAGTCAAAATCGAAATTTTGTCAATTTCTTCGGTTTGAAGTCGGATTTTAGTTAAATTCCGAGTTTAAAGACGGAAAGTAGAAAAATTCCATGCTCAATGTCAAAATTTAGTTAAATTCCGTGTTTAAAATTGGAGTTTTTTCCTATATAGTTTTCTATTTCCCATTTAAAGTCAGAATTTAGTTAAATATTCTTTTTAAAGTGGATATTTAGTTGAATTTCGAAAGTCAGAATGTGTTTCGGGATTTTGTTAAATTTCGTCAAAATTGTTGATTTAATTAAATTTTTCGGTTTGAAGTCGGATTTTAGCTAAATTCAGAGTTTAAAGCAGTAAATTAGTAAAATTCCATGCTCAAAGTAGGAATTTAGTTAAATTCCCTGTTCAAAATTGGAGTTTTTTCTTATTTAGTTTTCTATTACCCATTTAAATTCGGAATTTAGTTAAATTTCGGGTTTAAAGTCGCATATTAGTTAAATTTCAACTTCAAAGTCAGAATGTGTTTAAATTATTCAGTGTGAAGACGGAATTTGATCAAATTCTGTTTTTAAAGTTAAAGTTTAGTTAAACTTCCTGTTTAAAGTCGGGATGTTGTTAAATTTAGTCAAAATCGAAATTTTGTTAAATTCTTCGGTTTGAAGTCGGATTTTAGTTAAATTCCGTATTTAAAATTGGAGTTTTTTAGTATTTAGTTCTCTATTTCGCATTTAAAATCGGAATTTAGTTAAATTTTGTGTAAGTCGGAATTTAGTTAAATTTCGAATTCAGAGTCAGAATGTGTTTAAATTCTCAGTGTGAAGATGGAAAATCAAAATTTAATTAAATTTTTCGGTTTGAAGTCGGATTTTAGTTAAATTCCTAGTTTAGAATTGGAGTTTTTTCCTATTTAGGTTTCTATTTCCCATTTAAAGTCGGAATTTAATTAAATTTCCTGTTTAAAGTAGGAATTTACTTAAATTTCGAATTCAAAGTCAGAATGTGCTTAAATTCTCCAGTGTGAAGACGGAATTTAATTAAGTTCCGTTTTTAAAGTCGAAATTTAGTTCAACATCCTGTTTAAAATCGGAATTTTGTTAAATTTCGTCAAAATTAAACTTAAATTAAATTTTTCGGTTTGAAGTCGGATTTTAGTTAAATTCCGAGTTTAAAATTGGAGTTTTTTCCTAATTAGTTCTCTATTTCCCATTTAAAACCGGAATGTAGTTAAACCTCGTGTTTAAAAGTTGAAATTTAGTTAAATTTCGTATTCAGTAACGTCAGAATGTGGTTTAAATTCTTCAGTGTGAAGATGCAATTTAATTATATTTCTTTTTTGAAGTCGTAATTTAGTTTAACTTTCTGTTTAAAGCCGGAATTTTTTAAGATTTAGCCAAAATCAAAATTTAGTTACATTTTTCTGTTTGAAGTCAAAATTTAGTTAAATTCCGTGTTTAAAATTGGAGTTTTTTCCAATTTAGTTTTCTATTTCCCATTTAAAATCGAATTTTAGTTCAACTTCCTGTTTAAAGTCGGAATTTTCTTAAATACCGTCAAAACCGAAATTTTATTAAATTCTTCGGTTTGAAGTCGGATTTTAGTTAAATTCTGAGTATACAGAACATCGTCAAAATCGAAATTATACTAATTTCATCGGCATGAAGTCCATTTTTAGTTAAATTCCGCGTTTAAAATTGGAGTTTTTCCTATTTAGTTTTCTATTTCCCATTTAAAGTCTGAATTTAATTAACTTTCGGGTTTAAAGTAGAAATTTAGTTAAATTTCGAATTTATAGTCCGAATGTGTTAACTTCTTCGGTGTGAATACCGAATTTAATTAAATTCGGTCTTCTTATTTATAAAGTCGTCGTTAGTATTTTCCTGTTTAAAGTTAGTTCTTCCTGTTTAAAGTCCGGATTTTGTTAAATTTTATCAAAATCGAAATTTTGTTATATTCTTCGATTTGAAGTCGGATTTTAGTTAAATTCCGTGTTTAATATTGGAGTTTTTTCCTATTTAGTTTTCTATTTCCCATTTAAAATCGAAATTTAGTACAACTTCCTGTTTAAAGTCGGAATTTTGTTAAATACCGTCAAAACCGAAATTTTATTAAATTCTTCGGTTTGAAGTCGGATTTTAGTTAAATTCTGAGTATAAAGCCGGAAATTGGTAAAATTCCTTGTTCAAAATCGGAATTTAGTTAGCTTCGATGTTATTTCGCTCTTTTTCTTTATTTTCTTTAAACTGTTATTAATTCATACTGAGTACATATATTTTTTTATTTTTACTTCTTCCTTTTTATCCACTTTTTCATCAATCACTCTTAATCTTTTTTCTTCCTGATAAATCTTGACACTGATTTAGTGGGCCTTTCATGTGCTATGTGCAATAAAGGAACACAGTCAGGATTTATATTACTAGTTAATTTTGCTGGTTTTCCTACAGTAAAGCAGAGTATAAAAAAGGCAGTTTTTAAAAACACCTAAAGTACCTTTTAAAATATGTCTAGAGCACACTTCTAAGTATTTCAATTTAGATTCAGATAAGTCCTCCCATCTTAAAACTAATAGCCATCAGTCCGTCATCATTCCCTTCTTTGCTCGGACAGATCAATTAACTGTCTTTTATGATTTGGAGTTAGGAAAACAGGCATTGGAAAAGAGCCCTCTTTGTCGCTATTTCCCCTCACCACCACAATGAAACTGCCACAAAATGATGGCAATTTCCGTGGTTTGTAATACTAGCTATTCACAAAAGTTTATGACATATGACAAAACAAATGAACATTCCATGGCTACTGAGATGCCAAAAAATCTTGAATGGGTAATAGGTTCAACATTATTCGGGCAGTAAAATTAATAATTGGCGCTGCAAATAATATTTATCTTCTATATAGGTATGAAATTTACAAACAGTAACACATACACAATGCAATATTAAAAATCTTTAGTGCTGAGGTTGTTTTTACACATCTTGATTTCTACACATGTTGCAGGGTCATTACTAAACTGATTTAATTACAAAAAAAAGCTCTTAGAAGTTATGCAAATTAAAAAAAAAATCGATAGAAATCGGACAAAAACCTCATAAGAAGCAATGCTAAACAACGTTTGTTTGTCCTAACAAAAGTTTCGACAGATGACTTTGACTGCCTAATTGTTGTCACTCAATTAAATCACTTTAATCAGCCAGTTTAATAAAAAAAACCATTACAAGATGCCATCGACTCCTTCAATAAACTTCCGTAAGTCTGTCTGTCGTTTCTAAATAATAATTAACTTGACACCCTGATGCCTATCAGCAAGCAATCAGTCCAAAGGCGTTTTTTTCCCTTCGCAAAAAACTAGTGTCTACGTGACTGAGTATTTGGCCGATATCTTCAGCAAACCTAATAACCATTGGTATTATTTTGTTTGAAGAACAACCACGGAGCGTGGCATAACCCTGAAATCGATCGACCGTGTTAATTAAATAAGACCTTGTCTTAGCTAAACAATTTTACTATAAAATTTTGTTTTGTTTATTTGTCTATTTTGTTTTCGTCTTGACAGTACAGACAAAAAGCGTGCTATCGTTTAAACATAAAGATGGCTGTCCAGGCCCGGGTACATTAAACCGTTTACCTCTTGGTCGTAATTAGCAGCCAGACTGATTAAGCGTTACAAATTGCGGAGTTAATTTTCCATTTACCAACCACCTGGCCGGACATAAAAAACGAAATAATCCATTTTTATGGGTTATCAGCTGAACAATCGCCCGTTTCCTATGGAGATTAGCACTGATTGACCGAGGTCATAATTTACAGGAAAAAAAATGTTAATTTAGCATCTACTTACGTTTTTATATAGTTTTAAAAGCAAAAAGAAAAAGTTATTAACCTTAAATCAACCTCATAGACAACCGCTTTTGTCCCTGACAAAGTCCATGCAACCGGAAGTTTTATGGACCAGTTAAGTTCTTTGGGACAATTTGATTGTGTGGTCAAGAAAAACTCATGTGTGGCACCTGATATTCTGCTGCCACTAACTAATAGTTTATGTAAGATATCGATTTAAGTCAAGGTTAATAAGAGTAAACTGCAACTTGTGCATTTGTTATATATGATTTAGCCGCGTTTTAATATACTTGTCCTGTGTGTGTCATTTGAAAATTCCAATGGCCAATAAGCTGCTGACTTATTACGTAACCTAGATTTTTTTTGCTGAACTTAGAATGATATAATGGACGGTTATGGATATAATAGTTCTTGACAGGATACGGATCTGCCCATTGCGTGTCGTAACTCGGAATTTACGAGGATCGAAGGGTAGGAGTAGGACGTGATCGTTTTGGAATTTAGATTATTTTTTTTATGAAAACAGTAATTACAAAGACGTTTTTCAATTCATAGAATATATTGTGACGATTATATAGGATCTGATCGACTAGACCCGACAAATCAACAAAAAATATTTAAAAATAAAGAAGCTTTCTATTTATTTATTTTTTTTTTGTTGATTGGGGGTACCAAGCCAGAAACTACCTTTTTCAAGGAGCTGCCTGTATCCAAAAAAAAAAATAGTACCCCGCATAATGAAACTACATCAGATAAAATTGAAGAGTTAGGTGGAAGTAGCAAAAACTTTATTAGCATTTCCTTAAAAAAAAAGAGTCAAATAAACAATAAATAAACATTCAGTTATTTAGCAGATAATAAATAATCTTTTCTACTTTGGATAAAACTTCAAAGTTTTCTAGTCTTTCTTAGGGCTAGACTTGATTTTCACTACTGCACTTGTCTTGAATTCAAGTCAAACATAATTAAAATCAAGTGCTTGAAAAATCAAGGTAAGTAGTAAAACAGACTATAAAAGAATCAATTCTAATCATCATTCAATTGACTGATACGTAATCATGTCTGAATCAATCTTGTTCCTTCACCATTTTCGGTCAAGCCTTAAGTAGTTTGAAAAAACTTGACTTCAAGTTAAGCTCGTATATAAAAAGTTAAGTCATGTTTAGTAAAGTACCGAGTTGTCAACTATTTAGTTTTTCAAGTCAGGTCAAGTATTTCTTAAAATTATTGTCAAGCAACTTGACTCGATGAATCGCTAGTTTTTATCAAGATTAACGTCCTTCTCAATAAATTCTACTCGTTACCAACATGATACAAGCGAGCCAGATACCCAGCAACCCCACACCTTTCAGCAAAATATACATTAGTTTCTTTACGATGACAAAGAAGAATAAAAAGAAGACAAAAAATACATTTTCTCGTAGACATTCATGTCTACAATGTAGTCAAATGTAGACATTCATGACAAAAGAGTTGTTCTTTCAACGTCTTCTATCTCGAAACGTCGGCAGTTCTCTAATTGAAGAATGTCCTTCTCTCTTCTATGCTCTTTACATTTTCACTCTAAACAAGTCTCATATGGAGAAGCGCTCTTATATTGAGTAACAGAGACACATAACCACAGACTTAAAGTCGTTGTTAAAAGAATCAGTAAAAAACTGCCTTTAATAAAGAAAAGTATAAGAAACAAAAGTTGGTTAAAACAGTAAAACACCAGTTCTCTACATTCCTTTCTACCGTATTTTGCAGGTCCAACACTTCATTTTCCATTTTTTATATTACATGAAAGAATAACATTTTAAACTCGGAATTTTACTAAATTCCGACTTTGAACTCGGAATTTGACTAAATTTCAACTTCTTCAATATTAAAGGAATTTAACTAAATTCCAACTTTGAACTCGGAATTTGACAAAACTTCTACTTTAAACTCGGAATTTAACTAAATTCCGACTTTGAATCCAAAATTAAATTAAATTCCGACTCACACCTCGGAATTTGACTAAATTCCGACTTTTCACTCGGAACTTAACCAAATTCCAACTTTAAACTTGGAAATTCCGACTC
The DNA here is from genome assembly GCA_951812265.1 of Taphrorychus bicolor. Classification (NCBI taxonomy): domain Eukaryota; kingdom Metazoa; phylum Arthropoda; class Insecta; order Coleoptera; family Curculionidae; genus Taphrorychus; species Taphrorychus bicolor. Next base: position 34,007,987 of record OX638303.1, on the reverse strand, counting down.
AGAACTCGGAATATGACTAAATTCCAACTTTAAACTCGGAATTTAAGCAACGAAATTCCGACTTTGAACTCGGAATTTATAAATTCCCACTTTACCCTCGAAGTTTAACTAAATTCCGACTTTGAATTCAAAACTTAACTAAATTCCGACTCGGAATTCGACTAAACTCCGACTTTATAATCGGAATTTAACTAAATTTCGACTTTGAACTCGAAATTTAACCAAATTCCAACTTTAAACTCGGAATTTAACTAAATTCCGAATTTGAACTCAGAATTTAACCAAATTCCGACTTTGAATTCGGAATTTAACTAAATCCCGACTTTATAATCGGAATTTAACTAAATTTCGACTTTGAACTCGAAATTTAACCAAATTCCAACTTTGAACTCGGAATTTAACTAAATTCCGACTTTGAACTCAGAATTTAACCAAATTCCGACTTACAACTCGGAATTCGACTAAATTCCGACTTTGAATTCGGAATTTAACTAAATCCCGATTTTAAACTCGGAATTTAACCAAGTTCCAACTTTAAACTCTTAATTTAACTAAATTCCAACTTTGAACTCGGTAATTAACTTAATTCAGACTCACAACTCGGAATTCGACTAAACTCCGACTTTATACTCGGAATTTAACTAAATTCCGACTTTAAAGTCGGAATTTAACTAAATCCCGATTTTGAACTCGGAATTTACCCAATTTCCAACTTTAATTCGTAATTTAAGTAAATTCCAACTTTGAACTCAAAATTTAACCAAATTCCGACTTTGAACTCGGAATTTAACTAAATTACGACTTTACCCTCGGAATTTAACTCGGTAATTAACTTAATTCAAAATCACAACTCGGAATTCGACTAATATCCGACTTTATACTCGGAATTTAACTAAATTCCGAGTCAGAACTTGGAATTTACCTACATTCCGACTCAGAACTCGGAATTTGACTGAATTCCAACTTTACCCTCGGAATTTAACTAAACTCCGAATTTAAACTCGGAATTTAACTAAATTCCGACTCAGAACTCGGAATGTGACCAAATTCCAACTTTGAACTCGGAATTTAACTTAATTCCGACTCAGATCTTGGAATTTAACTAAATTCCGAGTCAGAACTCGGAATTTGAGTGAATTCCAACTTTACACTCAGAATTTAACTAAATTCCGAATTTGAAATCGGAATTTAACTTAATTCCGACTCAGAACTTGGAATTTAGCTAAATTCCGACTCAGAACTCGGAATTTGCCTAAATTCTAAGTTTACACTCGGAATTTAACTAAATTCAGACTTTGAACCCGGAATTTAACTAAATTTCGACTTTGAAGTCAGAATTTAACTAAATTTCGACCTACAACTCGGAATTCGACTAAACTCCGACTTTATACTCGGAATTTAAGTAAACTCCGATTTTGAACTCGGACTTTAACTAAATCCCGATTTTGAACTCGGAATTTAACTAAATTCAGACTTTGAACCCGGAATTTAACTAAATTTCGACTTTGAAGTCAGAATTTAACTAAATTTCGACCTACAACTCGGAATTCGACTAAACTCCGACTTTATACTCGGAATTTAAGTAAACTCCGATTTTGAACTCGGACTTTAACTAAATCCCGATTTTGAACTCGGAATTTAACCAAATTCTAACTTTAAACTCGGAATTTAAATAAATTCCAACTTTAAACTAGGTTCCGAATCACAACTCGGAATTCGACTAAACTCCGACTTTATGCTCGGAATTTAAGTAAACTCCGATTTTGAACTCGGATTTTAACTAAATCCCGATTTTGTACTCGGAATTTAACCAAATTCCAACTTTAAACTCGGAATTTAACTAAATTCCGACTTTGAACTCAGAATTTAACTAAATTCCGACTTACAACTCGGAATTCGACTAAATTCCGACTTTGAATTCGGAATTTAACTAAATCCCGATTTTGAACTCGGAATTTACCCAATTTCCAACTTTAATTCGTAATTTAAGTAAATTCCAACTTTGAACTCAAAATTTAACTAAATTCCGAATTTGAACTCGGAATTTAACTAAATTCCGACTTTACCCTCGGAATTTAACTCGGTAATTAACTTAATTCAGAATCACAACTCGGAATTCGACTAAAATCCGACTTTATACTCGGAATTTAACTAAATTCCGACTCAGAACTTGGAATTTACCTAAATTCCGACTCAGAACTCGGAATTCGACTGAATTCCAACTTTACCCTCGGAATTTAACTAAACTCCGAATTTAAACTCGGAATTTAACTAAATTCCGACTCAGAACTCGGAATGTGACCAAATTCCAACTTTGAACTCGGAATTTAACTTAATTCCGACTCAGATCTTGGAATTTAACTAAATTCCGAGTCAGAACTCGGAATTTGAGTGAATTCCAACTTTACACTCAGAATTTAACTAAATTCCGAATTTGAAATCGGAATTTAACTAAATTCCGACTTTGAACTCAGATTTTAACTAAATTCCTACTTACAACTCGGAATTCGACTAAATTTGAATTCGGAATTTAACTAAATTCCGATTTTGAACTCGGAATTTACCCAATTTCCAACTTTAATTCATAATTTAAGTAAATTCCAACTTTGAACTCAAAATTTAACTAAATTCCGACTTTGAACTCGGAATTTAATTAAATTCCGACTTTACCCTCGGAATTTAACTCGGTAATTAACTTAATTCAGAATCGCAACTCGGAATTCGACTAAAATCCGACTTTATACTCGGAATTTAACTAAATTCCGACTCAGAACTTGGAATTTATCTAAATTCCGACTCAGAACTCGGAATTTGACTGAATTCCAACTTTACCCTCGGAATTTTACTAAACTCCGAATTTAAACTCGGAATTTAACTAAATTCCGACTCAGAACTCGGAATGTGACCAAATTCCAACTTTGAACTCGGAATTTAACTTAATTCCGACTCAGATCTTGGAATTTAACTAAATTCCGAGTCAGAACTCGGAATTTGAGTGAATTCCAACTTTACACTCAGAATTAAACTAAATTCCGAATTTGAAATCGGAATTTAACTTAATTCCGACTCAGAACTTGGAATTTAGCTAAATTCCGACTCAGAACTCGGAATTTGCCTAAATTCTAAGTTTACACTCGGAATTTAACTAAATTCAGACTTTGAACCCGGAATTTAACTAAATTTCGACCTACAACTCGGAATTCGACTAAACTCCGACTTTATACTCGGAATTTAAGTAAACTCCGATTTTGAACTCGGACTTTAACTAAATCCCGATTTTGAAATCGGAATTTAACCAAATTCCAACTTTAAACTCGGAATTTAACTAAATTCCGACTTTGAACTCAGAATTTAACTAAATTCCGACTTACAACTCGGAATTCGACTAAATTCCGACTTTGAATTCGGAATTTAACTAAATCCCGATTTTAAACTCGGAATTTAACCAAGTTCCAACTTTAAACTCTTAATTTAACTAAATTCCAACTTTGAACTCGGTAATTAACTTAATTCAGACTCACAACTCGGAATTCGACTAAACTCCGACTTTATACTCGGAATTTAGTGACTTTCAAGTCGGAATTTAACTAAATCCCGATTTTGAACTCGGAATTTAACCAATTTCCAACTTTAATTCGTAATTTAAGTAAATTCCAACTTTGAACTCAAAATTTAACTAAATTCCGACTTTGAACTCGGAATTTAACTAAATTTCGACTTTACCCTCGGAATTTAACTCGGTAATTAACTTAATTCAGAATCACAACTCGGAATTCGACTAAAATCCGACTTTATACTCGGAATTTAACTAAATTCCTACTCAGAACTTGGAATTTAGCTAAATTCCGACTCAGAACTCGGAATTTGCCTAAATTCTAAGTTTACACTCGGAATTTAACTAAATTCAGACTTTGAACCCGGAATTTAACTAAATTTCGACTTTGAAGTCAGAATTTAACTAAATTTCGACCTACTCAGTCCGAGTCAGAACTCGAAATTTGAGTGAATTCCAACTTTACACTAACTCCAACTTTATGCTCGGAATATGACTAAATTCCGACTTTGAACTCGGAATTTAACTAAATCTCGATTTTGAACTCGGAATTCAACGAAATTCCGACTTTAAACTCGAAATTTAACTAAATCCTGACTCAGAACTCGAAATTTGACCAAATTTTGACTTTACAATCGAAATTTAACTAAATTACAACTTTGAACTCGGAATTTAACCAAATTCGAACTTGATACTAATTTAACTAAATTCCGACTTTGATCTCGGTATTTAAACAAATTCCAACTTTAAACTCGAAATTCCGTCTTTGAACTCGGAATTTAACTAAATTCCGAGTTTAAAATAGGAATTCTAGAAGAAAAAAAAGTTGCTGAAAAAAATAAAAAAAGAGCTTTCTGGATTCTTTTCTACGGTTTTCTACCAAGGCGTAGAAATGAATTCCGAGTTCAAAGTCGGATATTAGTTAAATTCCGAGCTTAAAGTTGGAATTTAGCTAAATCCCAGTCGGAATTTAGTTAAATCCGAGTTCAAAGTCGGAAATTAGTTAAATTCCGAGATCAAAGTCGGAATTTACTTAAATTCCGAGTTTAGAGTCGCAATTTTACTAAATTACTAATGTGAACTCGGAATTTAACTAAATCCCGATTTTGAACTCGGAATTTAACCAAATTCTAACTTTAAACTCGAAATTTAAATAAATTCCGACTTTGAACTAGGAATTTAAAAGAATCTGTCGGAATTTAGTTAAATTCCGAGTTTACTAAATTCCGACTTTAAACTCAGAATGTAACTAAATTCCGGCTTTACACTAAGAATTTATTTAAAATTCCGAGTCTAAAGTCGGAATTTAGTAGAAGAAGACTTAGGAATAAATTCCCACTTTGAACACGGAATTTAACTAAATTACGACTTTGAACTGGTAATTTAACTAAATTCTGACTTTAAACTAGGAATTTAATTAAAATCAAAATTTAGTTAAATTCCGAGTTTAAAGTCGGAATTTAGTTAAATTGGGAGTTCAAAGTCGAAATTTAGTTAAATTCCGAGTTCAAAGTCGGAATTTAGTTAAATTCCAAGTTTAAAGTCGGAATTTAGTTAAATTGGGAGTTCAAAGTCGAAATTTAGTTAAATTCCGAGTTCAAAGTCGGAATTTAGTTAAATTCCAAGTTTAAAGTCGGAATTTAGTTAAATTCCGAGTTCAAAGTCGGAATTTAGTTAAATCCGAGTTCAAAGTCGGAAATTAGTTAAATTCCGAGATCAAAGTCGGAATTTACTTAATTTCCGAGTTTAAAGTCGCAATTTTACAAAATTATTACTTTGAACTCGTAATGTAACTTATATTCCGAGTTCGAAATCGAAATTTATTCCTAAGTCTACTTCTGCTCAATTCCGAATTTAAACTCGGAATTTAAGTAAATTCCGACTTTAAACTAGGAATTTAATTAAATTCGGATTTTAGTTAAATTCCGAGTTCAAAGTTGGAATTTAGTTAATTTCCGAGTTTAGAGTCCGTTAGGAGAGAAAAATTAAGTGGGCAATAGAAAACTAAATAGGGAAAAACTCCAATTTTAAACAGGGACTTTAAGTAAATTCCGACTTTGAACTCTGAATATAACTAAATTCCGATTTTTAACTATTTGAACTCGGAATTTAACTAAATTGCGACTTTGAACTAGAAATTCAGCTAAGTTTCGACCTTGAACTCGGAATATAACTAAATTCCGACTTTCAACTAGGAATTTAACTAAATTCGGACTTTGAACTCGGAGTTTAATTAAATTAATAATGTCGCCTCCCTAAATAATAGCTGCTAAAGGAAAAAAAATTGGGTTAAAGAAAAAGTTATGAAAGTGCTTAAAAATAACGTTGGACAAGAAAATTAATGAAAGTGCGGAGGAGAACCGGTAATTAGTTGAAAAATTATCGAGAGCCAATAAAAATAATAGACGAATAAAATGCATAGAAAATCAAATGGGTCAAAACATCAATCATTGAAAATTGATCAACATCAAGGATACAAGGAAAAACTATAAGATACAAAAACTAAATTAAACGAGGACTTGAAAGAAGTAGAAAGAACAAATGTGTATAGAAAATTGAGCAAAACCCACTTTTTGAACGAAAAACGATTTCACAGCTAAATGTTTCTGTGATAGCTGATGACAAAAATAAAAAAGAAAGGCGAAACTCCAGATGAAAGAAGGTAAACAAACTGTAACAATATAAACGCAACAGATAGAAATGAAAGAAATGAAGGAATAAATAAGCTAAAGTTGGTCAACAAAAATAGGTCAAGAAAAAAAAATTAAAAAGATATTGAAATAGCAACTGGAGTAGACTTTGAGAGCGGCTCTGCCCCGGACTCAGTCTCCCTATCGGCCCTTTTTTGGCCCTTAGTTCTTTTTTTTTGGTCCTGTTTCGGTTCATGTGCGCCTTTCTCTTTTCCTTTCTTCCCTCTGATTGAGTTGTAGAAAGGACCCTGGACTCGCACTTGGAAGATTTTTTCCCCTTTCGTCGCTCGCTCTGCCCTCTCGACCTCCGAGTCTCCTGTGGTGGCTAGGAGTTCGTCTTCCTGGGTGAAACTAGTTTCCATCTTGGAAGACGTTGAGTGGTTAGGATTCCCCTCTTCGATCGAAGGTTTGGTGGTTTGTGTTTTCTCTGTGTCAGTGGTGTATTGTGTGTCTGAGGGTGTGTCATGTGTGTATGATTCCCCGGGTAATTCCCGACCTCCCCCCCCCCCCTCTGAGCAAAGAACAGAATGGCCGAGATGGTTCCCTTTCTGAGGGGGTGAGCAGTCGCCAGCTGTCATTACTACCTCCATCGAGATTTTACGCCGGTAGAAAGAGCAGCCCCTACACTTGCTGGGCAAGGGTGGGCCCTTATACTACCCAACGGCCCAGGGGGCCTATTCGTGGTTGTTACGTCGCTACTAACTGATCCAGCTTTTTTCTCGTTTGCGATCACAAAAAATACATTTACACATCTTAACTTCACTGAATATATCCACAGAAATAGGAATTTTCCGTTGAAAACGTCTGTTTGTGTTTGTCCGAACGCAGGGACTTTTATGTATAACCCATTCACTTATTTTTGACATCTGGTCATCAAGACTTAAAACAAAGTCAATATCAGACTAAAAACTGCTGCAATTTGCGATTGCTTTTAAGATACATGGACTAGTTCATGGGAAACAAAAGATTTTGTTCAGTTAGTTCTTAAGTAAATAAGATACTGTATAATTGGTTTCCGAAATTTTATGATTCTATGAAAGTATTAGTTTGGAGATTACTTTCCATAAGCAAATGCGTCTGTTTGTTAATCAAACAGTTTCAACATAACGTAATTTATGGTTAATCTTTGTCTAATGCCATAATTCCTAACCACATAACATTAACATAATAACTGAGAATCCTCAATCCGCACTCTCTTCAGGATTAAAGACGTCCACGTGTCCTAAAACAATGTATGATTTTAGAGCTCTTGGAGCTTTAGGCTGTCGGTTTGCACTTAAAAAAAACAATACAACACATGTTTACTGTGTTTATCTAGTTTACCTTAATTGCACAAGTCGGGTTTTTTAATGCTTATTAATTGACAATGCACATTTTCAAATATTTATCATATGATATAATGATTTTAATGAACGTTTGAGGCAGGTGGTAGATTTAGACAATTTTTTTTGAATACCATTGTTTTTATTGAATTTTTAAACGTCTGTTTCGCAAAATACTACCTATGCTCGTTATCATTCTCCCCTATGGTTGATAAGGGAGAGTGGAGTTTCCTTATCAACCCCTTATTATCTTTTATTAATATACGAAAAGTAAATTTTGTACCTTCAAAACTACGTAATTTTAAATGTAATAAAGTTTATAATAATCAACAGCCAATCGACCAGAAAATAGTTAAATTCGCCCAATTTTTAGATTCCAGTTTTTAACTATTTTTGAAACAAAATTTGGTCCTGAAATTTTTAAAAAATTTGAAAATCTTTTAATTTTAAATGTTCTAGTTGAGGAGAGCTGATAAATATTTATTAAAAATAGAATTTATTTACTCTTAAAATGTAAATGATTTAATAAAAAAAAATAAAAAAAAATTTACTCAAAAGATCAGAGTTCATGGAGTTTATCGAAGTGAGTACTATACAAGTCTTAGTATGCGTGTAGAATACTATACAAGTGTACCCCCTGCGACGACTAAATTGTCCTTTTGATCGTTAGAATGTACTTTAGCCAGGCGCATTCGCCGTATTGTCAATATGTAATTTTTTCCATTTTCAACTATTTTCATGTTTCCCTTGTTACCTTATATCCACTACTACAGAATAATTATTTTCTCAAACCCTGACAGTGACTCTTGCTCAGATTGCTCATCGTGCTTCTTCTAATTAATGCTTTATTCCAAGTTGGTTGATTGTACTATTTTTTGGTCAATTGTACTCTCTTATATCCAAACGTCTCTACTGTTTTGTACTCTTCAGTAATAAAGTATATTATTGGAGCAAAGTCGTATGATTCAATTATTCTAAAATATTACATGGATCGTTCAACAGTTTACAGATCCGTACAAAAAAAACGTTGTAATACGGATATTGCTTCATTTTTATTGATAGTGATCCGATTAAGGTTACTGATAATTAGGCGGTCAATTAAAACGAGCGAAACAGTTTATTGTTATCCGGTTGGTATAAGCTTTGCTATCTAGCAGTCGCTGTTAAAAAAAAATTGTCTTGCATCTAGTAAAAACAGGATCTAAGTAAACATGTTTTATTACTATAAACTATTTTCAAGCATTTTTTACAAAAATCTATTAATAGTGTCGAGAAAATCATTGTTTATTAATTTACATAAGTCCATTGTGATAATGGGTTATGACTATTACCCCAACAATCCTTCAAATTGATATTTAAGTGAACCTCAACAAACTCAGACTACGTCAACCACAGACTGATGGAAACGTTATCGTCGAAACGTCATTAAACCGTAAAGTATATTGGAATAGGTACTTACGCCATAAAAAGGTGTTTTCAAATATGTGAAGAACTTATCAAAAAGAACAAAAAAATGTAAAAAAAAAGAAAAACACAAGACTTTATTCTATATCATTAGAGAAAACTGGAGGGGTGCTTCAACCACCATAATAGTTGGTAAACAAACAAGAGAATAATCAAGATTTCAACAGCTTAGATATCTATACAGTTGTTCAAAAGAATAATCTTCAAAGAAAAAGAGCGTAACATGCAAATGTCATAAATGAGTCACAGGAACAGTTAACAAACCAAGAAGTCAAAGGTAAAAACCACAAGTAACCGTGACCCCTCCAAGACGCTGAAGATCCCTCAAACATAAGTCAAATTTGTCTGTTGAAATACAAGAAGCGATTATTGATAACGGTGGTGTTACGAAGAGAGTGCAGAAGACGGGTCCTAAAATTGCGGTTTTTGAGGACAAAGTAACTGGAAAACAATCGGAATAAGTATATGATCTACACTGTTTCCAACTGTAATTCAAAAAGTATCAAGTGTAATTCAGAATAGTCAAGTGTAATTGAGAAATCTCCAAGTGTAATTCAGAATAGTCAAGTGTAATTAAAAGATAAAGTAAAAAAGGGATACGATTATAGAACTTTCTGAGTACCTACAACTATTCTGAATATATACTAGTACAACTATTCTGAATTACACTTGATACTTTCTGAATTACAGTTTGAAATGTAGTAGAACTTGATGGCGTAGCTAGTTTTGTACTATAAGGAATAATTTCGCCGCAATAAAACAAACATAAGTTTTTTTAATCAGACATCCTGTATTTTATTAGATTTTTAAAACCGCATCGACAAATTACACTTGATGGTGTCCGAATTACATAAGATGTTTTCTGTATTACACTTGACTATTCCGAATTACACTTAATGCTTTCATAATTTCAGTTGGCTATTCTGAATTACAAGTGACGGTTTCTGAATTACACTTGACTATTCTGTATTACACTTGACTATTCTGAATTACACATAATACTTTCTGATTCACAATTGACAATTCTGAATTACATGTGACAGTTTCTGAATTACACTTGACTATTCTGAATTACACTTGATTGGTTCTGAATTACAGTTGATGTTTTCTGAATTAGACGTGACTATTCAGAATTACACTTCATGCTTTCCGAATTACAGTTGACTATTTTGAATTACAAGTGACGGTTTCTGAATTACATTTAACTATATTGAATTACACTTGATTCACTTGATGCTTTTTGAGTTATACTTGATAATTTCCCAATTACACTTGACAATTTCTGAATTACATTTTCAAAATATCCAAAAGTGACAGAACAAGACATAAAAAATTATAATAGAGAAAAAAGGACAGAAAAGAACAGAGAAGGATGGAAAATAAATTTAGTAAAAAAGGACAAATAGAAAACTAAACAATGAAATTGAAATAACATCATCTGAAATCAATGTTACATTTCTGAAATTCACATTGTATTTTCTCAAATAGAAGCAACCAATACGAAATATTTTTTGCAACTTCTGAAATTTTTTAGATTTTCTAGATTTTGAATTTCTAGAATTAGAGTTTCTAAATTTAAAGTTACGAAATCTAAAATGAGTTTTACGTTTTCTGAAATACGTGTGGAAATGGTGTACATACAGAAGAGAGAGAATAATTTGCAAAAAAACACATTTTCAAATTATTAAAAAATGACCGATCAAGGCGTAAAAAACTAATCAGTTATTTGGGATTGTTTGCCTTCCTCTTCTACTATAGCTGTTTTCGTAAACTCTTCTTTATACCCTTTTTTTCAAATTTTTCTATGTCGGTTTTTTATGTTTCATATATTTATAATTTTCTTTGTCATGTTTCGTTCAATTTTTGTTTTTTCAATTTTTTCCTTCAAAGTTTTACAAACAAGTAGAAGGGCCAACAAGATTTTTTTCTTAAATTCCGAATTCAAAGTCGGAATTTAGTTAACTTCCGAATTCAAAGTCGGAATTTAGGTAAATTCCTAGTTCAAAGTCGGAATTTAGCAAAATTCCTAGTTCAAAGTCGGAATTTATTCCTAAGTCTACTTCTAAATTCCGAGTACAAAGTCGGAATTTACTAGAATTCCAAGTTTAAAATCGGAATTTACCTAAATTCCTAGTTCAAAGTCGGACTTTAGTTAACTTCCGAGTTCAAAGTCGGAATTTAGGTCGGTTTTTTATGTTTCATATATTTATAATTTTCTTTGTCACGTTTCGTTCAATTTTTGTTTTTTCAATTTTTTTCTTCAAAGTTTTACAAACAAGTAGAAGGGCCAACAAGATTTTTTTCTTAAATTCCGAATTCAAAGTCGGAATTTAGTTAACTTCCAAGTTCAAAGTCGGAATTTAGGTAAATTCCTAGTTCAAAGTCGGAATTTAGCAAAATTCCTAGTTCAAAGTCGGAATTTATTCCTAAGTCTACTTCTAAATTCCGAGTTCAAAGTCGGAATTTACTAGAATTCCAAGTTTAAAACCGGAATTTACCTAAATTCCTAGTTCAAAGTCGGACTTTAGTTAACTTCCGAGTTCAAAGTCGGAATTTAGGTCGGTTTTTTATGTTTCATATATTTATAATTTTCTTTGTCACGTTTCGTTCATTTTTTTTTTTCAATATGTTTCTTCAAAGTTTTACAAACAAGTAGAAGGGCCAACAAGATTTTTTTCTTAAATTCCGAATTCAAAGTCGGAATTTAGTTAACTTCCGAGTTCAAAGTCGGAATTTAGGTAAATTCCTAGTTCAAAGTCGGAATTTAGCAAAATTCCTAGTTCAAAGTCGGAATTTACTCCTAAGTTTTCCTCTACTAAATTCCGAGTTCAAAGTAGGAATTTAGTTAAATTCCGAGTTCAAAATCAGAATTTATTCTTAAGTCTACTTCTACTAAATTGCGAGTTCGAAGTCAGAATTTAGTTAACTTCCGAGTTCAAAGTCGGAATTTAGTTAAATTCCGAGTTCAAAATCGGAATTTACTCCTAAGTTTTCCTCTACTAAATTCCGAGTTCAAAGTCGGAATTAGCAGTCGGAATTTAGTTAAATTCCGAGTTCAAAATCAGAATTTATTCTTAAGTCTACTTCTACTAAATTGCGAGTTCGAAGTCAGAATTTAGTTAACTTCCGAGTTCAAAGTCGGAATTTAGTTAAATTCCGAGTTCAAAATCAGAATTTATTCTTAAGTCTACTTCTACTAAATTCCGAGTTCAAAGTCAGAATTTAGTTAACTTCCGACTTCAAAGTCGGAATTTAGTTAAATTCCTAGTTCAAAGTAGGAATTTAGCTAAGTTCCTTGTTCAAATTCGAATTTATTCCTAAGTCTACTTCTACGAAATTCCGAGTTCAAAGTTGAAATTTAGTAGAATTCCAAGTTTAAAATCGGAATTTACCTAAATAAATTCCTACTTCAAAGTCAGAATTTGATTAACTTCCGAGTTCAAAGTCAGAATTTAGGAAAATTCCTAGTCCAAAGTCGGAATTTAGCTAAATTCCTAGTTCAAAGTCGGATTTACTCTTATGTTTTCTTCTACAAAATTTCGAGTTCAATGTCGGAGTTCAGAGTCGGAATTCAAAGTCGGAGTTCAAAGTCGGATTGTAGTTAAATTCCTAGATCAAAATCGGAATTTAGTTAAATTCCGAGTTCAAAATCGGAATTTAAGTAAACTCCGAGTTTAAAGTCGAAATTTATTCCTAAGTCTACTTCTACTAAATTCCGAGTTCAAAATTAGAATTTAGTTAACTTCCGAGTTCAAAGTAGGAATTTAGTTCAATTCCAAGTTTAAAGTCGGAATTTTGTTAAATTCCGAGTTTAAAGGCGGAATTTAGATAAATTCCGAGTTCAAAGTCGGAATTTAGCAAACATTCCTAGTTCAAAGTCGGAATTTATTCCTAAGACTACTTCTACTAAATTCCGAGTTCAAAGTCGGAATTTATTCCTAAGTCTACTTCTACTAAATTCCGAGTTCAAAATTGGAATTTAGTTAACTTCCAAGTTCAAAGTAGGAATTTAGTTCAATTCCAAGTTTAAAGTCGGAATTTTGTTAAATTCCGAGTTTAAAGGCGGAATTTAGATAAATTCCGAGTTCAAAGTCGGAATTTAGCAAACATTCCTAGTTCAAAGTCGGAATTTATTCCTAAGACTACTTCTACTAAATTCCGAGTTCAAAGTCGGAATTTATTCCTAAGTCTACTTCTACTAAATTCCGAGTTCAAAATTGGAATTTAGTTAACTTCCGAGTTCAAAGTAGGAATTTAGTTCAATTCCAAGTTTAAAGTCGGAATTTTGTTAAATTCCGAGTTTAAAGGCGGAATTTAGATAAACTCCGAGTTCAAAGTCGGAAGTTAGCAAACATTCCTAGTTCAAAGTCGGAATTTATTCCTAAGTCTACTTCTACTAAATTCCGAGTTTAAAGTCGCAATTTAGTTAAATTCCTAGTTCAAAGTCGGAATTTAGTTAAATTCCGAGTTCAAAGTCGGAATTTATTCCTAAGTCTACTTCTACTAAATTCCGAGTTCAAAATTGGAATTTAGTTAACTTCCGAGTTCAAAGTAGGAATTTAGTTCAATTCCAAGTTTAAAATCGGAATTTTGTTAAATTCCGAGTTTAAAGGCGGAATTTAGATAAATTCCGAGTTCAAAGTCGGAATTTATTCCTAAGTCTACTTCTACTAAATTCCGAGTTCAAAATTGGAATTTAGTTAACTTCCGAGTTCAAAGTAGGAATTTAGTTCAATTCCAAGTTTAAAGTCGGAATTTTGTTAAATTCCGAGTTTAAAGGCGGAATTTAGATAAACTCCGAGTTCAAAGTCGGAAGTTAGCAAACATTCCTAGTTCAAAGTCGGAATTTATTCCTAAGTCTATTTCTACTAAATTCCGAGTTTAAAGTCGCAATTTAGTTAAATTCCTAGTTCAAAGTCGGAATTTAGTTAAATTCCGAGTTCAAAGTCGGAATTTATTCCTAAGTCTACTTCTACTAAATTCCGAGTTCAAAATTGGAATTTAGTTAACTTCCAAGTTCAAAGTAGGAATTTAGTTCAATTCCAAGTTTAAAATCGGAAGTTTGTTAAATTCCGAGTTTAAAGGCGGAATTTAGAAAAATTCCGAGTTCAAAGTCGGAATTTATTCCTAAGTCTACTTCTACTAAATTCCGAGTTCAAAATTGGAGTTTAGTTAACTTCCGAGTTCAAAGTAGGAATTTAGTTCAATTCCAAGTTTAAAGTCGGAATTTTGTTAAATTCCGAGTTTAAAGGCGGAATTTAGATAAATTCCGAGTTCAAAGTCGGAATTTATTCCTAAGTCTACTTCTACTAAATTCCGAGTTCAAAATTGGAATTTAGTTAACTTCCGAGTTCAAAGTAGGAATTTAGTTCAATTCCAAGTTTAAAGTCGGAATTTTGTTAAATTCCGAGTTTAAAGGCGGAATTTAGATAAACTCCGAGTTCAAAGTCGGAAGTTAGCAAACATTCCTAGTTCAAAGTCGGAATTTATTCCTAAGTCTACTTCTACTAAATTCCGAGTTTAAAGTCGCAATTTAGTTAAATTCCTAGTTCAAAGTCGGAATTTAGTTAAATTCCGAGTTCAAAGTCGGAATTTATTCCTAAGTCTACTTCTACTAAATTCCGAGTTCAAAATTGGAATTTAGTTAACTTCCGAGTTCAAAGTAGGAATTTAGTTCAATTCGAAGTTTAAAATCGGAATTTTGTTAAATTCCGAGTTTAAAGGCGGAATTTAGATACATTCCGAGTTCAAAGTCGGAATTTAGCAAACATTCCTAGTTCAAAGTCAGAATTTATTCCCAAGTCTACTTCTACTAAATTCCGAGTTTAAAGTCGCAATTTAGTTAAATTCCTAGTTCAAAGTCGGAATTTAGTTAAATTCCAAGTTCAAAGTCGGAATTTATTCCTAAGTCTACTTCTACTAAATTCCGAGTTCAAAATTGGAATTTAGTTAGCTTCCGTGTTCAAAGTAGGAATTTAGTTCAATTCCAAGTTTAAAGTCGGAATTTTGTTAAATTTCGAGTTTAAAGTCGGAAGTTAGTGAAATTCAGAGTATAAAGTCGAAATTTAGTTAAATTCTACGAAGGCGTAGAGGGCCAACAAGATTTTTTTCTTAAATTTCGAGTTCAAAATCGGAATTTAGTTAAATTCCGAGTGTAAAGTCGGAATTTAGTAGAAGTAGACTTTGAATTCGGAATTTAATTAAATTCCGACTTTAAACTTGAAATTTAACTAAATTTCGACTTTGAACTCGGAATTTAATTAAATTCCAACTATAAACTCGGAATTTAAAAAAAAATCTTGTTGACCCTTCTACGTCTTTGTACAACTTTGGGCTCAAACTGTGTTTTTTTTTACAATTGATGACTTTGATTAAATTTAATTTATACAGTGAATTTTATACCAAAATTGGGCCACTTCCTCCACGAGTCAAAAAAAAAACGATTATCGTTTCCAAGTTTTTAATTTTTTTATACGGTTTTTGCCGTAAAAAGCACTGTTTTGCGAATGTTTGATAGTTTTTACACGATTTTGGCCTAAAATTAAAAATATTTTAAATTAATGCTTCCAGCTATTTACCTGTTTTGGGACATTTTTTCTTCTATAATTTCTGCAATTTATTTTTCTTTTTTTTTGTTTTTTTTTTAATTGTTTTTAATTATTCATAATTTTATATTCTTAGTCCTTGTCTCGTTTTCCACAATTTTTTTTCATTGGAATTTTTAATGAGTTTTTAATTTTTCGAGTTAATGTTAAATAAAAAATTAACTCGAACTAAAATAATCTACAATTTTTATGTAAAGTGATTTGCATTAAGACAATTTGGACAAAAACTGTGTTTCTTCAATTCTTAAGTTTTCAAAGCTTTATATTATAAATAAATACTCCGTGTTCATTAGGAAACGTCATCTAGAAGGCTACGAGTTTGAACCCAGAAAGGATGATATATTCAAAGTAAATGGACTTTCGTTCTTTCATGCCTTTCTTTTGACATTTCACAGCCAACTAGAAGACGTTTTTAAATGAATATCCCTTTTTTTATACTATATTTACCTAAACTATATCTTCTCTAACAAGCAAAAAATCAATTTTTATTGAAAAAACTATTGTGTGAAGAGGTCCCTCTTTTAGTAAATTTTTAGTCTTTAAATCCTTTGTCACGTTTCGTTGAATTTCTCTTCTTTCATTTTTTATCGATCTAAAGTAGACTTTTCAGTCTGTGAGATGTAAATTGATTTCTGCTGAAACAATTTGGTACAAAACTGTGCTCTTTAATAATTAATTATTTCTAATTTTTCAAATTTACTTTTTGTACAGTTTTGGCGGAAACAGAATTTCTACAAAGAGGATTTGGAAAAATCGACGTTTAATGAGGGAATTATGGTTCGAAAAAGGACCTCGTTTTAGCAAATTAATGAAAGTTTTTAAATGATTTTTTGCTATTTAATACATATTCGCTATGACTGTGAACTTGACAGTTTCTGTAAACTTCGTAGAGATTGCTTAATCTATGTAACATTGGGTAAACATTGTAGATATTGCAGAAACTTATTTAGATATCGACCCAGATGTAAATTCGTATTTATTAATCAAATTCAATTATTTTTTAAATAGGTTTAAGGGGTCGTTGTGAAAATTAAACTCTTCTTTGTAAGTTAGTCGACGTTTCGTAATAATTTTATTGCATCTTCAGGATCCTGAGTGAGACCCACGATCGTTTGAGCTAGGTAACTATACGTAGGTGACTTCACTCAGCACGACACTAAAAGAGTAATAAATCCAGCAGAAACCGATTTTGTTACTCGGAATTCAGTAGACATAACTAAACTTAAACGTCGTATAAAAATGAATGAATTTAGTGTGGAGGCTGATACGCCGAATCGGTGTTAATCGACTACCGCATTTGATCAGGAAAATTTAAACTGGCACTCGCTTGAAGTTTTTTTTAGCAATTGCGCCCATTGAACAAGTGATTCACTGACGTCATTGAGACATACTGCCTGGGTTTTTTCCTCGGGAGCGCATGATACGCTCCATTTCTTGCCTTATGCAAATAAGATGTTAACGGGTCCTTCTAGGTGTCTTCGACCAGCTGAAGATTTAACAATTTAAAAAACAAAATTATATTTTATTTTATGCTTCTTCCGACCTCGTTTAGACTTTTATTTTTTCTAAAATTTTCTGATTTTTCCAGGTTTCTTAACTCGGTTTTTACAAAATCTCGTGTGACGTGTACTTAGGAGAAACCCAGTGTACTTTGCTGGTATGAGTTCAAGAACAGGAACTTTGCAAAATATCCAGACGTCTTTATCGTTTTATCTCGCTCTAGCATCCGCTAATACGGCGAATCGGTCACAATCAGCTACCGCATTTCAGCAGGAAAATCCAAACGGGCACTCGCTTGAAATTTTTTTCGCAACTGCCCATTGAACAAGTGATTCACTGACGTCATTGGTACTTACTGCTTGGGTTTTTCCTCGGGAGCGCATGATACGCTTATTTTCTTGCGTTATGCAAATGAGATGTTAACGGGTTCTTCTTTGACCAGCCGAAGAATTAAAAATCGCCCTCTTGCAGCATTGCCCGGCAGGAATGTTGCTAACTTGAAATTAAAGTGATGCAACCTGATGTATACAAAACCATTGACTTATCACAAGTTGTGTTTTTAAATGCTCGCGTATCTAATTAGTGCCGATAAAGACTAGTCCATTGTGAAATACCTATATAATATGTGCGCATGCAGAGAGGAATAACACAGTTATTGTTTAAAACTAATGTAACTTTATTTATTTAATTCAATTTCACTATTAGACATGATAATATCACACCACTCGTTTCACGTTACATCACACTTAATAACAATAATTACTCGTAAAAAATAAATAGTCATGGGGTGTTAAAACCGCCCTTTTAGGTCTAACTTACACATGTAATAATACCACAGATTCTTTCACCTAACCTAAGATGTACTAGTGGTGGAGCGCCAACTTTAAAAACTCCTCCCTGGTTTTTTGGTTATCTCTAAACTCCCCCAGCATGGTCGAGGTCACGGTTTTGCTGTTGATTTTTTGTACTCCCCTCATGACCATACACATATGTCTGCAATAATAATAATTTTTAAATAAATCTGTCTAAATAATAGGGAACAAAAAACTTACGATCCTTCTACTATTACAGCAACTCCATTGGGCTGTACTGCCTTCAGAACGGCTACAGCAATTTGCTTGGTCAGTCTCTCTTGGACCTGCAGCCTTCTGGAGTATACCTCAACAATTCTAGCTAACTTGCTTAAACCCAGAACTTTTCCCGAAGGAAGGTACCCTATAGACACTTTTCCGTAGAAAGGTACTAAATGGTGCTCGCACATGGAAAACATTTCTATGTCCTTGACCACCACCATTTCGTCGTGGTTTTCGTCGAAGATCGCGTCGTTGAGTATCTCTTCTAAACTCTGATCATAGCCCTTGGTGAAATAGAGCATCGCCTTAGCAGCTCGCTCTGGTGTTTTGAGTAAACCCTCCCTGTCGGGGTTCTCTCCCAAAGCTCCTAGTAATGATTTATAAGCTCTAGTCATCTCTGGAATGAGAGCTTCTCTAGTGGGCAGTTGCACTCTTGACTCGTGGTACGCACACGATTCTGCACCTTTAACACAATGGCACTTCGGCAGGGCCACTGCTGGAGCTTCTTGGGAGACCCCATTGGAATGCCCATTGGTAGCGGCGTCGTTTTGCAGGTTTTTCTTGGGGTTTACGGGCACGGGGTCCAAGTCGCCGCTTTGACCGTTTATAAGACCGATTTCGACCATGTTGCTTGTACGAGTAACCAACACGATAACCACCAGCAACTAACGCTCCTAAGGATTCTTCTTTTGTTTTATATAAGACATTATCGGATGACGTCAAGCGCGCGGCAACAAGCTTCCGTTCACTTTCCCTCTCGCTGGTGGCATCTATAGGGCGTTCTCTCTCTCTTTTCTTCGCACGGCAATTAGTGAAAATTAATTGTCATAGGTATTATAGGTACTACCCACTTGGGGATTTTTTTTCTTTCAGCGGTTGTACGTTCGGAAAAATTAATTCGCAGAAGAGCGTCAGCAGGGTTTTTGGTTCTTCGTAATTAGATTTTGCTATGAGTCGACCGTAAGCGTGCGGTTTGTTATTGTTGTGTAATGTAGGTAATTAAAACTAAATTAATCACATAAATATGTATGTAGGTATGTCGAAGGGATTTGACTGACTGAAAGGAAAAATTTTGTTTACGTAGTAAGACGTTGTTTACAGAAAATGTGACTTAATCCAATAATTACGTATATTTTTATAAATCATCTTTTTTTTTTCACGACGATTACAACACTTTTTTCGATTAGCTTTGATGGAGGAAACTTTATTTTATAATTTCATGTGAATGACAAAGCAAAAGTCTAATTTAATGATCAGAATTCAAACCAATCAGATTTACACAAAACTTGGCACGGTTGGAATGGTGCACACATTGTGAAAATTCGTGATTTGGTTGTCCATTGTAAAGGACAGAATCCATTTGGAAAATTTACTAAAAAAGGATCGAACGGTAATTTGGCCCAAATGATGCGAAATATACTGTACAAATTTAAGATTTGAACAATGCATTTCGCTGAAAAAAATATATACAAACCAATAATCGACAGGGTATTTAGAATAATCAAATTTACACTAAATTTGGCACAAAAGGTACTCGTAAAATGGGGCACATATTGTCGAAATGTAAAATTCAGATGTCTGCTCTAAGAGACTCTACAATTTCTTGGAAATTTTGATAAAACCAAATAACCAGGTTTGTCTCATTACAATTACAACAAACGTAACACATCACGGATTACACTCTGTAGAACTCAACACAGTAAACAAAGTAAATAATAAGATAATAAATAAAGATCAATCAGAAAATAATTAAAATATAACGGACTGAGCGAGTAACAGGGAAAATGCAGCTATAGAAAAAACTGCAAAGAAGTAAAATAGCAGGTAACTGAAAGTGAGAAGTAAGAAGAGACTGTGAGAAGAAAACCCTATACTAAACTACAGAAAACATAACTATGAAGTAAGTGAAGTATGAACTGTTTTGAAATAATATCGAATATTAAAAATAATTTAAAATATATAGCAGACAAAAACAGTAAGCAAAGGAAAAAACAACAGTGGTGAGACAAATACTAAAAAAAAGTTCCCCAATTAATAATATGAAATTGATATCGATACAAGAAGAAAGGTGAGTAATAGAATAATAAATAAAGTACAATCAGAAAATCACAAGAAATAGAAAAAAATTATAGATAAAACAAGTAAAAGAATGAGGAATGAAGGAAACCATACACCACACAGAAAAAAAAAAAAGAAGAAACTGTGGCAAAAAAGTTGTAGAATACATTCAATAACGAGAAAATAAGAAAAAAGGAACCGTAATTAATTAGAAAATAATACAGCATAAAAGAGCAATAATCAAAGAAATGTTTACCTAACGAATAACAAATTACAAAATATTTAAAGTAAAATAAAAATATCGAGAAAAATGGTGGATAATAGGCTATAAAAATATTAGCATCATATTAAGGAAAAGCTACAATAATGCAATAGGGAAATGGGGCTTAGTAGTTAGAAATGAAAATATGTAAAAGAAACTGTGACAAGAAAAAGTTGCAGAATACTAGAAAATATTAAAACATGAAAAAGAAAAAAGCAATAATAAATGAAGTTGTGTAGTAAATAAAAGAATAGAGAGATTAAAGAAAAAGAGAGATTAAAAAAGGAGAATTCAAAATTCGCAGTAAAGATAGCAAAAAAATATATTAAAAAAAGGAAAAACAAATGAAGGCAGGAAATGAAATATTATGTTTGGAAATCAACTATAAAGTAAGCAATATTTTCTTTCAGATAAGCAGTAAACACTATGTTTGATTGTTTGAAACATTATTTAGTATGGGGAGTAGTGGTCGAAAAGTTGCGCTTTTTGATGGGCTTCTTGCCTTAAGCCCCTGCTTTTCAAAAAAAGCACACAATAAAAACTCGAGTTAAGAACGTGTAGTAAAAATTCCAGATATGAATATGAGGTGAATGAATAATAAAAAATAACAAAACAGATATAAAGGTCGAAAAAAAATACATAACAAGATAATGAACAATAACGGTTGTCAAATATAAAAATCAGAAGCACAAAAAATGCAGCTTGATGAATGTCAAAAAAGAAAAAAAGTTTATGATAATATCAGAGAAACAAAATTCAAAACTTGTATAAAAACAGCAAAAGAAATAAGTAAAACAATACTCATAGAAAGAAAAAAATATGCCAATGCAGCAAGTAAAAAAAAATTATTACTAATTAATTATATTATTAAAGTTGTTACTGCCGGTGCCCAACAGATAGCGGACGAGAAAAGGGCTTTGTATTCCCCGTGCAAAACATGAATCCCTTTTTAAAATTTTTGTAAAAAAAAGTAAATTAGTATTTAACTAAAAGTGGGAAGAAAACCTGTACAGAAAGAATACTAGAGAAAACATAAGCATGGACAAAACACTAAACAAAGAAATTGACAGACATATACTCAAAAAAAAAAAGGTTTCGGAATAATAAGAAATTGACATCGGCACAAGAAAGGTGAGTAGCAGAATAATAAATAAGGAATGATCAGAAAATCAGTAAGAAAAATACAAAAAAAACACGGATTAAAGGAGAAAAAGAATCAGGGGGACCACCCAGCTAAAGCAAAATGTAAAGAAAGAGGAAAATGAAAGTGAAATGAGATAAGAGGTAAACTGTAGCAAAATAGTTGCAGAATATTAACAGAAATTCAAAAACAAGAAAGTAAGAAATAAAAACCGAAATTATTGAGAAAATAATGCAGCTAAGATAGATACACAAACAGCAAAGAATAAAAACATTTAGAACTAAAGTAAAAATATTTGAAAAAAAGGAAAGTAATAGGTTATAATAAATATTAAGTATACTAGTATAAGATCATAAATCAACATCAACAAGAATATTATAAAATTACAAAAATGTGTAGGTGTGTGATTTCAGTGTTCGATAGATTGGTCGAATTATAAAAATATGACGAATAGAAGAGAAATAGGAGGATAGAAATTGCGGTTAAATGAATAAATACAAACCAGGAAAGTATAGCTGATAATTAAAAATGAAAATTAAGTAAAAAGGAATTGTGGCAAGAAAAACTTGCAGAATACTAAAAAAAATTGAGTATTGAAACATAAAAAGTAAAAAAAAAGAAAGAAGGAGGTCCTGTAGTAAATAAAGGAATAAATAAAGTAGAAATAGAGAGAATAGAAACAGAAGAAGACAACAGAATTCAATATTCGCAGTAGAAATACCAAAAAAAAATCCTATGAAGAAAGAAAATGAAATTAAAATGAAATTAAAAAAGTGTTTGTTGCTTATCTTTTACGTGCACCGTCTGGATTTTAACAATTTTTCGTTTTTGTGTACTGCCATGACGGTCAGTATAAGATTTGGTGACATTCTTCACTGACTGAAAAAGGTAAGCTGTGTTCCCTCCCGCGGCAGAATACATTCCAATATGTAACTGCTTTTACTCGTATTTTGCGGGTATGGCGCGCAATTCAATTACCTAGTGATGCATGGCCATCAAGTGAAATGGTTCATTCGTTTTTTTTTTTTTTTGTTAATGATTGCAAGATGCACCAGTTTTGCGATGCTTTTTAATTAATTTTAATTACGTTAATTTACCTGTATATTTGAAGTTTGTCATACGTATGTTGTTATTGTGGCCCTGAGGAAGACCTAAAAATAAAGGTCGAAACGTTGGCGATTTCGAGAAAGTGAAGTGGCTATTTGTCCTACACCTGCGATCCAACACCTTTCTAATCATTGATAGGACGCAAAGCGCAATATGATTAAAATGAAAATGAAGAAAGAAAACGAAATAAAATAAAAAGAAAGTGAGATAAGAAAAATTAAAAAATGCAGAAAAAAAAACAAGTATGGGAATTAACTATAAAGTAAGATTTAGTCGTTAGTAGAGATAGTATTCGAAAAGTCGGTACTTTCCTAAAAAGGTACTACTGATTATTAGGTGTATTTCATATAATTTTATAGGTATAATCATTATATAATTATATCATAAAAGTTTGTTACTGCCGGTGGCCAACAGATGGCGGAAAAAAAAGCTTTGTGTTCCCGGTGCAAAATTTTAATCCGTTTTCATCAAAATTTTCAATCTGGGTTCCATCTTTTACAATGGACATCCAAAACTAAAAACTTAACAGTTTATGTCAAAAGAGTAACTGAACTAACCTGAGCTAGCCTAATCTAAACGTAAAAAGTGTAACTGAACTAACGTAACCAGGAAAACTAGAACTGAACTAATCTAAGCTAACCTAACCTAAATGTAAAACTGTAATTGAACTAACCCAACCAGAAAAACTAGAACTGAAGTAACCTGAACTAACCAGATCTAACCGAAAATTAACCAGTTCTAAAAATTAAAGGAAAATCGGGCCCTCACGGGCCCGCTTGGGCCTAGTTCAGGTTAGTTCAGGTAAGTCCTAGAAATGGTGAAGGAAGTCCTACAAATCAGGAAGTTTCAGGAAAGTTCAGGAAGTCCTCGAATAGATGCTTAGGAGCATGTTATGATAGTTTTTTATATCACTATACTAACCTGAACTAACCAGACCTAACCTGAACTAACCGAAAGTTAACCTGTTCCTGAAACCTGAAATTGAAACCACCTGAAAGTAACCTAAAAATAAAAAAAAAAAATCGGGCCCTTACGGGCCCGCTTTTCATATTATTCTCTACCCTTCACATAAAGAGTAGAACCGAAGTAACCGGAGCTAACCTAACCTAAATGTAAAACTGTAATTGAACTAACCCAACCAGGAAAACTAGAACTGAAGTAACCTGAACTAACCAGACCTAACCTGATCTAACCGAAAGTTAACCAGTTCTAAAAATTAAAAGAAAATCGGGCCCTCACGGGCCCGCTTATCATATTATTCTCTACCCTTAACATAAAGAGTAGAACCGAAGTAACCTGAGCTAACCTAACCTAAACGTAATTAGTTCAGGTTAGTTCAGGTAAGTCCTAGAAATGGTGAAGGAAGTCCTAGAAATCAGGAGGTTTCAGGAAAGTTCAGGAAGTCCTAGAATAGATGCTTAGGAGCATGTTATGATAATTTTTTATATATACACTAACCTAAACTAACCAAACCTAAACTGAACTAACCGAAAGTTAACCTGTTCCTGAAACCTGAAATTGAAACCACCTGAAAGTAACCTAAAAATTTAAAAAAAAATCGGGCCCTTACGGGCCCGCTTTTCATATTATTCTCTGCCCTTAACATAAAGAGTAGAACCGAAGTAACCGGAGCTAACCTAACCTAAATGTAAAACTGTAATTGAACTAACCCAACCATGAAAACTAAAACTGAACTAACCTGAGCTAACCTAACCTAAATGTAAAAAAGTGTAACTGAACTACCCTAACCAGGAAAACTGGAACGGAACTAACCTGAACTGACCAGACCTAACCTGAACTAACCGAAAGTTAACCAGTTTCAAAAAATTAAAAGAGGCCCTGATGTGAAATTATATTATTCTCCACCCTTATCATAAAGAGTAGAACTGAAGTAATCTGAGCTAACCTAACCCCCTTACGGGCCCGCTTTTCATATTATTCTCTGCCCTTAACATAAAGAGTAGAACCGAAGTAACCGGAGCTAACCTAACCTAAATGTAAAACTGTAATTGAACTAACCCAACCATGAAAACTAAAACTGAACTAACCTGAGCTAACCTAACCTAAATGTAAAAAAGTGTAACTGAACTACCCTAACCAGGAAAACTGGAACGGAACTAACCTGAACTGACCAGACCTAACCTGAACTAACCGAAAGTTAACCAGTTTCAAAAAATTAAAAGAGGCCCTGATGTGAAATTATATTATTCTCCACCCTTATCATAAAGAGTAGAACTGAAGTAATCTGAGCTAACCTAACCCCCTTACGGGCCCGCTTTTCATATTATTCTCTGCCCTTAACATAAAGAGTAGAACCGAAGTAACCGGAGCTAACCTAACCTAAATGTAAAACTGTAATTGAACTAACCCAACCATGAAAACTAAAACTGAACTAACCTGAGCTAACCTAACCTAAATGTAAAAAAGTGTAACTGAACTACCCTAACCAGGAAAACTGGAACGGAACTAACCTGAACTGACCAGACCTAACCTGAACTAACCGAAAGTTAACCAGTTTCAAAAAATTAAAAGAGGCCCTGATGTGAAATTATATTATTCTCCACCCTTATCATAAAGAGTAGAACTGAAGTAATCTGAGCTAACCTAACCCCCTTACGGGCCCGCTTTTCATATTATTCTCTGCCCTTAACATAAAGAGTAGAACCGAAGTAACCGGAGCTAACCTAACCTAAATGTAAAACTGTAATTGAACTAACCCAACCATGAAAACTAAAACTGAACTAACCTGAGCTAACCTAACCTAAATGTAAAAAAGTGTAACTGAACTACCCTAACCAGGAAAACTGGAACGGAACTAACCTGAACTGACCAGACCTAACCTGAACTAACCGAAAGTTAACCAGTTTCAAAAAATTAAAAGAGGCCCTGATGTGAAATTATATTATTCTCCACCCTTATCATAAAGAGTAGAACTGAAGTAATCTGAGCTAACCTAACCCCCTTACGGGCCCGCTTTTCATATTATTCTCTGCCCTTAACATAAAGAGTAGAACCGAAGTAACCGGAGCTAACCTAACCTAAATGTAAAACTGTAATTGAACTAACCCAACCATGAAAACTAAAACTGAACTAACCTGAGCTAACCTAACCTAAATGTAAAAAAGTGTAACTGAACTACCCTAACCAGGAAAACTGGAACGGAACTAACCTGAACTGACCAGACCTAACCTGAACTAACCGAAAGTTAACCAGTTTCAAAAAATTAAAAGAGGCCCTGATGTGAAATTATATTATTCTCCACCCTTATCATAAAGAGTAGAACTGAAGTAATCTGAGCTAACCTAACCCCCTTACGGGCCCGCTTTTCATATTATTCTCTGCCCTTAACATAAAGAGTAGAACCGAAGTAACCGGAGCTAACCTAACCTAAATGTAAAACTGTAATTGAACTAACCCAACCATGAAAACTAAAACTGAACTAACCTGAGCTAACCTAACCTAAATGTAAAAAAGTGTAACTGAACTACCCTAACCAGGAAAACTGGAACGGAACTAACCTGAACTGACCAGACCTAACCTGAACTAACCGAAAGTTAACCAGTTTCAAAAAATTAAAAGAGGCCCTGATGTGAAATTATATTATTCTCCACCCTTATCATAAAGAGTAGAACTGAAGTAATCTGAGCTAACCTAACCAGGAAAACTAGAACTGGACTTACCTGAACTAACTGAGGGTAACCTGACCAAAAAAAAAATGAATTCAATTTTAAGTTACAATAATCAAAAATTTCAAGAAATATACTTGGCAACACTGCCTTTAAAAACTTCATCTTTCATATGCCACCTGTCACCTTCATCATATTCATCAGTCAGTCGACTAGCAACTAGTAAAGAAATGCAAAAATTTGAATTTGTCAGACGTTTGAAACTTAAATTATATCATAAAAATTGAAAATCATGAATTGCATAATTGTAATTTGGGTAAAAACTGCTATTTCTATAATTGGACGTGGTCAATTCCAGTTGTGGCTACAAAAGAAGAAACTTCAAAGTATAAGTAATGAATTTCTATACCTTCATTTTCTATTTTTTTACAATCTCCAAATTTTCTAGTTTCTTTTTTCTTTTCTTATCTTCCTTTAGCTGCATTTTGGATCTTCTTGATATTGATATTTTGCATATTTATGATTTCCTATTTGACGGTTATTGTCCTTTATCTTGCTATTTAACTTTTTTTTCTACGTTTATAATTGTTTTTTATTATTCATTCATCCTTTTTATCTATTTCTTTTTCTTTCTTCCTAGCATCTTTTTTGTGGTATTTCTACTGCGAATATTGAATTCTGTTGTCTTCATCCGTTTCTATTCTCTCTATTTCTACTCTATTTATTCCTTTATTTACTACACGACCTCTTTCTTTCTTTTTTTTTACATTTTATGTTTCAATATTCCAATTTTTTTTGTATTCTGCAAATTTTTCTTGCCACAATTTCTTTTTACTTAATTTTCATTTTTAGTTCCTGGTTTGAATTTTTTCCTTTAAACGCAATTTCTATCTTCCTGATTCCTATTCCTATTCCTCTTTCCATTGGTCATATTTTTATAATTCATACTGAAATCACACACCTACACATTTTTGTAATTTTATAATATTTTTGTTGATGTTGATTTATGATCTTATATTAGCCTTGCCTTAATATGTTGTTAATATTTTTTATAATCTATTATTTCTCTTTTTTTTTCAATATTTTTACTTTAGTTCTAAATCTTTTAATTTTTTGCTGCTTGGGTATACGGGCCATACAGGCTTACGTCGCTATAAGGGGTCAAGCGGCCCGAATGCGGGCCGCTTTGTTTTTCTGTGAGAAACATTTGGTTAGGTTAGTTCAGGTTAGTTTAAGTTAGTTCAGTTCTAGTTTTCTTTTGGTTTGGTTAGTTCAGTTATGTTTTCCTTTAATCAGGTTAGTTTAGGTTAGTTCAGTTACAGTTTTCTTTTGATTATCAGGTTAGTTCAGGTTAGTTCAGGTTAGCCTACGCAAATCCATTAGGTACTACAATATTTTCAGATTTACTTACCCCGTCTTCTCTTGGAAATCTCGGCAACTGAATATTGCATGTTGTTTTTTACTCCTTTTCCAGTTTGGTACACAACAGTAAAACATTTTGATTAAAAGAAAGCAAACAATAAACCGAAAGTATGAATTATTTCGAAATTTGCTAAATTTTGACAAGGACGCTTCAAATTTGAAATTAGTGCCAATTCGTAGAGCGCCGTGGCGGAAGGACGGGGCTATAAAGTAAAACATAGAGTGCCTGTAATGAGAGTGTGGCCATAAGGTGGTATCGTTTTCTATTGGTGCTGCCATGTTTTTTCCAAAGTCAGAAGTCAATGGTCAGATTGACATATATGGTATATAGCAATATACCCGTCCTTTGTTTCCTCAATATGAATTTAAGCACAAGAATACTCTAAGAGCACTTTGGAATTCCGTCGGCTGTCAACTCGATGATGGATAAACGTCATCTAAAAGTGGCGGGATATTCAAAAATTACCTGTACTTAAAAGGGTTGTTGTGGGAGTTTGTGAATTCTTCAACAATTCTCAATTGCTCATAATTTATCTTGAACTAAGGCATTTACTTATTAGTAGGAAGGAAGAATTATAGTTCATCGTTTGTCTGAAAAAAAATAATTTGAAAGCTTTCGCCCAAAGAACAATGTTAATCTTGGAAAAAACATGGCGGACAAGTCCTTATGGTCACACTCTCATTACAGGCACTCTAGTAAAACATCGCTTGAGCCGCCATCTCGCGACTGGACCCATAAACTAACAAAGCTATTATACTCGT
Organism: Taphrorychus bicolor; assembly: GCA_951812265.1. Lineage (NCBI taxonomy): Eukaryota > Metazoa > Arthropoda > Insecta > Coleoptera > Curculionidae > Taphrorychus > Taphrorychus bicolor. The sequence goes on along the minus strand of OX638303.1, from coordinate 33,979,402 downwards.
GGCTCTCATAAGAGATAAACCGCCCTGGTTGAAACCACAGTTCACAATGCTCCAAAAGGGTTAAAATAGAGTTGGTTATGTACTCCATAAAATATTGAAATGTAAATAAAGCCAAGGTAATTATTTTTTAGGTAGATTAAGTGCCCACTTAATCTTTTGCTTTAAAGTATTTTTTTTTGTCTTACGAGACAAAAGTAAACGGTCTTATTTCAGGCTTTTCATCTTAAGTAATGCAAATAATACATCTTAAAAAACAAAAGGCTCCATAATTCCTCTATGTGAAATGGCAAATATTCGGATAATCTTCAACATTAATTGTAAAAAAAAACAATTGCATGAGGTTAAAATAATAATTGTTTTATGTATTTCATAAATAAAGATAGAATAGAAGCCTAATAAAAAGTAATATTTACTTAACAAAACCTTCGTCTGAAGCTTTTGGTTTTTTCAAAATTTTATCATTTTTTAATCAGTGCAAATTAGTTTTTGTTAAACTACTCGCTTTATCGCACACGCAAACCTTTTTATATAAGAATAATGTGTTTTAAACAAAGGTAAAAGCAGCTAAATTACAAAAAAAATGGACGGAAAATATTCCAATTATTTTCCCGATTTGATTTCCTATCACTGGACAAAATCAATGGATCTAAAGTCTAGCGGAACGTGGTAGCTCGAGATTTCGATTTTAATTTAAGTGCTGCTCAGGACTGGTATTGTAAGAAATTTGTGTACCCCTTTCTACCCTAAATGTTCGAATTCAATCAATCAAAATTTACTTAAATTTAGCAAAAACACATTTCATTGTAGTTTTTAGGATCTCATCATAAGCAATAGTGATCCACAATCACCCATACTGTGGACGAAATAACGATGCTTTGCCGACGTTTCGACCGTAAATTGCTCAATCAGACTACGATAGATTGGCAGATACAAGAGGACATTAAGAACTGATGCTGCCATCTGGGAGTCGGTGTGTGAAGTTTCGGCGCTGCCACCTGTGAGTCGGTAGATGAAGTTCCGCTACACAGTGAAATCGAGAAAAATAAGTTGTATTTTCTCTTTAAGCAATTTCCAAAGTATTTGCAATTTTTGATTGTTGAGAAACCATGTCTATTCCCAATAAACGTAAACCAACGATTTGAAGTGATATTAGTCCCAAAAACGAGATTTTAAAACATGTCAAAAAGCGGATTTTAGAAGTGGTTAAAAACCACCGAAGTGGTCTAGCTCAGAAACCCATAGCACCCATACTGTGGATGCTTTGCCGACGTTTCGACCGTAAATTGCTTAATCAGACTACGATAGAGCAGATACAAGAGGACATTAAGAACTGATGCTGCCATCTGTGAGTCCGTGTGTGAAGTTTCGGCGCTGCCACCTGTGAGTCGGTAGATGAAGTTCCGTTACACAGTGAAATCGAGAAAAATAAGTTGTATTTTCTATTTAAGCAATTTCTAAAGTATTTGCAATTTTTGATTGTTAAGAAACCATTTCTATTCCCAATGAACGTAAACCCACGATTTGAAGAGATATTAGTCCCAAAAACGAGATTTTAAAACATGTCAAAAAGCGGATTTTAGAAGTGGTTAAAAACCACCGAAGTGGTCTAGCTCAGAAACCCATAGCACCCATACTGTGGACGAAATAACGATGCTTTGCCGACGTTTCGACCGTAAATTGCTCAATCAGACTACGATAGAGCAGATACAAGAGGACATTAAGAACTGATGCTGCCATCTGTGAGTCGGTGTGTGAAGTTTTGGGCGCTGCCACCTGTGAGTCGGTAGATGAAGTTCCGCCACACAGTGAAATCGAGAAAAATAAGTTGTATTTTCTCTTTAAGCAATTTCCAAAGTATTTGCAATTTTTGATTGTTGAGAAACCATTTCTATTCCCAATGAACGTAAACCAACGATTTGAAGTGATATTAGTCCCAAAAACGAGATTTTAAAACATGTCAAAAAGCGAATTTTAGAAGTGGTTAAAAACCACCGAAGTGGTCTAGCTCAGAAACCCATAGCACCCATACTGTGGACGAAATAACGATGCTTTGCCGACGTTTCGACCGTAAATTGCTCAATCAGACTACGATAGAGCAGATACAAGAGGACATTAAGAACTGATGCTGCCATCTGTGAGTCCGTGTGTGAAGTTTCGGCGCTGCCACCTGTGAGTCGGTAGATGAAGTTCCGTTACACAGTGAAATCGAGAAAAATAAGTTGTATTTTCTATTTAAGCAATTTCTAAAGTATTTGCAATTTTTGATTGTTAAGAAACCATTTCTATTCCCAATGAACGTAAACCCACGATTTGAAGTGATATTAGTCCCAAAAACGAGATTTTAAAACATGTCAAAAAGCGGATTTTAGAAGTGGTTAAAAACCACCGAAGTGGTCTAGCTCAGAAACCCATAGCACCCATACTGTGGATGCTTTGCCGACGTTTCGACCGTAAATTGCTCAATCAGACTACGATAGAGCAGATACAAGAGGACATTAAGAACTGATGCTGCCATCTGTGAGTCGGTGTGTGAAGTTTCGGCGCTGCCACCTGTGAGTCGGTAGATGAAGTTCCGCCACACAGTGAAATCGAGAAAAATAAGTTGTATTTTCTCTTTAAGCAATTTCCAAAGTATTTGCAATTTTTGATTGTTGAGAAACCATTTCTATTCCCAATGAACGTAAACCAACGATTTGAAGTGATATTAGTCCCAAAAACGAGATTTTAAAACATGTCAAAAAGCGGATTTTAGAAGTGGTTAAAAACCACCGAAGTGGTCTAGCTCAGAAACCCATAGCACCCATACTGTGGATGCTTTGCCGACGTTTCGACCGTAAATTGCTTAATCAGACTACGATAGAGCAGATACAAGAGGACATTAAGAACTGATGCTGCCATCTGTGAGTCCGTGTGTGAAGTTTCGGCGCTGCCACCTGTGAGTCGGTAGATGAAGTTCCGTTACACAGTGAAATCGAGAAAAATAAGTTGTATTTTCTATTTAAGCAATTTCTAAAGTATTTGCAATTTTTGATTGTTAAGAAACCATTTCTATTCCCAATGAACGTAAACCCACGATTTGAAGAGATATTAGTCCCAAAAACGAGATTTTAAAACATGTCAAAAAGCGGATTTTAGAAGTGGTTAAAAACCACCGAAGTGGTCTAGCTCAGAAACCCATAGCACCCATACTGTGGACGAAATAACGATGCTTTGCCGACGTTTCGACCGTAAATTGCTCAATCAGACTACGATAGAGCAGATACAAGAGGACATTAAGAACTGATGCTGCCATCTGTGAGTCGGTGTGTGAAGTTTCGGCGCTGCCACCTGTGAGTCGGTAGATGAAGTTCCGCCACACAGTGAAATCGAGAAAAATAAGTTGTATTTTCTCTTTAAGCAATTTCCAAAGTATTTGCAATTTTTGATTGTTGAGAAACCATTTCTATTCCCAATGAACGTAAACCAACGATTTGAAGTGATATTAGTCCCAAAAACGAGATTTTAAAACATGTCAAAAAGCGGATTTTAGAAGTGGTTAAAAACCACCGAAGTGGTCTAGCTGAGAAACCCATAGCACCCATACTGTAGACGAAATAACGATGCTTTGCCGACGTTTCGACCGTAAATTGCTCAATCAGACTACGATAGATTGGCAGATACAAGAGGACATTAAGAACTGATGCTGCCATCTGTGAATCGGTGTGTGAAGTTTCGGCGCTGCCACCTGTGAGTCGGTAGATGAAGTTCCGCCACACAGTGAAATTCAGAAAAATAAGTTGTATTTTCTCTTTAAGCAATTTCCAAAGTATTTGCAATTTTTGATTGTTGAGAAACCATTTCTATTCCCAATGAACGTAAACCAACGATTTGAAGTGATATTAGTCCCAAAAACGAGATTTTAAAACATGTCAAAAAGCGGATTTTAGAAGTGGTTAAAAACCACCGAAGTGGTCTAGCTCAGAAACCCATAGCACCCATACTGTGGACGAAATAACGATGCTTTGCCGACGTTTCGACCGTCAATTGCTCAATCAGACTACGATAGATTGGCAGATACAAGAGGACATTAAGAACTGATGCTGCCATCTGTGAGTCGGTGTGTGAAGTTTCGGCGCTGCCACATGTGAGTCGGTAGATGAAGTTCCGCCACACAGTGAAATCGAGAAAAATAAGTTGTATTTTCTCTTTAAGCAATTTCCAAAGTATTAGCAATTTTTGATTGTTGAGAAACCATTTCTATTCCCAATGAACGTAAACCAACGATTTGAAGTGATATTAGTCCCAAAAACGAGATTTTAAAACATGTCAAAAAGCGAATTTTAGAAGTGGTTAAAAACCACCGAAGTGGTCTAGCTCAGAAACCCATAGCACCCATACTGTGGACGAAATAACGATGCTTTGCCGACGTTTCGACCGTCAATTGCTCAATCAGACTACGATAGATTGGCAGATACAAGAGGACATTAAGAACTGATGCTGCCATCTGTGAGTCGGTGTGTGAAGTTTCGGCGCTGCCACATGTGAGTCGGTAGATGAAGTTCCGCCACACAGTGAAATCGAGAAAAATAAGTTGTATTTTCTCTTTAAGCAATTTCCAAAGTATTAGCAATTTTTGATTGTTGAGAAACCATTTCTATTCCCAATGAACGTAAACCAACGATTTGAAGTGATATTAGTCCCAAAAACGAGATTTTAAAACATGTCAAAAAGCGAATTTTAGAAGTGGTTAAAAACCACCGAAGTGGTCTAGCTCAGAAACCCATAGCACCCATACTGTGGACGAAATAACGATGCTTTGCCGACGTTTCGACCGTCAATTGCTCAATCAGACTACGATAGATTGGCAGATACAAGAGGATATTAAGAACTGATGCTGCCATCTGTGAGTCGGTGTGTGAAGTTTCGGCGCTGCCACATGTGAGTCGGTAGATGAAGTTCCGCCACACAGTGAAATCGAGAAAAATAAGTTGTATTTTCTCTTTAAGCAATTTCCAAAATATTTGCAATTTTTTATTGTTGAAAAACCATGTCTATTCCCAATGAACGTAAACCAATGATTTGAAGTGATATTAGTCCCAAAAACGAGATTTTAAAACATGTCAAAAAGCGGATTTTAGAAGTGGTTAAAAACCACCGAAGTGGTCTAGCTCAGAAACCCATAGCACCCATACTGTGGACGAAATAACGATGCTTTGCCGACGTTTCGACCGTAAATTGCTCAATCAGACTACGATAGAGCAGATACAAGAGGATATTAAGAACTGATGCTGCCATCTAGGAGTCGGTGTGTGAAGTTTCGGCGCTGCCACATGTGAGTCGGTAGATGAAGTTCCGCCACACAGTGAAATCGAGAAAAATAAGTTGTATTTTCTCTTTAAGCAATTTCCAAAGTATTAGCAATTTTTGATTGTTGAGAAACCATTTCTATTCCCAATTAACGTAAACCAACGATTTGAAGTGATATTAGTCCCAAAAACGAGATTTTAAAACATGTCAAAAAGCGGATTTTAGAAGTGGTTAAAAACCACCGAAGTGGTCTAGCTTAGAAACCCATAGCACCCATACTGTGGACGAAATAACGATGCTTTGCCGACGTTTCGACCGTAAATTGCTCAATCAGACTACGATAGAGCAGATACAAGAGGACATTAAGAACTGATGCTGCCATCTGTGAGTCGGTGTGTGAAGTTTCGGCGCTGCCACCTGTGAGTCGGTAGATGAAGTTCCGGCACACAATGAAATCGAGAAAAATAAGTTGTATTTTCTCTTTAAGCAATTTCCAAGGTATTTGCAATGTTTGATTGTTGAGAAACCATTTCTATTCCCAATGAACGTAAACCCACGATTTGAAGTGATATTAGTCCCAAAAACGAGATTTTAAAACATATTAAAAAGCGGATTTTAGAAGTGGTTAAAAACCACCGAAGTGGTCTAGCTCAGAAACCCACAGCACCCATACTGTGGACGAAATAACGATGCTTTGCCGACGTTTCGACCGTAAATTGCTCAATCAGACTACGATAGAGCAGTTACAAGAGGACATTAAGAACTGATGCTGCCATCTGTGAGTCGGTGTGTGAAGTTTCGGCGCTGCCACGTGTGAGTCGGTAGATGAAGTTCCGCCACACAGTGAAATTGAGAAAAATAAGTTGTATTTTCTCTTTAAGCAAGTTCCAAAGTATTTGCAATTTTTGATTGTTGAGAAACCATTTCTATTCCCAATGAACGTAAACCAACGATTTGAAGTGATATTAGTCCCAAAAACGAGATTTTAAGACATGTCAAAAAGCGGATTTTAGAAGTGGTTAAAAACCACCGAAGTGGTCTAGCTCAGAAACCCATAGCACCCATACTGTGGACGAAATAACGATGCTTTGCCGACGTTTCGACCGTAAATTGCTCAATCAGACTACAATAGAGCAGATACAAGAGGATATTAAGAACTGATGCTGCCATCTGTGAGTCGGTGTGTGAAGTTTCGGCGCTGCCACCTGTGAGTCGGTAGATGAAGTTCCGCCACACAGTGAAATTGAGAAAAATAAGTTGTATTTTCTCTTTAAGCAATTTCCAAAGTATTTGCAATTTTTGATTGTTGAGAAACCATTTCTATTCCCAATGAACGTAAACCAACGATTTGAAGTGATATTACTCCCAAAAACGAGATTTTAAAACATGTCAAAAAGCGGATTTTAGAAGTGGTTAAAAACCACCGAAGTGGTCTAGCTCAGAAACCCATAGCACCCATACTGTGGACGAAATAACGATGCTTTGCCGACGTTTCGACCGTAAATTGCTCAATCAGACTACGATAGAGCAGATACAAGAGGACATTAAGAACTGATGCTGCCATCTGTGAGTCGGTGTGTGAAGTTTTGGGCGCTGCCACCTGTGAGTCGGTAGATGAAGTTCCGCCACACAGTGAAATCGAGAAAAATAAGTTGTATTTTCTCTTTAAGCAATTTCCAAAGTATTTGCAATTTTTGATTGTTGAGAAACCATTTCTATTCCCAATGAACGTAAACCAACGATTTGAAGTGATATTAGTCCCAAAAACGAGATTTTAAAACATGTCAAAAAGCGAATTTTAGAAGTGGTTAAAAACCACCGAAGTGGTCTAGCTCAGAAACCCATAGCACCCATACTGTGGACGAAATAACGATGCTTTGCCGACGTTTCGACCGTAAATTGCTCAATCAGACTACGATAGAGCAGATACAAGAGGACATTAAGAACTGATGCTGCCATCTGTGAGTCCGTGTGTGAAGTTTCGGCGCTGCCACCTGTGAGTCGGTAGATGAAGTTCCGTTACACAGTGAAATCGAGAAAAATAAGTTGTATTTTCTATTTAAGCAATTTCTAAAGTATTTGCAATTTTTGATTGTTAAGAAACCATTTCTATTCCCAATGAACGTAAACCCACGATTTGAAGTGATATTAGTCCCAAAAACGAGATTTTAAAACATGTCAAAAAGCGGATTTTAGAAGTGGTTAAAAACCACCGAAGTGGTCTAGCTCAGAAACCCATAGCACCCATACTGTGGATGCTTTGCCGACGTTTCGACCGTAAATTGCTCAATCAGACTACGATAGAGCAGATACAAGAGGACATTAAGAACTGATGCTGTCATCTGTGAGTCCGTGTGTGAAGTTTCGGCGCTGCCACCTGTGAGTCGGTAGATGAAGTTCCGTTACACAGTGAAATCGAGAAAAATAAGTTGTATTTTCTATTTAAGCAATTTCTAAAGTATTTGCAATTTTTGATTGTTAAGAAACCATTTCTATTCCCAATGAACGTAAACCCACGATTTGAAGAGATATTAGTCCCAAAAACGAGATTTTAAAACATGTCAAAAAGCGGATTTTAGAAGTGGTTAAAAACCACCGAAGGGGTCTAGCTCAGAAAGAATTCGATCAATAAGACTGCAGTTTGTAGCAGGTGGAAGAAGACATCAAGAACAGAAAGAAGCAGTTGGATTTGCTTCGATGAACGGTCTGGTTTTAAAATTATTGACAGTCAAAGTTGGAATTCAGGAAAAGTAGGGTATACTACCCATTTCAAAAAAAAATATTTACAGCTATATTAAACCAGGTATCATATAACACTGTATTGTTATCTAACATCCCAATATTTTACTTAAATAGCCCATTTTAAGGGGTCAACTAAAATCGGAAATGGCAGCACATAACTTTGAACTTGATCAACAGAAATTATTTAACTGAAGTTCAATTTTTGAACAAACCAAATTTGTACAACCGGGCCTATACTTAGTGATCAAAACATTGTTGAAGATTAAACGTAAACTAGTTTCGGCTTTCATTTGATCCCTCTTCAAGACGCACTATACTATACATCCTACAGATGGATAATAATACATCTGTGAGAACTTTGCATTACCTCTCTTTAACTGTTTTTTTTTTCCATTTGTTTAACAACAATATTATTAATCCGAGAAAACCCGTTATACCCAAGTCCCTGGTAAAACCCATGAATGAAATCCCAATCATAACATGTCCATAATATAGGTTTAGTGTTCTTAATTTACGGCAGCCGCTTTTACCTGGTCTAGTGAGTAACTTATAATTTATGTGGTTTTATTAAGAAATTCGCAAAATCACTTAATCCAGTAATTATTTAAATGAACACATTTTCTGATTATAAGTATTTATACAGGAAAAATACGAACTTTAAACTAAGGCAAATGGAAAGGTTTTTTAGGTTTTTTTTTTATTTTCTCAGTACCCGGTCTATAAATAATTTAAAAAACATAGTGGTATCAGATTCCATTAGTAAATATAATGGAGCTATTTCAACAAAAAACTAGAAAAACTGAGCTTTGTAGCAGTGCCTTATAAATGGACAAAGATCAGTAGATGCTAATTGCAGTATACCATTTTATTTCGTTCCACTTTAAATTGTCGTAAAATCTTTATTTTAAAAAGACAAAGGTGTCATTCAAAAACGAGGTTGAACGGTATCTTTCAAACAACATATTTAAATTATTGGGCAGATTTTGCTTGCCAATATGTGCCCTAGGGCGAATAATATTTTTGTAATTTCCTTGCCAAAAAATTAATAATTATTGTTTAATTTCGGGTTTATTTTATTTGATTTTTTAAAGCCTAATAACATCATATCTTTGTTTTTCTGAGCCGAACGAATGGCTAGGGCTTGAGACCTCACAAAAATGGCATTATTATTTTCCTTCCCTATTTATCGTCAGAACCAAAACCTAGTCGATGAAGGAAAAGACAGTTCATTTCCATCAACAGGGACCCATCTGACCACCTGTGCTCTTTACCATAAAACGGGGGTAAGAAGGTTAGAGGCCTCACATCGGAAATGGGTTAGAGATGCGGCGATTGTTTACCGAGAAACCGTCAAAAAATTGCTGTACTCTGGGGCCAAAAATGGTGACATCTGTAGTTAAAGCTTTAAAATACATAACTATATATGAAGATCATATATGTTAAAACTGGCTTCGATCTATAGATCATGTTTTAACGTAAGATGTCACTAGGTTAGTTTTGTTTGATTATTTCACCCCTATGACTTAAGAGATATCGACAGAGCTAACAAATGTCGATATATTCCTAAAAATGGTCCCGTTTTTTGGCCGGAAGACCGCCATTTTAAAGGTACCCATGACGTAATTTCATCAATTGGCGAATCACAACTTCAAATAATTTGACGTAAGACGTCAATTCAAGCGGATATCGACGCCATTTCTTAGGGTACCCACTGCTAAAAAAGGCAGCCGAAACAATAAGATTAGATTAAATATAGATAGTAAAACAGGAGGTTCTCTCGAGACGTAATGTACTATCTCGTTTCTTGGCCCTCATGCTCATATCTGATGTTTTATCCAGGTGAATCGTTTCCATGGTATAACCGAGGAGATTAACTATATAGTGTTGAATAGACTGAAAGGTGATGGTAAATTTAATAAAGCACAAAAGAATGTTTTCTGTATAGATTGGCGAATGTAAATGGACTCATCTTGTTGTATATTATGTTAAAAACAGATGGAGACTACAGCAAGAGCAGAAAGGAAGTAGATACCTAATACGCTGATTATTACACTGCACAAAATGTTCTTTTATCCCAACAGAGAGTTAGATCGGTCTCAAACCTCAAACCGTCTGAAAATAATCCGAAATGTATATAAAACGTCCTGACTTGATTCTCTATGAGGCAAAGCCAATAGTATTCGTTCGTTATTCATTAACAATTAGTTTAACCAATCACATTATCCTAAGCAGTCGTTTCCATAAAAATCCAAATAGATACGTAAGTTAATTGGTTAACACCATGAGACATACCGGGTGTTGCATCGTCGTGCGGGACATAGGAAATCCCATGTAAATTTTAAAAGGGTCTATTATTGGTCTCCCTAATTATTTTAGAGAAAAAAATCTATTTAGATTTTTTGAAGAACTTTAAAAACCACAGCTAAGTAAATGGACAACTTCAAACATTTTTTATTAACCCGTTTCCTAATTATTTTCAATAACTTTTTAAGTATTTTGTCCATTTTATCGCCCTGTATTTACGGACACCAGTAAGACTTGGCTATTAAACACTAAAACCAAAGACGATTAGTAAAAAAGATGACCAAAATTACAATATTGTGAGCTTATTTAATAATGTGACCGTTGGTCCCGTCATGCTTATAATTATCACAGATTTCTTCAAATAAACTAAGAAGCAACTGAACCGATACGCCCCAAATTTTAAATAAACCTTTTAAACTATCTATCTCTAATTCAACCGATTTTCGTTAGCGATACCAATTTGGAAATCTCCATGTATAGGTACATCGATTTAGGAGATTGTGTAGTATAATATTTATTTCGTAGGACATAGACCTTCTCAAAATAAGATCGCTAACGGAAATCAGTTGAGTGGCTTTAGAGATCGACAGTTTAACATTCAAAATGTGAGGTGTACCGTTTCAGTTGCTTCTTATATCCAATACAAAAATCGAATAAAAAAAAACTTATTAGTTCTAAGAAAAGTAAATCTTATTCTGTTTCAAGCTTCCCCTGGGCTGATCATTGACATGGCTTAACCTGAAAATGGCCGTTGTTAAAACTAATTTAAACTTTCAACAAAAGGAGGAAAGGTTTTACGAGGAACTCAGCGGTGTGGCCATCAGGATTTTTCGGGATTGATTACTGTAAACAGGAGATATTTGAGCACATTATGTTGCCATCATAAAGAATCTCTTTTTTTTTTGGGAGAATAACGGTTTTGATTAAGAATGTTACACGAGAAAAAGCCAAATTATTAAAGATCTGACAAGGATAGCAGGGACGTAAACATGTATTTTGTTTATGTTATCAATAATCTGGCCTTTGATCGAAATGTAGGGGGTGTTCAATAATAAAAATCATCTCAAGTTGGCTGGGCATTGTTGAGAGAAAAAGACGAAGCAACATAATTAGTAATAGTACCAATTACTTTTTTTTCGGTTAAAAAAATCATCGCCAAGTTGACGATTTTTATTTTGATCATTGTTACATCTAATTAAGGAGTAATTTAACTTACTTTGCTTTTTTTTCTGGTGTCGTGGTCGTTTCCTGATCGCTATCTGAGTCTTTAGCATGTATCTGTAGAAGAAACCAAAATTGAACTTTTCACTGAGGCAAAGTGTTGTGTTTGAATTTTAGATCGATCCGTATTAGTTGCTATATAGCCTGTTAACACCTTAATGAAAATAGGTAAATTGAGGACTTGTTATGTTAATGTCAATGTTAGCTATTCTCGAATTTTTCGTATCTGATTAAGGGTGACTTTTACAAGTCCGTCTAATTTCTCTTGAGTGTTGCGTCATTACTCTTTCATATTACTTCATCTCACGTTAAACGTATGAGACAAAAGTTTTGCGTCACCAACATGTGTCGGATAAGAATATTCAAACTTGACATTGACATTGTCACTGGCAATATCAAATCTGCTCTTAAATCGAAAAATGCCGGGCAAAACATTCTCCGAGGGTGAACAAGTGTTAATATTGAAATTAGTTCAATATTTCCAACGAGAAAAAGAGGCGGGAAAGAGTTTGATACCTTTAAATGCAGTACATAACGTAAGTAGGTACCTATTATCATTAAAATTAAAGACTAGTTACGGCATATCTTCTTTGGGAGACAAATCTAAGCGGTGTGGTTGAATTGTGGGTGCAAACCGGCAACGGACAAGTAAAAAACTGCTATAATATGCATATGCGTAAAGTTTATGATAGGCAGAGCTTTATAGATTTTGCTATAAGTTACCGCTTTGCTCCCATTTAGACCTCTAAGGAGGACGCGCCGATTCCTGTTAAATCAAATCAAGAAACGCAAAATGCTTTTCAACATTTATTCTACTTATTCAAATGCAGTGTAATAAATGTATGTAAGCATATATGATAAAAGAACTTACAAATATTAATACTTAAAAAAAACTGATAATTACTTTTCTAGAGGGTAGCAGATGCATTAGGTGTGTCCCTAGCAACAATTCAGAGACTCGTAACTAATGGAGTGAGGAAAGCTCATGCCGTTGAAGAGTCTAAATTGTGTAACAAAACACCACAGTATCAAGTCTACGAGCATATAATCAGGGGACGAATTTATGCTATGTATGCAGCAGGTACAGTACAACAATCTCCTTGACAGATATCGAAGATTATTGAGTTAATTTTTTTATTACAGGCGAACATGTTACACTCAAGTCTTTGCATAACCACCTGCAAAATATCGATCAAGTTACAATTCCTTGCAGTTCCCTGGCTTTGTGTCTGAAAAAACTTAAGTTTAAGTGGAGGAAGTGTATACTATAGTACTTCTAATTTCTCTTGAGTGTTACGCCATCATTTACTGCATAACCACAATTTTAGGCTATGTCTTAATTTGATACATATGATTAAATTCAAATTGACGCTTTTTTATAGGTAAGTGCACTTATTTTCTTAATCGGCGTTAATGGATAAGTTAACCAGTATATTTTTTATTTTTAATAAGCGGTTTATTAAATTATATTATACCTGCCTAATGTAAGTAATAATAAATTAAGAATCATTTATTTATTTGGTTTCTTGATCATGTCAGGACTTTGTAGGTATGAAACTAACCAAACCGGGAGTAACTACTACGTTTCACTTTATTTTTGTTAAAAATCATAAGCAGCCTAAAGAGAGAGCTTCAAAGAAATTTCGATTATTAACATTAACATTTTTATTTAATGTGATATACAACACATCTACAATAAATATTGCTTTACAGCTCTGTATTAAAGGGTGGGTACTAAATTATTGATGCAGCATAGAGACGTTAGAGAAGCAAGTACACAGTTGAAATAAAAAAAAAAAAAAACGAGTAAACAAGTTTGTCTCAAAAATACAAAATTATAATGATCAAGTTCAAACAAAAATATGTTTCTAGTGGCGAACTAATTGTTCTGGAGCACTGTAGATAACGCAAAAGCAGCATATTTGTTGTGTGTATGGCGAGTAGTAGAGAACTAGATACAACAGGTTTGGGAGAAAAAATAAGATACGTTTATGTAATTTTTAAAAAAACTCCCAATTATTTTAAAGTAGTATAATAAGTAGAAATAAGTGTTATTAACTATCGAATTCTTCCTCAGATTCACTGTTTTCATCATCTGAATCATCTAAATTGGTGATAAGTGAATTTGATTAAAAAACGTGCTTTTTCCAACGTCTCGTTCCATAAATTCAAAACGCTCTCGTTTGTGATTTGATGAACAGCACTGATTTTCGAATCACAATATCGCTTACACTGGGACCATACCATTTCGATGGGGTGAAAATGACAATGGTAAGGAGGTAATCTACACGGTGGCTATTCTGAAGTGCTAGTTCGTCTATTCTGAAGTAAAAAAAAAAAACACTAAAACTAAATTTACTAATTGTCACTATAAAAGAGCGATTTTGGACATCCTACAATTATTATAATGTAAAATACCAACCGATATCTTCCAGCATGTTCTTTTTTGCTATCTTCTTCTTTCAGTGCCGTCTTCTACCGAAGGTTGGCGACCATCATGTGATAGACTTCTCTGTTTTGCGCCGCATGAATTATATTTGAAGCTTCTGGTATTTGGAACCATTCGCGTAGGTTTTTTAGCCAGGATTTCTTCTTTCTACCTAACCCTCTCCTACCTTCTATCTTGCCCTCCATGATCAGTTGTAGCAAACCGTATTTATCATTTCGAAATACATGACCTAGGTAGGATGCTTTTCTTTTCTTAATAGTTGTTAGCAATTCCAAATCTTTAGCCATTCTTCTCAGTACCTCCGCATTGGTTACTCTGTCAGTCCAAGGTATTCTCAAAATGCGTCTATACAACCACATTTCAAAAGCTTCCAGTTTTTGCATTGTTGCTACTTTTAATGTCCACCCTTCCACACCGTAAAGCAGTGTGGAGAGTACGTAGCATTTCGTGGCTCGCCATCGGGTACCTATGCTTAGGTTGCGGTTGCTCAAGAGCTTTCTCATTTTTATGAATGCTGATCTTGCCATTTCAATTCTGATCTTAATCTCCAAATCAGGGTCCCATTCATCATTTATTGTATATCCCAAGTATTTGAAGCGGTGTACTCTTTCGATGGGTTCCATTTCTATATGCAGATCGACATTTTGTATTTTCCTCCTACTAATCACCATAAATTTGGTTTTATTTCTGTTGATCTTGAGACCAGCTTGGTTGCCTATTGTAGTTACTCTATTGAGCATCGTCTGTAGATCTTCGACGTTATCTGCCAGTAAAACAGTATCATCAGCATAGCGGAGATTGTTGATTGGTACACCGTTAATTTTGATGCCTTTATCGCACTCCTCTAGTGCCTCTATGAATATTTGCTCTGAGTACAAGTTGAACAACAACGGCGATAGAACGCAACCCTGTCTAACTCCCCTAGCAATGTCTATGTCCCGACCCTTCATGTCTCCATATTGGATATGTGCTGTTTGGTTCCAGTACAGATTTTTTATAATCTGAATATCCTTGGTGTCGAGCCCTGAAAGACGTAATAGTTCTATAAGTTTGTCGTGATTGACAGTGTCGAAGGCTTTCTCGTAATCGATAAAGCAGGCATAAACATCCTTTTGTTGATCTAGGCATTTTTGGATCAAGACCTGCATCGCAAAGAGGGGCTCCCGTGTTCCATAGCCACATCTAAATCCGAACTGTGTGTTACCTATACTTTGTTCTAATTTTGTTCTTATTCTGGAATGAATAATTCGTAAGAATACCTTCAGGGTGTGGCTCATTAAGCTTATCAGGCGATATTCACTGCACTTTTTGGAATTTGCTTTTTTGGGGAGTGTTATAAACGTAGATTTTAACCAATCCGATGGAATTTGACCGGAATCGTATATCTTATTAAATAGGTCCAACACGATATTCAGGTTATTCTCATTGATAAGTTTCAAAAATTCGGCCGGTATTTCATCGCATCCCGCTGCTTTCCCATCCTTTGTTTGTTCTAGGGCTTTTATTACCTCACTTTTCAATATCTCGGGACCATCCAGTTCGAGAGTGTTCGTTGCATGCCGGTAGTCAGTAAACAAATCTTTGATATAGGCTTCCCACATCTCTATCTGCTCTTCCTTGTCTACAATAAGTTTGTTGTTTTCGTCTACTAGCTTTCCAACCTGTCTTTTCCTGTAAGTATAGGTAAATTCTTTGACTTTTTTGTGCATATTAAAGCTGTCATGTTTCCGTTCCAGCTCTTCTATCTCTTTGCATTTTTCTCCTAACCATTTCTCTTTAGCCTCCTTTATCTTTCTGTTGACAGTTCCATCTATCTCTTTATAACGCTCGGGATTGTTCTTACTTTCTCTTCTTCTTTCGAATAGATCCAATATTTCGTCTGTCATCCAATCGTTCTTTTTCTTCTTTTCGAAGTGGCCAATTTCTTCTTTCGCACTATTCCGTATAGCGTCTCGTAAATTACTCCAGTCCTTTTCGATATCACCGGTAGTAGCTGTTGTTCTTGCTAGATTATTATTGATGCTTTCTGTAAGCTTAGCTTTTATTTCAGGGTTTCTGAGCTGACCTCTATCTAGACTTTTGTTCGTATGCTTCTTGATTGGGATTTTTAGTCGGACCCGCAGCTGGGCTACAAGTGGGACGTGGTCAGACTTTATATCAGCTCCTGGATATGTTTTGGCCGCTATTATTGCGTTACGGAATCGTTTGTTTATTGCTATAAAGTCAATCTGGTTTCTGACGAGGTGCTCCGGTCTGTCCTGTGGTGCCTTCCATTTTTTGCTATACCTAAACTAAAACTCAGCTTTCATAGCAAAAGGAGAAAATGTAATGTTATGCTGCTGCAACTATTCTATTAGGCGAGGTTTGGACCAGTTTTGATTAGGTAACTTTTCTACTTGCATGGAGTGGTAAGAAGCATTGTCCATAATTATCAGTGAGGGTTCCTCCAAATTACGCAAAAGCTGGTCACAAAACTATTTTTCGAAATTTGCAGAGTTTATCGTGTCATGGTGGTCGCCTGATTTACTTCCCGCTTTGAATACCAGGCTGGCATTCTGGATAAACTTATCTTCTGAACCAGCATGCAAAACTATGTAGCGTGTTTCTTCTGAGGAAGACTTTTTTCTTACAGTGTTTATCGTGCCATCTTGCCAATTTGTCCTAAATACCCCTTTGAATGATGCTTAAGAAATAGATTAACATTAAATAATAGCGTTTATACACCTTCTCGTTTCGCTTCGTCTTATCACTCAAAAATGTTATAATTTTTTGTATGATATTTGGTTGTTCCATTAGATAAAGTCAGTTAGAATTATGCACTTCCTCCACTTAAACTTATTTCAAGCACAAAGCCAGGAAACTGCAAGGAATTTAAACTTGATCAGTATTTTGCCAGTGGTTATGCAAAGACTGGAGTGTAACATCTGTTGTTATCTGTTGATATCTGTTGTGGATATTGTTATTTAGACTCTTCAACAGCATGATCTTTACTCACTCTATTAGTTACAAGTCTTAGAATTGTTGCTAGGCGCACAACTAATGCATCTGCTACCCTCTAGAAAAATAATTATCAGTTTTTTTTTTAAGTATTAATATTTTAAGTACTTTTATCACATATGCTTACATACATTTATTACACTGCATTTGAATAAGTAGAATAGACGGTGTTAAGCATTTTGCGCTTCTGGATTCGATTTAACAACGCGTCCGTTTTAGAGGACTAAATGGGAGCAAAGCGGTAACTTATAGCAAAATCTATGAAGCTGCCTATCGGAATATTTACGCATATGCATATTATACCTGTTTTTTACCCCTCCGTTGCCGTTTTGCACCCACCATTCAACCACACCGCTTAGATTTGTCTCTCAAAGAAGATATGCCGTAACTAGTCTTTAATTTTAACGATAATAGGTACCTACTTACGTTATGTACTATACTATACTATACTACTACTACTACTGTACATTTAAAAGTATCGAACTCTTTTCCGTCTCTTTTTCTTGTCGGAAATATTGAACTAACTTCAATATTAACACTTGTTCACCCTCGGAGAATTTTTTGCCCGGCATTTTTCGATTTAAGAGCAAATTTGATATTGCCAGTGACAACGTCAATGTCAAGTTTGAATATTCTTATCCGACACATGTTGGTGACGCAAAACTTTTGTCTCATACGTTTAACATGAGATAAAGTAATATGAAAGAGTAATGACGTAACACTCAAGAGAAATTAGAAGTACTTTATATCAGTAAAACTTCAGTTTGAAGATAAAATACCAGACATGACCCAGATTGCATTGTTTGTAACAATGCGATCTACCTCATTTTTTATTGACAGTTGTAAAAGTCAACCTTAGTTGTTTGTAATTAGAAATAAAGAGATTTAAAACAAAGCTTCTAATAAACTTAGTGAAAATGTTTATCTCTACTATCTGTCAAACATCACGATATGGATAATTAAGAGCGACTTTTAAAAGACCAGTTTAAACTTTAGTTCGATGATAAACGAAAAATCAATGCAATATAAGTCAAAACTTCACGTAGGATCTAAACATTTCTTGTAAACTAGAACTTACATTTTCTCGAGAAACGTCAGTCGAAGTACACAACTTATTCTCGCACTCGGCGTGATTACACCGGCAAGATTCGCTGCACGCTTTGCTCAATTTCCTGCACTTGCAACGCTGCGTGTTGCATCTTTTACACGTGCATCCGCCCCCTGACGATCTCTTGGACCCCTTGGAGTTGATCGACACTTCCGTTGGCGGACCTTAAAGGTTAATGATTGGATTAGAATTTGGCTTAAAACAAAATTCACAAAAATTGTCTTTCCATATTGGAATGCAGCGCCGCGTGATCAGTTTCTAAACTAATAATAAACGAGCTTTCAAGATTATGATTGGTTAAACAAAAAAGGGCGCGAAAGGGTTTACTTATCGCAGCCAATGAGATTGACGATAGTGTTACCATTGTTTATGTATCAGATATAGAGGATTAGTACGGAAAATACTCTCTACATGGCAACACTTTACAGACTTGGAGTGGGGATATAGGGGAAGTATATTTTATATATAATTTGGCAATCATATAACTTTTTCATTTTTAGACGAGGTAAATCAATGTTAGTCTTAATTCTAAGCTACATTTCTCCAAACACTTCACATTTGCATTTTTTAGTCGCTTTAAGAAATTTCTAACTGATTTTGCCCTTAATTATATTCTGATTTTTTCCAAAAAGTTTTAATCGGCATTTTTAGCCGATTTTTGTCTTGATCTTAATCTGTATTTTTCCAAAAGTTTGCGATAAAAACTGTTACCGATTTAGTTTCACACAAAATTACCTCAGACGAACGGGTGAAAAATTCTTACCGTTTGATGTTGAAATTGGAGGCACTAATCCCAAGGTCTCGTTTTTGAAAGTTTTTAGCCTTTTCGCTATAGGGGTGTTGCGCCAATCCGGGTCTTTATACGGGTCGTCCGTTTCCTCGACTAGCGATAAATCGCTCTACAGCAAGAAATAATTACAAAAACCACTCAATTGCTAGTTGTTACACTTTCCACGCTCGAGTAAGCTTACCTCTTCGTCTGTTCCATTGCTGACTAAAATGGTTGGGTTCGGACATTCCTTCTTTGATTTAAGGGGTTTTACGGGTTTTGGAAATTCTTGGCTTGATTTGGCAGCCTTCAGGCAAAACAATTAGGAATAGATAAGAATGCAATACACATAATACCCTACCTCAGCAATCTCCTTTAGTCTAATTTGTAGTTCCTGAATTTGTTTTTCTTGATCGTCGATTTTAAGTTTTTGGTACTCGATTTGTTCTAGTTGTAACTTGCATCGCTGCGCCAACTGATTTTCTGGATCAACGCCTGTGATAGAAAAAAAAATAATTAAAACTAAATAACTATATGTAAAGTGACTAGAGAGTAAAAAAAAAGGGGAAAAATAAAAAAAAAATAGATTATGTGTAGGAAAAGACAATTCGTTACACTGCGCCGATTAGCCGGCAACCAGCAAGACTTCAGTTCGGCACTTGCAAAAGTGAGCCAAGCGAGGGCGCTGTTAGATTCGAGACAATTCCAAGGCGGGAGTTTTCACACCATAAATTATCCAAATAGATGAAAAACTGACATAGGGGGCTCTGAAGGAGGAAATTTGACATTTCAAAAAAAACTCCCAAGCCCCCACCCCATCTAAAAAGTGCCGGTGTTGGCCGATTTCGGCGATTTCTACGCGGAAACAACCGAAATGCCGAACTCGATTCGATTTGTTTGTATCGCAAAAATGGCGTCGTTTTTGTATTCATGAATATTATAATCTTTTAGTTTATTTCTGGTTTTAAATATAAATTTAATACAAAATTTTCGGGTGTATTACGTTATTAAGTGGTTTGGTGTGATATGTGGGTAATGGTGATGTTCCTACCTAGAAAATAAGAGGGGCAGAGGCAGTGGCTTATCAACCATACCGCCGAGCCCCGCTACGGCGGGGGGCCCGGTATACAGTCTATAAGGGGCCCTAAGCGAAGCCGTTACGTGGTTGATTGAAACATTGATTTGAACAAGGCACAAAAATCAAATTTGGCGGGGGATACCGCCACAGTAACCCAGATCCTCCTTAAGAATTAAAAAAATGTCAAAGCAATGTCCAGTGTAGCAATGTAAGTAGGTTTGAAGCAGTAACCACTAAAGCTAATCTCATGCATAATATTATGCATAATTGTAATTTGAAAAACAGTTTTGTTTTGTGTAGGTATTGGTGATTGTGATTCAAAGAACTACTTCTATGCAAGCAAGAAGGGACTGCAAAGCTATAATTAACATGGATTGATAAGTCAATAGCAAACAGAATAGTCCACTTTAAAATTTGGTTGTCTCTGCCATGCTGTTTCTCAAAGGGTTGGACTGTTCACAAAAATATAGAGGCAAGATTAAAGTAAGTACAATAGATGATTTTTTTTTGTTTTAGTAACTGCAACTTTATCAATTAATAATAGAAGTTTCTACTTACTTTCCATGCAATTTCTCGGAGAATTTGGTTACTTTCCTAGTAGTACACATTATACAAGCATAGAGAACTAATTAAAAAAAAAATGGAATGCATTTTTGTGGTAGGCTGAGTCTAGAGTCTATAAAGTTATTAACAAGATGCATGACATATAACTTTGTCCCTGGACCCTGACTCTGTCTCTATAATAAGTTGTGGCTTCTTCATTAGGCTTTACATGTTGTAATAAAGTTACTAAAATTTATCTTTAAGAGGAGACCGAGGAATGGTTTTTAATAAGGAAATGTCACTAGTTCAGTTTACATGTAACCTATATGGTGTCAAATTTAGATTAGAAGGTTAATAGTTTTTGGTTATTTAGTATTTCAATGTTTCAAATTTCAGTCGTTTGTCAAATGCTAAACCTGTGTAGTTGGATTAAAATAGTTTGGCAACCTTACCCGATAATACAGGACCAGTTTCTAGAAATTAAGCAGTAGGCTTGTTAGGATTGTTGAACGGATATAAAAGACGGGAGCATGACAGCTGAAACAGATTCCATTGCTAGCAGTTGAAAAATAAAGAGCTCTCTAAAGAGTTAAAAGTAAGGAAAACCGTTTAACCAAAATTCAAACACACAATCACTACACGGGGGTCTGGCATTAGTAGGACTCCTCAAACATTCACTACATGGGTGTCTGGCAGTAGTAGGGCCCCACATACAAACATTACACAGGTGCCTGGCATTAGTAGGGCTCCTAAAACATTCACTATACGGGTGTCTGGCAGTGTAGTAGGGCCCCACACACACACACAATCACTACACGGGAGTCTGGCATTAGTAGGGCTCCTAAAACATTCACTATATGGGTGTCTGGCAGTAGTAGGACCCCATATACACATTCAATCATTACACGGGTGTCTGGCAGTAGAAGGGCCCCACATACAATCATTACACGGGTGCCTGGCATTAGTAGGGCTCCTCAAACTCACACCGTCGGAACTAAAATTAGCGAAGCATTAACGGGTTATTCAAGTATTACAAATTAGTAGTTTAGCCTTTTGATAGTAGGGCCCCATTCCGTACCGTTATCATTTATATTCTCCTCCGATTTCCTCACCCATACCCTTTTCTTTCCGAATTAGACTTTCTGTAGATTTATTATAAAGTTCAAGAGTTTCTTATCTGCCTAGTTGGAAATACTGTGATAATAAATTATCGATCTTGATTACTAAATCTTTGAATCTGTTGGTGGACTGAATGCGTGTTGTGTGACTTTCACCTCTAAGAATAAAACAACATATCCTGGGAGTCATTCTCCACTGTTTAAAGGCTTAGCCCTTAGGCATTTCTTCTGTGGCCCCTCTACCACATAAACCCATAGAGGGTGGCGCCGAGACACTTCTTTTTTAGGTAATTAAAATAACGCAAAATCCTCATACTAATCCTTCAAAGAAAGAACCCCCTTTTTCCTTTTGCAATGTATAAAGCAAAGTATATACTCCAATGTCCTGTTTAATAAATGTGAGTTGCCTCTGCCCCAACAGTTAACTAGGAGGCAGCTGTATTTTCTCCCTATATTTTTTTAAGACTTGGGGCAGAGTCACCTCTAAATAATTATAATTATAGAACATAAAGATCATATTTTAGCTGTAAGCTTTTTCAATTATTAGAGACCCTATTGTAAAACTAGAGCAATTTTTATGTCTGATGATTGGTAACATTTGTGCAGTTTGGTATGTTTTATTGGAAAAGTGATGCAGTGAGTTTTGCACAGTGCAACATTTTCAGCATGAACTCTAGTAGCTATTTTTTTTTTAGTTTGATCTTAGTGCAATCTCATGTTTTAATGAGAATGTACTGGGGCTATTATTTGAAGAGACTGGAAGTGCACTGTTGTTGTCTCAGTGCAACACTCATTTTTCTAATCAAAATTGCTATTAAAAATCATGTCATAATTGCATATAGCTAATGAAATATGAAAGTAATCCTGTTATACATGACTTCAAATACTATAAAATTTGCAAAAAAAACAGTTTGTTTTAATTAAAAATAACAAAGGTCAAATATGTTTAGGTACATAAGTAGGAAACCTCTTTTTTGCGTCCCAACTTTAAGTACAGGGGCAATATTTATTAAAAAACAAAAAAATTTCCTACTCTTTAAAATTGTTCCCACATGTATGGGGTGTTCAATATAAAACTTCATTTAGCAAGCTTTGAAATGTTTACAGAAAATGATGACGTACCTAGTCAAAACAGGTGAACCATTTGCAACCGCGGTTATGATTAGATGTTCTGTTATTTATGGTAATCCTGTGAATCCTGAAAACCAGTTATATATGGAATGGTGCTTCTGAAAATGGTACGTCAAGAGTGTCTCTGAAGCTACCAAACATCAGTCTTCGGTTTTCTCAGTTAATCTGTCAACATTGTCTGTTTTTTTTAACTGTTTATGAAATTTGGATGGTTTTTCATGGTTTATTAGATATCAGGTCTCAAATATAAAAATAGTAAACCCAAGAGTAAACCATTTGTTGCTGAAAAGAGAACCCTGTATCCTGTTTTCTTTCTTTTTCTTTAAGATTGTATGACAGCTGGTCACTGATTGTAGTGGTGATAATTAATTTTGTTCCGAAAATAACCAGGTTTTCAGGAACCTTCGTATATCAAATGTCAAATCAGTTATTTACCAGGTGGTTAACCAGGTCTGGAACCAGTACAAACATGCCCAAAGTAAAAGGACTTCTGTTAGATGCCTAATTTCTGTTTCTCCTTTGTTAAATTTTTAAAAGGCCACACTTAAATGTCAAGTTCGAAAATATTACATCGTTTCTTCCTCAATTTACTTTATTACTTTATTACCTATGTTACTACAGCAGTAGTGAGCAGACATCATATGGCCCAACAGCTATACAATGCCTATTTTTCTATTCATTCATCCAATGTTCCATTATGCACAATATGTCCATAGGACTTTCTGCAAGGAAGGACTTGATATAATTTTGTTTATCCCCAGCGGTTTGACGCCGAATGTGCAGAGTTTTCATAGTGGAGCTCCTGACTGATGAAGATTTCAATCCCCCTAAAGAGTTTTGGGTCTCGCTACCCTGTTTGAGTCTGTAGCCTTGTACAGCTCTGGAGGTGCAGAATATGGTTAAACCATATCTCACCATGGGCTATAAGTGACTCGCGTGTGTTGTTGACTTGTCTAATACTTAAATTTTCTTTCGTTTAACTTTACTTTACTTTAAGTTTACCCTTGAGATGTAAAAGTGATTCTTAATGGCTGTAGAACACTCTACTTCTACAATAACTTAAGGACCAACATATCTTTATTTGTTATTACTTAAACTTTTAAAAAATGGACCGACTACTTGTAATCTGGATAGACAAATTATTTCAAATCATTTTATCTTTTCTTGATGAATCCATCATAACAAAAAGTCACGATTTTTTGACACAACTTTTTGTTAACTAAGGGCATAGACAGAATTAAAAACTTAAGTAATAAGTTTTATGCATTTTTCCTCATTCAGTTGGTCAAGAGCAATATTTTGGCCAATCAGTTTAAGAAAACCCTTAAAACATAAAACCTATTGCTAAAGTTTTTAATTGTGTCTGTGTCCTTTATGTTACTTAAGAATAATGCTTTATGGGCCATTTGCACCAAGCAATTTTTAAGTGCATCTAGTTAAGGCTTCCTTTATTGGCCCACTTAAGGCCCTACCATGGTTACTCATGCTTATAACTATGGTTGAGGGGTCCTTAACTTTAGGTTAACCTAAATTTGCTTGGTATAAACATAGTTAAGGGCCGTTTGGACACCTTTTCTTAAAAAATTTATTACGTGACAGATCGAGTGACATCAATGCATTATATATGGGAAATTTGAACTTCCACCTTAGATCAACACTTTGGGAAAGGTGTGCAAATGGCCCTAAATGGAACATTTTACTGTGAAGTTTAAGCATTTTGATAATAAAAATCATTCCTCAAAATTTGAATTTGACGCACTCAATAGATTTTTGGATATGTCCGCAGCATCTTGGGGGAAAGCAAAGCCCTCCCCGATATTCTCCAATAAATGGCTGAACTTTCATTACAGAAAATTGATAAACATTTCTTGACTTTGCCCGTTACAGTAGATAATTTTGAACTAAAAGTCAAACAACATCTACTCATTTTATTTTTTGCAATATGGAAACACATTGTGTAACTATCAAGTCAAGTGTTAGGGACGTAAAACTATTAATATCACAAAATCACAATATTTTATATTTATTTCTTCTTAATGTGTATGTTTCTTTTTTTAGAAAAGCCCAAAAAGGAAACACTTTGTTCCTGATAATTCAGTCGGACACAGAGAATAATTTTAGGTGTTATTTTTAGATGTTTATGTGTTTATTTGCTGATAATACAATTTAAATAGATCTTTTTTCCCTTTTACGTTATATAAAAACGTAAGTTGTATATAATAAGGCCTCAATGTTGGTGTATTTTAATGTTTTAATAAAGGGTTGTCGTACATAACAGTTTATTCTTTTAATAGAGCAGGTAAGTAAGTGGTTTTTGAAATTAAGGCCATTTCAAATTGATATTCATCTAGCTGGCTGGAAAGTTATGTAATATTCACACAGTCTACTAGATGAATATTTATTTGATATAGTAGACATTACCTGTGGATAAAAAAAAAACCTATATATGGACAATTGTTACGATTCAGGTGGGTAAATAATTAAGTTGATCGCTAATGGAAATGCAATGCGAATGCGCTGTGTCACTTGTCAGCTGTGGCAGCTTTGGTTTGGGAGCAAAATTTGGCCTGTCATAATCGTCACTTCAGTTGATTGACTTTGACACTTACATCTAAATGTAATTCTCTTATCTATGTTTCACACTCTCGAATCACGATATTCAAGTTCATCACGTAAAATTTGTTTTTTCATATAATCGAACGAGCTAAAAAACTTTTGTTCATAGTAATATTAAGGGTCGTCCCGTGCGTAATGCGGTTTCCCTGAACCCACGATTTCAGCTACTTAGTGAACATATTATTGTTGCATTTTGTTAAAATGATTAAATAGGTAAGTATTCAGTTTAAAATATGGAATGTTAAGACGTCCAAAAAAAGACTTACCGGCGCCATCTCCTAGATCTCTCGCTTGAGCCAGCAGGATGCCCATCTTCTCCTGGTGTGTTTGTTGTTCCTGCGCCAACTTTTCGTTATAACGGTCTTCAGCGGTGGCGACTTGTCGAGTCAGATGCTCAATTTTATCTTGCAGCTACAATCAACAGGGATTTTAGTAAACGTATTTTAAGCAGAAACCGCTAATTTACTTCTTTTTGAGATTCCTTTAAATCGGTCAATTCCCGCCTGGTTTGAACTTGTTTCTTCTGGTGTTCGGCAGCTTGTTCGAAGAGAGCGGCCAAAGCAAATTTCGCTTCGACCATCGTCTGGACGGTGTCGAATCTTGTTTTTGATTTATCATCTAAACAGTTCACATCATGTTTGATTAAAAAATAAAATAATAAAATTTAAAGTTTGAAACAAAGTGCCGTAGGAATGTTTCTAAGAGCACATTTTTTTTAAATGTTTTATTCAATATACAATTGCTAGTTGGGAAGGCAACTTGGCCGGCCGTGAAAGCCTGACAAAACACATTAAAATCATTTCAATTGGAGCTGAGGTAGCTGGAAAAATTGCCGATTTACTTGTTTTCCCTTGTAATGTACTATTCGCAGCATTTGTATGAGCCCAAGTTTTGTTTTCTCAGTCAGAATTTGAGAATGACAATACTCTTACAGCCAAAGCGTTCTAACTAAATTACCTACCTTTGATCAACAACTATTAATATCGCTCTGTTAATTGCATAACACTTTAGAACTTTAATCGAAAATACTTTAATATCGCGGTATTATATAACTATAGTTATACCGCGGTAGTCCCACCGGGAACTACCGCGGTCGATATTTCGAAAACCACGAAAGGTAATTTTTCGAAAATTTCAGTGTTTAGCAATTTAGATGGCACCTGCCATTTTTTTTGCATTTTTAAATTTTACGTTCATTTCTAAGGAAAAAATTGGATTAAAAAATACCCAAAAACATGCCAAATTTAAATCATGATTGCCAGTCAAGCCATTAGATTTTTTAAAATTCGTCTGATGGCAATTGACAACATAAGGCACCTGATAACCCAGCACGATTAAAGAAATAATACACCAGACACTGACAAAAACGTATCAAAAATTGACTTAAAAAAATGACTTTTATATGGAATACCCCATTTTTACTGGCTGCAGACTCAAAAGGATTAAAAATAAGGGTCACTTCCGAACATTTTTTCCTTTCAAATTAATGTAGAATTCAAAAATGCAAAAAACTGCGGAATGCCATTTAAAATAGTGAAGTTCGTACTAACTTCGGGTACCTGCAGTGGTATCTCTAAAAGTAAAATATTTTAGACGTGAAGGCCCCATCACAAATGCTAAACCCTGAAATTTGCAAAAAATTACCTTTTGTACTTTTTCCGGTAGTTCCGGGTGGAACACCCTGTATATAACCCTCTTACCCTCACGTGAATCTAACAGCTTCTGTTGTAGATCTTGAATTTGCACAGATCGTAAATCGAGGTCCTCCTCGATACCTTTGATTTCAGGACTGTCTACCGTTTCCGGGTTATTCTTTAGTTCTTCTAATTGCCCCTGGAGCGTTGCTCGGTCTTCCAGCAGACCGGACAAAGTGGCTTCGGCTTCAATTAGATTCAGGTGAATCTCCAGCTCTTCTTTCAGCCAGGCGGCGACTTTCTCCACTTTTCCGGTAAAGCGCATGTTCTGCGCCTCTTTGCGTTTCATTAGGGTGTTCTGGAGCCGTTTGTTTAGCGCGGCCGCTTCCTCAAACTTACGTTTTAGCACGTTCTTTTGTTTTTCGTGGGCAGCCTGAAGGAACAAGAGCTCGTAAAAAACCATCACATAATGAAGATGATAATAAAAATGATAAACGAACTTAATTAGTAATGAAATTGCTAATGTAGTAAAAGTCCTAGCCAAAAGCTTAAACCGTACGTATACAACCGCAAATATAGAGATAAGTTAAATAAAAATAAAATAATACAACATCATCAGCATATAAGGAAAAAACTACCTTCATTTTAGCCATTTCAGTAGCCTTCTTGCGGTCCTGCTGCGTAACCTTCGCCAACTCTCTCTCGTGCATCTGTTTCCACGTCTTGAAGCGCACACTCTCCGTCTTCATTTCCTTTAATAGCTTCACTTTAGTCGACTTCATGTTGAGAATCTCCTGATTCAGTTGTTTCATTTTTTGTTCGTCCTTTTCTTTCAGCTTTAGCAGCCTCGACTGTTCCACCACTTTCTTTTTGAGGTCTTCGAGTTGCTTCTCCAACTCCTGCACGCGTTTCCGCCGCTGCTCCGCTACTTTGCCCGTATTTTCTTGGGATTTGATCGAGCGCAGTTGATGTAACAGGTCAGTCTTCTCTTTCTCTAAGACTTCTATCTTACTCTCGGTGTCTCGCATGATTTGGTAGTCAATCATGTTTTGTGTGTTGATTGCCAGTTGAGCGGCTAGGTTCTCTTTGAGAGCCAATTGCTTGGTTACTTCTTCGAATTGAGTATTGAGTACCATTTGTCTATCAGTGTGAAAGGCCGCTTTTTCTTCTAGCTCCTTCGAAGCGGTAAACGACCTCTGACCGCTGTTGAGTAACAACTCGCCGAATGTTTCTTCGTGAGTCTTAATCTCGCTTTCGGCTTTTAATTGCTCTTCTCGCAAAATATTGAAATGGTCTTTAATCTGATTGAGCTTTTCCAGATTTTCTTTAACGAACGTGAAGTCATTTCGCTCAACTCCTTCGCTGATCCGACTGAATGTTTCGTCACAATCAGATTTGAGTTTGTGGAGTTGTGTGGCCAAGGTTTTATTCGCGCTTTCGAGGATCTGAACTTTTTCGTGCAAACCTGTTTTCTCTAGGAGGACCGCAGACAACTGCACCCTTAATTCTTTGATCTTCAAATTAAGTTCTTTTACTTCAGTTTTGAGCCCATCTAACTCAGTCGAAGACATCGCGGAGCCACCTAGACAGAGGATTAGTAATGAACTAAAAAGCAATTGAAACGGTTTACCTCAAATACTACTAATCTATAAGCCAATCAACCGATTTTCGTTAGCGTGTTAGGTGTGTAGGGTACACCCCAAATTTCAATTTCTTCTTAGTTTTATGTATTTGTTAGTAATAAATCATGATACATCATCCATTATTTTCAAAACCTTCATGACTCTACTTGCAGCCTTAAATGTGTGTTAAAAAAACATACTTTTAAATGCAAATCCGTTTTTTCGTTTTTTTTTTTTTACAGAAAATTCTGTAACAACATTTGTAACCCCAGGCAACCCGTTTAAATATTCAACCAAATAAAGTTCTGAAGAAAACTTACTTTCGCCCACAAGCTGCAGCTGCAACAATTTTACTTGTTTCTTCAACTGGTTTATCTCCGCTGTTTTCGGATCTTGATTGACAATCGGCTTGTTCTTAATTCTTCTGGCTCTGTCGGCGTAACGAAGAGTCGACAAGGTCTCCTCTAAATTATAATCAGCCGGGCTTATACATGCTATCATTAGCGTTACGCTATTCCCCCCCAGTGAATCTGCAAAAATCATCAGAACTCGAACACCTAACAAAAATTATTATATCTCATTTTCTAGTATATACCTTTCAATAGCCTGGTGAGATTGCTGTCTCGATATGGGATAAATCCGTTCTGGGTTTTCTCATCACCAAGAGCACTGATAACGTTCCCCAAGACAAACAGACCCTTGTTAATGTCGACACCCTCTTTAAATGTAGTGCCCTGTGCGCCAGTTTTCTTCGGTCTTTCTGAGCCAGCCAAATCGACCAAATGCAGCCTGGCTGTCTTGTTTTGTGTCTTGTCTTCTTTGTTTTGCATAGCAATATTTACACTGAAGATGGAATGACTTCTTGAGCTGTGGCTGTTCATATTGGTGCTAGCAGTTGCTCTACCCTGCGAACCTTTCATCAGAATATTCAACACTTCTGAAGCACTATTAACAGGTACTTCAACTTGGTTGGGGATATAAATGCCTCGATTATCTTCTCGTATTTCTAATACGCATTGATCGCGTGGTTTGTCTGCCAAGAGATCATATAATACTTCTCTGTAAAGTTCAGTAAAGGACACAGAGATGGAAAATTCAACCGCAAACTGATCACGGATTGTTTCAAAAATTTCATTAATTGCCCGAGGTATCACCCCCATGTTATCAGAGTCACCATCTCCTCTGAAAGTTGTTCCCATGGAATGAGTCTTCCCAGAACCGGTCTGGCCGTAAGCAAATATTGTTACATTAAAACCATGGAATAAATTTTTCAGAAGAGGAGCCACACATCTGTTATAGAATTCTGCTTGGGACGTTGTAGCGCTAATTACGTAGTTAAATGTGAAAGCTTTGTCACTAGTTTTAATAACGATCTGGTCATTTTCAGTTATGGTTTCTACAATTTCTTTAGAGCCTTTGGATACTTCATGAGCTACAAGAGGCCGGACACGCACAGCTACTTTTACAGAAGATGGATCTGCCATAGTAATGTCATTAGCTTTTTTTAACTAAAAATAAAGAAAATTAGTTAATTACAGAATATGCTGAATGTTCAATTAATGTGATAAATGAATCACAAATGTCTCAATTGTTTTCAATGTCAAATGTGGGTATAAACATACACACCTAGTGGTTAACCCCTCAAATTGTTATATGTTCAAAAAGTAGAAAGATGTCACAAATGTCAATGCCAATGTGCAGATCCGAGGTGGGACTTAGATGCTATATGACCCCGATGTAGTAAATTTTTAAGAAGTGTAACACAAAAACTGCTAATCAAGAAAGCAACTTAACTTTCAAGAACGGAGGAACAAAAATTGCAACGGACAAAATAAGCGTCAAACAATGTGTTCCTAAAATACAAAGAGGGAGCAAAAAGTTCTTTATGGTCGGTGTTGCCTATGAATATAAGGAAGTGATTGATAATCCAGATTTCTGGCCCAATGGTGTAACCTTCCAAAGATTCCACTTTGGGCTAGGCCGAAATTTTTTAGATTATTCCAAAACACCACCAATACAAACGGAAACAGCATAGAACAACATCTTAAGGAAAACAGCAAGAATACTGGCAAGATGAGAAATGTCTCAAAAAACAATGTACAGCACCTGTGTGCACCAACCATCCTACACTGGAATGTTCAAAGCCTTAATAATAAGACCCAGGAAGTCGCGGTTGCCCTTTCTGAAGTTGACCCGGATATCTTCTGCGTTACGGAACACTGGCTTCAGAACCGAGACCTGGAACAACTACAGCTGACGGGATATAACATGGCCACCTACTCTTCAAGATCCGAATTTAGGGGAGGGGGTACGGCGATCTATGGCAGAAAGAACCTCCTGACGCCACAGGCAATCCATGCCCGAACAACACCTCAAGAAAAACACTTTGAATATAGCGCCATTACCTATGAAGCCAACCGCCATTCCTACACTATTGTTACATTGTACCGCTCACCAACAGGCAACTTAGACATATTTGTAGGTAATCTATATGACTTACTAGATGAAATTTATAAACAAAACGCGTATATCTTAGTGTGCGGTGACTTTAATGTAGATTTCCTGATTGATTGTCCTAATTCAAACTTGATAACTCAAATGCTATCAAGCTTTGCACTGTCATCCAATGTTAGGGGTATCACTAGGGCTGGACGGGGCACTGGGACACAAGTAGACAATATATTTAGTAACATCCCCATGGGAACAGTAAGAGGAGACATATATATCACAAACATATCTGACCATTATGGTCAAACCATAAGGGTCCTATCTACAAACAAACAAACTAAGGCAAAATGCCAAAAAAAAACGTTTTTTTAATGATACAAATACAGAACTGTTTATCAACTACTTAACAGGTGAAAACTGGGAAGATATCTATATGGAACATGATGTGACTCTAAAGTATGACATATTTCACAATATCCTCTATTTCCACTTCAACCAGGCCTTTCCACTTAGCTCATGTACGGCGCAAAAAGATAAACCTTGGATTACCAAAAAAATAAAAGAGTATGCTCAGCGTGTTAAGGACATGTACGTATGGTACAAAATTACCAATAGTCAAGCAAACTTGGACATGTACAAAATAGAAAGAAAAAACTATAGAAAATTTCTTGCCCAATATCAAATAACACTAAATGAAAATACTATTGCAAACTCAAAAAATAAAACCAAAACTGCTTGGGGTATCTTTAAAAATCTAACATCAAGTAAAGAAAGTAATAATATAATCCTGAAAAATAATAATCTCTTAATAGAAGACCCAACTATCGTGGCAAACTTGCTCTCAGACAAATTTAACATCTTTGGACCGGCCCCTCCGGATTGCAATACTGGAGCTGTGGTGGAGAGTCCCATCTCAATATTTCTTAGACCGGTCGATGATCGCGAAATATTTAGAATCACAATGGACCTCCCAAATAAATACTCGGCAGGTTTGGACGAGTTTCCTATTGTAACAATCAAACGCGCTGCTTCTCACATCTCAGCTCCACTGGCACACATCATAAATGAATGCTTTAGTAAACCAGGCTGAAGTTAGATTCAGATTTAGATTCAATATTCAGATTTTTACAACGGACCAGATAAGTACTGAACATAATGAAAAAAATATATATAAATGGGTTCTGACAAACTACCATGCACGCATATGCACTTTTTAAACCCTACTCGAGACTTACGCGAAATAAATTCGTAAGGGGTAAAATCTACCCCCTCTTGGAAAAGCAATCAAATTCAAAATTCTGCAAATATGACGTTGTGCACTACTCTAGTAAGGAGAAGGAGGCAGGCCTATATGCATATTGTAACACCCTATGTGAGATTCATTCGAAATAACTTCGTAGGGGGTATAAATTACCCCCACCCCGAAAAGAAGTAAAACTCAAAACAGCGCAAACCTGACGTTGTGCACTATTCTAGTAAATAGTAGGAGGGAGGCCTAGATGCACTTTATCACACACTATGCGAGATTCATTCCAAATAACTTCGTGGGGGTAGAAATTACCCCCACCCCGAAGAGCAATAAAACTCAAAATAGCGCAAACCTGACGTTGTGCACTATTCTAGTAAATAGTAGGAGGGAGGCCTAGATGCACTTTATCACACACTATGCGAGATTCATTCCAAATAACTTCGTGGAGGTAGAAATTACCCCCACCCCGAAGAGCAATAAAACTCAAAATAGCGCAAACCTGACGTTGTGCACTATTCTAGTAAACAGTAGGAGGGAGGCCTAGATGCACTTTATCACACCCTATGCAAGATTCATTCGAAATAACTTCGTGAGGGTAGAAACTACCCCCACCCCGAAAAGCAATAAAACTAAAAATAGCGGAAACCTGACGTTGTGCACTATTCTAGTAAACAGTAGGAGGGAGGCCTAGATGCACTTTATAACAACCTATGCAAGATTCATTCGAAATAACTTCGTGAGGGTAGAAATTACCCCCACCCCGAAAAGCAATAAAACTCAAAATAGCGCAAACCTGACGTTGTGCACTATTCTAGTAAATAGTATGAGTGACGCCTAGATGCACTTTATAACACCCTATGCAAGATTCATTCCAAATAACTTCGTGGGGGTAGAAATTACCCCCACCCCGAAAAGCAATAAAACTAAAAATAGCGGAAACCTGACGTTGTGCACTATTCTAGTAAACAGTAGGAGGGAGGCCTAGATGCACTTTATAACAACCTATGCAAGATTCATTCGAAATAACTTCGTGAGGGTAGAAACTACCCCCACCACGAAAAGCAATAAAACTCAAAATAGCGGAAACCTGACGTTGTGCACTATTCTAGTAAATAGTATGAGGGAGGCCTAGATGCACTTTATAACACCCTATGCAAGATTCATTAGAAATAACTTCGTGAGGGTAGAAACTACCCCCACCCCGAAAAGCAATAAAACTAAAAATAGCGGAAACCTGACGTTGTGCACTATTCTAGTAAACAGTAGGAGGGAGGCCTAGATGCACCTTATCACACCCTATGCAAGATTCATTCGAAATAACTTCTTGAGGGTAGAAACTACCCCACCACGAAAAGCAAAAAAACTCAAAATACCGGAAACCTGACGTTGTGCACTATTCTAGTAAATAGTAGGAGGGAGGCCTAGATGCACTTTATCACACCCTATGCAAGATTCATTAGAAATAACTTCGTGA